>JAQQAC010000477.1:10259573-10284505 GCA_029783875.1 Phataginus tricuspis
ATGCACTGTCTTTATCTTGACTAATCTCTCACTTGGACATTTTCCTCTTGACTCATTTCTTTACTCACTAACAGAATGCTCTTCCTTTCCACCCATTCTTTATACTTCTAGTTAACTTTCTAAAACATGCACCTGCTTCTCCCATGTTTCAAGACATTTGGTAACTGTTGCCTGTACAATAAAATTCAGACTGCCCAACATTCAAGGTCCATCACCTCTGCTCCCAGCTTTACTTCTGGCTTTGCTCTCTGGCCCTCAGCCTCACTCTATCCCTTCTTCCTCCTCTGCCCCACTTCCCTATGGCCAGCCTGTGCATGCACTTGCCCCTATATCTTTGCACATAATATTCCTGTGAAAGACAAAGTACACTAGGCAATTGAGATAATTTCATCCAGAAACTGCAATAGGTAAAACATTCATTTCTCAAGAATGTCTCAAAGAAAAGGGAGGGTGCCTGGGGTTTTACAGAAGCATATAGACAAGGGAGTTATCTGCATCATTTGTGCATCTTAGAGGGGGCTTGAGGAAGGATGGAGACTGGTCTTAGTTTAGAATAATAAAATAATAATAGTATATAATACAATAATAACTGTAGAGCAGAATCAGCTTTTGAGGTTAACCAATTCCAGAAGACAAAGCAATAGGGGGATTTATTTATGATAGGGGGAGCAGAGATCAGGTAAAGTTCAACATTGTCAACTCTGTACTGACTGTTCTCTGCAAACTCCTCCCCTCATCTATCATCGGTCTCTCTCCCTTTAGCTCAGGGCTCTTGAAGGCTGATATCTGTGTACGGTGCCACTTGGGCTTTCTTGTCCTCTGGCTTCCAGTTGAGTTTCACAAACAAGAGGGATCAGCAGAAGATTTGGGATCTGGAGGATAGAGAGATTGGGGTACTTATTCCCCTTATACATTCTCTGTCAGGTGTACAGGTGGCTGGACTCTTCCAAGCTCATCCAGGCGCCAATAACATTATTCCCTCCTTCTCTCCCTCCACCCTTTCTTCACTCCCTCACTCTCTCTGGTGTCCCCACAGACCTGGGGGTCTTAACTGCTTTCCAAAATTGCCAGTTTCTGGGAACCTCACCATTTCTTACTGGTTTCTTTAAATCCTGCCCACACTTTCTGTTACTAGTCCCTTATTGAATGAACTTAAATTGAGTGTTCTCTCTCTTTTCTGCCAAAGCTGACTGATTTAACCTCACAGCCTGGAAAACTTCACCCACTTTTCAGCCTCAAGTACGCCTGCTAACCTTTAGGACAGAGTTCACGTGAAGACTTCTTCAACACTCTCTTTTGTGAACTTGGAGAATGTTGAACATGTATTGTGGTGAACTTATCCCTTTGTGAACTGTTTCCGCCTCTGTAATACACTGTGAGCTCCTCCAGGACAGGACATGATTTATGCCCTTTAGCATTTGCCTGGTGACCTCAGCATTTAATAAATGTGTTTGAGTGAATAAATGATTAAAGTAAATCAGTCATCAGCTTAAGCAGAAATATATCAAGGAGGATGGCAATAGATGATCATTTAATTCATTCTTTTTCCCTATAGAGTAGTCCTCTTCTGGAAAAATAGGGATTAAGAAAACATGGCAAAAACAAAAAATGGCGATTATTTATTCGGTCATTCCTATTTTCCTTTTGGTGGTAAGAATATCTGTTTGAGCAGAGTTTTGTCTTTTAAGTTGTTTTTAAATTTAAAAAACACAGAGAAACCAGACCAACTAATGCTTGGTAATTATCCAAATTAAAAAGACTTCTGTCCGTGGAGCTTTTCCAAAGAACAGGCAGAGACGCTTGGGGTATTTTGTTTACTTCACAGTGGCGTGTGTACTGCCTGCCCCAGGGCACAATAACCAGGGCTGATCAACACCAGACTGGCTTGGAACCACTTCTTCAGTTTCACTGACCCATAAACTACTTCTGATACTTTTTTCATAAGATTTCCTTTTTACTTAGTGTATGTGAGTGTGTGTACTTATTTAATCTGGGTTCACTTAGTGTATCTATAATAAAATCAGAATTGGGTTTAGAGAATAAGTTTTTTTTTAATTGATGAAACTAAGAACTATACAGTTGGTCCAAGTCAAGAATAAAGCATGAATTTTACTCTTTTTTATTTATGCTTTCGCCTTTTTTTATTGGTCATAATCTCCACGATGCCATTATATATACTATTAAATTGCACTGAAATATTTTAGCTGTTTATTCTTTTAACCCAGATGTCTGAATATAAATCATTTTCTACTTGAATGCATTATATTTTTAATAAATTCTTTAAAAATATAGAAGATGAGGCATGCCTGGCTAGAGTTTTGCTTTTCAAACAAAGATACTTTTGAGAGTGAAAGGGGTCACTTCTAATAATTGTCCCAGAATAACAGGCTTAATTAAAGTGGGACAGTCTAATGAAAATTGGGACATATGCATATCCTTGAATATATCCCCCACCACTTGCCTTGCTGCCTACAATTTCTATCGTTATTGTTTTAGATGAAAGGATTCTGTCTCCAGGTATCTCCTTTCTCAGTTATAGATAAATTACATGGGAATATGAATACATTAGCCTATCACACACCATTAATAATTTAGCAGAAAATAACTAGTTGAATTGGTCCAGAGATGGCTCTAGATCAGGAGTCAGCACATTTTTTCTGTAAAGGGACAGCTAATAAATATTTTAGACTGATGGCTCATAGGTTCTCTTTTGTAACTACTCAACACTACTGTTAATAGAAAAAAGCAGCCATAGATAATAATTAAATTGATGAGTGGGCTCTATTAAAATAAAATATTTATTTATAAAAACAGATGCCTCCCGCTCTAAATTACATTGTTACTACCTGGCTGGCCCCAGGTGCCCTGCCAAAGACAATCTTATCAAAGCCGGACATTACAAGAGTTTGGAGGTTACCCCCCAGGAGCCCAGGACAAAGGTCAGACCTCACTTTGGGTTAAGGTTAATTCTTCACGATGCACAAAGCCAGCCCTATGGTTCATGAATCCAGCGGCTGACTTTGATCAGGACAGCATGGGCTGATCTTAGTGGGTGACACAACTAGTACTCTCCATGGTACGGAGTGCTAACGTTGAAAGATACATGGTAATCCTTGACTTTCACTTTATTCATTAAACATGAACTTAGAAAATAAATAAAGCAAATAAAACAACCTGTTCAACCCTGTTTTTCTTTTCAGCTTGTGATTTTTGCTGGAATAAAAAGTTTCAACATTTTAGAAAAAGGTCTCTCTTCCTTTTGGTAGTTTTAAAAGGCCTTCTTTTACAGTTTGAATTCAAACATTCTGTTCAAAACATTTCATCAAGACTTCAAACATTTCATCAAGAGGTACTTGTTTATCTTATCCATTCTGTTTGTGATTCTAGATCTATAAGCTTTATAGCTTTAAAATTCCAGGACTTTCTATTCCAGTTCTTGTAAGCTGCTATCTTTTAGTAGCTTTTATTTTTATTTTTGAAGTATCTTCATTCTCTTTTAATCTCTGACCATTTCCCAGGTTTGTCTTCTTAAAGTGAGGAAGCAGAAGTTCACTTGTTATTCCAGGGAGCACTAGTTTTGAGGAGACAGAGCAAATTGAGCTCCATGCCATAAAGAAAGCTGCATGCATGCAGAGATTTATTTTCTTTCACTTTCTCATGTGTCACCCCAGTGTCCTTTGCACTACAGTACACATACACTCAGTTCATATTTGTAGTGTCAAAGAACCATTTAAAAAAGTTACAAACCTAACCCTTGCACAAATCTAAAGCAAGCACACATCAAAGATTTGTTTAACCCGTCAATGTGAAAAACCAGCAAGATGGTAAAGCCAGTTCTAAAATAGGCACTGAAAGAAGGCTGACAAAAGATTGCTGGGTTAAATTTAAAAAATGGCTACTCCATCCAAGACAATAAAACTGTAACTGGCTTATCTTTCCTACTGCACAGAAATTATTTGCATTTCTACTTGGATACAATTTATTGCATTGCTATAGAACCAAAATCATTTGCGTAATGTTAAGCTGTTTTTTTGTTGCCTCAATGGCTCCCTGCGTGTTGGCACTTGGCCTGTTGGTTTTGAACTTTTACCTAATTATTGTCCATTTCTGGGTACCCATCTCCAACAGGTGTGTTCAAGCTTTAAGCCTCACGATGACTTCCCCATTTTACCCTTTCCCTCCTTTCCATGTTGAACCAGTTGCATTCAAATTACCCAGCAAGAATGCTTCCCAAGTGCCACAAGCTACGCTACCCATGACCCTCAATACAGGTATTTACCAAGATCCTTGCTCTGCTCTCTCCCTGCTTTCAGTGACCAAACTTTGGGCTTTGGGTGACTTTTTATGGCCCCCTGGGCATGCCCTTCTTTCTAGGATCTGTGAGTATAATAAATCCTTTAATTTTGCATGCCTTTCTGGTCATCATTTTTGTTATGTTAGAGGCTGTGTTAGAGTGAGTCTTAAAGACCCCCAAAGGGTCTTACTCCCCCATTTACAATCCAATTTGCATCACTATCAGTTTTTCAGATATTAACGTCTGACCTTTCAGTCTTGTATTCTTATCAATGGTGAAAGATAAGCCAAATGAAGTATTCCTAGGAACACTGGGGAGTTTAATCTTATCTGTTAGGTAGGGAAATTGAAAGATATATCCTTCTTGATTTCCAAATGAAGAAACAATTCATAGTTTATAGGTAATTTGATTAGTTTTATATCAAGTCAATCATTTTACTTCAAAGTAGTTTTAGTTTATATTTATTTAAATTCAGACATATAGTAGGTACTCAGTAAGTATTTGTAGACTTAATAAATAAAGGCAGAGTTTGTCTAACTATTCTGGCTTTGAAGAAGTCATGCCCAAATAATTTGCTGTTGTGGACGAATTGCTCATGCTTATGAAAGGAGTGAGTAGTGGAGTAGTGGGGAGACTGGGGCTGTGGAATCAGGCTGACATGATTCAAATCCCAATTCTGCAGTGTATTGGTTGTATGGTTTCCAGGAACTACTTCATCCCTCTAAGCTTACTTTCCCTTCAATAAAATGGGGATAACCATATCTTGCTGGGGTGTTAAAAGCATGGATACATACCTAAAGGATTGATCATAGTGTGTGCAAAATGCCTTATACTGATTTGCAGTAAAATGGTAGGATACAGTTGTCTTAGTTTGGGCTGCTATAGCAAATTATCATAGACTGGGTGGTTTAAACAACAAACACATATTTTTCACAGTTCTCGAGGCTGCGAAGTTCAAGAGCAAGGTACTGGCAGATAGTGCCTAGTGAGAGCCCTCCCCCTGGTTGGCAGGTGGCCATCCTCTTGTATCCTCACACAGCAGAGAAGGAGAAGCAAGCTTTCTCATATCTTCTTATAAAAGCACTAATCCCCTTATGAGGCTTCACCTTTGCGGCTAAAATTGCAATATTTCTAGAATCTCTTGCCTGGCCTTAGTGCACCTCCATATCAATAGGTGCTTCCAAAGGGTGGAGAGAAGTATCCATCTCCATATCAATAGGTGATTACAAGGGGGGTGGGGAGCAAGGGCACACCTGGACCGGAGAGGTTTGGTGGAGACTTTTTGCAGCCAGGTTGTGAGAGACACAGGTGGGCAGAAATGGATGACTGCTGATAAGAAACAAATGGGTTTCTCCCACTTTATTTTTCCCTTTGACTGATTTTGGCTTCAGAGGTTATTTGCCTCGGGCTGGGAACATATTCTCCTCACCGCCTCCTACCCCCCCAAGAGTTCCAACCTTCAGGACCTAATTCCTTCCCAAAGGCCCCATCTCCAAATACCATCACATTGAGGATTAGGGTTTTGATGTATGAATTTGGGAGGGACACAGACATGTAGTCCATAGGTAAAGCCTGAAACATGATGAAAATAGGAATAGAATTTACTGTCATCTACAAAATAATGGAAAGAAATCACAAATGATGAGAGATCAAAGCAGAGGTGTAGAACTCCCTCCCTCTTTTAAAATCCGTGGCAGTTTCCCCTTCTGCAAACATAAATGAAATGCTTCTACTTTTTATGCTATTATTGTTTTAACTTTAAGAATTACTTAGGGTATAGTCTGAGTGATTTATTTTTGGTTGAAAGCAAATAGTCTCTCTGTGGCTTGCTTTCCTTGTGAGATGCAAGAATATTGCATCAGGATCGGGATTTCTAGGTGACTGGTTTCTGTTTAAGTCCTCAATTAAGATAAGAGCTCCTGTTACTTTTGCTGTTAACAGACCCCAACTTTAGAGGCTTAACCCAACCATGTTATTATGCTCACTGATCCTGTGGGTCAGGAATTTGGAGAGAGTGTAGGAAGTTTGGACTTGCCTCTTCCCAGGATATCTGGGGCCACAGTTGGAAAAAAAGATGAGTGGTGGTGACTTCATGGCTGGGAACCTGAATCATCTGAAGGTTTGTTCGCTCCTCTGTCTGGCACCTGTGTTGGGATTGCTTCAAGACTGACCTGAGCATCTGTCTGTGGCCTCTCTATGTGGTCTTATCTCCCTTTTGTTAGGGGGGTGTTGTTTATTTTCCTTGGTTCTTGTCCCTGCCACAACAAAGAATTGAAGGGCAGAGACACAGTAGTGAAGCAGAGTTAAAGTTTTATTTAAAGTTATGCACTTAAAGAGAGAAAAAGTGCAGGCAACCTCAGGGAAGAGAGGCGCCCTGAAAAATTTAAGTTTTATTTAAAGAGAGAGAATGTGCGGGCAACCTCAGAGAGAGGTGCACCCTGAAAGGTTGAGAAAAACTTTTATTTAAGGCAAAAAGGTGCACACTCAGAGAAAGGGGCGTGTGGGCTACCTCAGAGAAGAGGCACTGAAAAGTTTAAGTTTTATTTAAAGAGGGAAAGTGCACACTCGGAGAATGGGGAGTGTGAGCTACCTCAGAGAAGAGGTGCGCTGAAAGATCGGGGGTTCCTCCTTTTAAGGATTTTTTAGGAATGCGACAAAGGGCTGGGGGTGTGGACTTGTCAAGTGGTCTCAAGGTGTTTATCTTTGATGAGAGACATTATGTCTCTTCTATTATTAGTCCTCTAGGTAATTCTGCAAAATTAACTTAACACAAGAAATTTACTGATCCCCGGGTTACCACCTTCTCTCTGGGAACATGTCAATCAAGACCGCTTGCCCTGCCCCCAAGGTGGGCTGGGTTATTGTCTGCTTGTTAAAGAATATGTTGAGAATCTTACCTCTTAACTTCCTGGGTTTTAAAATGCAATCTTAGCTGTAAGATGGAATCTTTCCTCTTTTTGCTATGCTGGTTAGAGCTGGGCTTGTTTGCTGAATTAATTATGATGCTTGTCTCCTGCCCAGGATGCAAATTACTTGATTAAGAGATGGAGGAGGAAAAAACAGCATATAGGTTAAGTTAAAGAATAAACTGGGCCTTTTAGTAGGCTAACATAAATCTTACAATGGCATGATCTAATTGACATAGTGAAGACATGGGCTGTGCTCAGATACTTTTCTTTATCTGGGGAATATTTGGACATTCCAAGTTACTCCTGGCCTTTGGAGCTTCAACTGATTAACTCATTAACTCTGTGAGTCTTTTCTGGCTCTCTAGTTTTGACTGGGTAACTCTTTGAGTTCCTTCTAGTGGGCTTTCCTGCCCTCATTCTCTTTCCACCTGACCCATAACTATTTTCCTGCCAAACACTTTCAGCATAGTGGCCTCTGGGTAGTTGAACTCCATGTTAGCTCAGGGCTCTAGGCACAAATGTTCCATCAGATTAAGCAGAAGTTGCGTTGCCTTTTATGACAATCTCAGAGAGCATCTCTTCTATGTACTCTATTGGTTGAAGGGGTCAGAAGCCCATCTAGACGCAAGGGGAGGGAACACAGGCACTACTGCTCGGTAGGAGGGCAGAGTCGATGAGGAGAAGAACGTGGGCTGAGGGATACTGTTGTGGCCCTCTTTGAACAATAAAAGTTGCCCCAATGAGTAATTTTGTAGAGGCTTAGTTCATATTAGAATATGATGTGAAATATACTCTGTAGGTGTCCAGGGTATTTCCTTGCAGTTAAGCTGTTGTCACCTCCCAGCACAATTTTCTAGTCACACACAATTTTCTTTGTGATGGGCTTTGCTTTGCTTTTATCTTTTTCCTAATGTTGCATTTTCTTCCTTTGGTCTCATTACCTCACTGATAAAGCTGTTTTAATATTTAATCTATTCCCAGTTTCCAAATCATTTTTTCAGGTGCCCATCAGTTCCTCATAAGTGGTTAATTTAAAAGGCCTTTGAAGCATGAGTCTCTCTGGCTAAAGTAAATCTAAATGTCAAACTTGGAAGCATCCAGATGGCATTCAGATGACTCCTTTCAGTATAAGGAACTCGTTTTTCTATCATGTGATACGTATCTCAAAAGAGGGCCAGAGATGGTGCCTTTACCACTCGACATTTTTAGTGTTACTGAAAGAGCTGCACTCCAGAGCCATGCAGATTAGCTTTAATCCCAATTGCCTCATTTAGTTGTGTGACATCGAGCAGGTATCTTAAAAATTATGGGTTAGTTTCCTCATCTATATACTTAAGATAAAAATCCCTATTTTACAGAGATATAGTAAGAAAATTAAATAGTCCAAGAAGCTTCTGATGTAGGGCCTGGTTTATAGTAAGAACTCAATAGTAACTAATAATAAGAAAAACTACCTTTACATTTTCTGTGCTCATAAATTCCTTTTCAAGGTAATAAGCCTTGCTCGGGTTCTTACATGGTATGCTGGTTTCACTAGACTGGCGAAGAAGGACTTGTCCAAGTGAGGGAAGAAGGGATGGTCTTTGAAGAAGGGGCTTCCTCTTCTTTACCCTTGGAGGGATGGCCGCAGAATGTTCACCTGAGAACAATGATAAGGCAGGGAGCCAATGATAAGTAACTTTAGGAGCCCAGGGTTGACAGAGGGTATCCATTTTGAGGGGTGTTTTGTCCCTACCTGGCTTTCCATGGATAGTGATTGGGTTGTTAAAAGAGCAGTAAAAAAAAATAGTATTCAAATGAGATGTCCCTTTGACCACCACAGGATAGTACACACCTCATTGTAAACACATATACCTGTACAGTAAAATGCATTAAAACTGGCAGTGTATGCCATGTAAGAAGTAAAATCCAAAATGTATGGTAGAATTTTCTTCTTTTTGTTCCTTGCGATTTCTCCACTTAAAAGCTGTTTAATCTCCAATTACTGTGATAGCCATTATGAAGATGAAAAGAAATGTTTATTGCCTTATCTGAACCCGCAGGAAAGCTTTAACTGACCTGGATGTGTTGTCTTTCTGTGTGGCAGGTGGTGAAGTTCACCAAATCCTTTGAACTGATGTCCCCGAAGTGCAGCGCTGATGCTGAGAACAGGTCGGGCTTACGAGTTTCCTGCTTGTCTTTTGATGCTTGTCTTCAGGCAGTGGTATTGGCCGCATTATGGCGTTCTTTGAGGACAGTTGTTTTTTCTTTATTTCAGCAAGTACAGTCAAAGATCACTACTTTTCTATATTTCAGGGCTTAAATAAAAGCTACAGCTTAAGAATATGTATGGATGTGCAACTAAACTGCTGAAGAATAAAGTCAATTTTTAGATATTCCCCAACTACACCAACAGCCCAATTTTCTGCTTTATTCTGGTGCTTTGTTTCTCTTCCTCCCTTCAGTCTACTTATATTGGGCCAGTAACATCCTCTTGAGAGAAAGAGTGAGTTTCTAGTAATTCTCTTTTTGTCCCCATTGGTATCTTCAAGGCTATAGAAGAATAAAAGTGAGGGTTGAGGACAATCGGCGAATTTCTGCTAGCTTTGCACTGCTCTGAATAGTCGTTGGGCTGCTACAAAAACAGATTCTTTTCATTTTCGTCACCACTAGAGGGAAGGCTAAAAACTAGTAAAACTGACTTAATGGCAGAAGAAAAACCAATAAAGCACTTAGGACAGCATGAAGATAATGATGACAATGGTAATGCCAGTGCCAGCAAAATGAGCAGCTTTCATTCATTGAGTACTAAGTGCACCAGGCGGTATACTAAATGCTTCATAGGCAGTGAATCCCCCGAATAATCTTATGAAATGGACACTGCATGACAGAGAAGAAAGGTTCACAAGTTTAAGGAACCTGTTCAAGGCCCTGCAGCCAGTAAGTAGTAGCCACACCCAAGAAGATAGGACTCTGCCACCTTCTGAACTTTAATCTCATTGCCACACGTTACTTACAGTCAGGTAGTTGATCTCATGTAGTGAGTCTCTATTGGTTACTGTTTCCCAAAGCTGACTGACCAATCAGAATCAAGCTTGGAAACTTGATACAAACTGAATCCTCAAACTCACCCAGAGGGATTTTGATCCAATATGTTGAGAGGGAAGTCCTAAAGATCTCTTTATTCAAAAGGCTCTCCAGGTAATACCTGTTTCAAGATGTACTAGTCAAGGGTAATTTGATTTTACATATCTATTATTGCCTTTAAGTTCGGGAAATAGAAATCATACATTGAAATGGACACTTTATTTAGTTACTTCACTTTTATCGAGAGCATGCAATTTAAGAGGTCTTTGCTATATAACTATATATTCCATTTACAGGGCATTCTTGAAAAGGCAAAATAATAGGAACAGAAAGGAGATCAGGAGTTGCCAGGGGCTGGAGATGGAGAAAGGGGTTTACTGCAAAAGGGTACAGGGGAATTTTGGGTTGTGATGGAACTGTTCTCTATCTTGCTTGTGGTGGTGGTTGTACAACTTCATTTGTCAAAACTTGCAGAACTGTACACCAAAAAAGGCAAGTTTTACTCTCTATAAAAGTATACTTTGAAATGTGAAATTAAGTCTTTTGTAAGAGGGTTTTGCTTTTCATGAAAATGTATTTATGTCCATATCTGTATCTGTCAGCTAATTCGTATATATAAATATATTTAGACTTAGAGAATTACTAGTGGCATAGCTAGTTGTGCAATTTTCCTAAAAATTTCATGTAAACTAACATGAAATATATTAAAAAAAGTATCTATTCGTACTTCCTGAGCTAGTCATGGCCTCATGTAAGTTATCTCTGTCATATATAACAGGGAAAAGCTTTATGAAGGTACTAAAACAATCTTTGAGATCCTAATGCATAAATATTGTTCTTTTTTTGTACTACTGAATGTGTCTTCATGGTCACTGAAGAGTTAAATATTTCTGGCCTTTTGATTATTTTTAATGCTGAAAGAACTTCCATGTCAAAATGAAATGACCCGAGGCTCAGACTACCCTTGGCAAACTTTCTGATAATAAAAAAAGAAAGAAAGAAAGAAAGAAGGAAAGGTCAGATGGTCTTTAAAGAGACATTTGGAAAGTGCCTTTGAACTTTGACATTATGAGATAGTGTTCTCCATCATTCTATTTGTAGCCTTTAAATTAATGTAGAATGTTCATTTATCTCAGAAGACCTTTCCTGCATTGTCTAGTAATTTTCCTGTTGTAGATGTGGGATCCTTCAGTCATTTGTGGGAAGTTAAAAGAATAAAGACAAGTGGCTCCAGCACTGACTTTGCCAGTGGCCATGGAAGACACAGTGAAACGGGCTATGAGTCTACAAATCACAGTGTGCTCTCGACATGCTGTAAATCTTTCCTTTAACCTTTCGTCACCTAACGTCTTCACTACAGATAATGTCCATTAGATAGATACCTTAGTCTTCTGGACATCATTCAGAATTATACTAGGATAGCTTTTGAAGATAATGTCTATGGATCCATGCAACAGTGTCTCAGGGTACTCTTTCAGTTCTCCTGAACACTGGTTTAAAGCTGCTGATTTTTATAGGGAGCCCTGGAAGACTCTTTTAAAACCAATTTTGTTGGTGACTCATCATTTCTGCTTCTCCTTTGTCATGGCGAATTTCCTCTTGGTCTCCATGTAGTTAATACCAAGCAATTGGAGAGATGGGAATGATTGATTTGACGCATCTCTCTCCATGAGGTGTGTACCTCCCTGTGGACATCTGTGCCAACTCCTCCACTGATAGGAGTCTCACTGTCGTGATGGCTTTTTTCCACTAATAAGGAGTACTGATTGTGAGAAAGGCATTTTTTGTTGAATTACATTCTTGTAACTTCCACCTGTTTGTTCTAAATGTGTCCTTCAGAAATAGTTATTCCTTCATTAATTTTATGGCTTCATTCAACAGCCATATGTTGAGGAGCTACTCTGTGCTGGGTACTCTGATAGATAATGGGGACTACAGAGATTTTTTAAAACTCAGCAGTCTCTTTCCTCCAGGATCTCAAGGCTATTGAACAGGGGTAGGACTAGGTTAAGAATATAATAGGCCTCCGGACTATGACTGTAGCAGAGTCACATTAACAATGGTAATTTATACTTGGCTGCTTGGTCATTTCTCCCTTGTAGCGTAAGAGCCCCTGAGCCCTTGCAAAAGCCCTCTTGAAGTTGTTCTGGGAGTTGCCAAGATTTTTTTTTAAATCTCATCATTTCTTCCAAGTGCCCATCCCTAAATCCTCTCTCAGCGGCTGCAGGACATGGGCTTCCTTGCCCACCCAGAAGTCCCAGGGGCATAAGTGGACTCCTCACCAGTGATGTGCCACCGCCCCCCCAGCGCTGTCTCAGAGGCCCTGGTGGCTTTCCCAAATCCGAGCAAAGCTGGGTAGTTAGTGCTGAAGCCGGGAGAAAGCTCGCTTTCCCTACCATGTGCTGTATTTGTTGCCTAACCCCTAAACGGCCTTGTGTGAATTCTGTCTTTTTTTACAAGCCTTTTAGTTCCAAAAGCTTTTGTCTGCAGCCCTCCTTTCCCCCCTGAACTTGGACTTAGTCCCTGGGGCCATGCTTAGAAACCAGACCCCAGGTGGTGGGCCGGCTACTAAGTTGGTCTCCTGATTTCCCCACCTTTCTTCCGTCTTGGCCATCAGGTTCAGATGGGTGAATTCTCCTTCTCTCCTTTTCCTCCATGCACATCAACTTGTCCAAATAAATGCCCCCTCATGCACTGATGTGTCTCAGTTTAGGCTCCTAATTCCTGCTATCAAGTAAATCAATGACTACAAAGCAAACAGTACTTTCTATAAAAGGTTTGTGCAGAGTGGTATTTTAATATAAGGAGAAATAGCCTACTCATCTGGGAAAAATAGAAGGTGATCCACTGAGAAAGCTTTCAGATGTGCTAAAGCTCCACTTAGGACCTGTAGGGTGGTGGGAAGGTAGTGACATAACTACCAGGCAGAGGAAATGTGGTGACGAGAGGCATGGAGGTGGGAGGGCGAGCAAGGCATGTTTCAAGATCTTTAATTAGGGCTTTGAGCTGTTGTCACAAGGGTCATCATAACCGATGGTGACCGCCCTTTACTGCTCCTGAGGGCATCCAGCTGCCCTGAATGCCATCTGATTGGAGTGAGAGTCCTATTAGGTCCTTCTGAGATGCTCAAACTCTCCTAATTGGCCTGGAGTCTGGCTGTACGCCTGCTTACTCACGGGGAATAATAACAGGTAGTGACACACTGAGTGGCAATGGTTCAGTACTGGGACACTGCCATGGATCTGCCCGCGATCTCCCTTTTCTAGGTCAGCCACTGCTATTTTTAGACTCTTTTCATATTTCATGGTCCTCAGACTTTTCACCCCCGTTTTTATTCTCCCCTCATTGGGCCCCAGCTTGCCAGAGTCCTCCTTAAAATGCTGCTTCCCAGAATAGAACATGACTTTCCAGTTTTATTGAGAATCAGAATGGATTGGAAAGAGACATGTACCTCTCTTTTTCAGAATGCAACACCATTCATGCATTGATTATCTACGATCACTTTGTGCTGTCAATACTGACTTCTTAAAAAAAATTAAGATCTTATCTGATCTGATCAACTGTGTCTCATCTCATTTTAGGACCTTTCTTAAGAGGCCTAATTTCAACAATATTTACTGAATCAACCTGAATAACTTTCTTGGATCTCTTATTCAACCTTTAATAAAACTCTTTGGCGTCCTCAATGAAAACAAATAGTTTGAATAATCATATGTACTTAGAAATGGAAACAAACATTTATGAACATCTTAATAGTTCAAAGTTTTTATTTAGTTTAAAATATATTTAGCCAGATTTTGTTGATATATCTCCTAGGTATAAACAGGGATGCTTTGAAAACAGCATTTTCAAAGCAGTGGTACTTAAAGTGTAAAAAACAAAAAAAAAAACCCCACCCAAGTGCCTATAATTTCTAGGAGGTAACAACTGACTAAAGAGGAGTTTTTTTACATAATCATTTAATGGAATATAGTGGAATATTGTTATTTAAAACCCAAGCTCTGTAACCACTTCAGCCTTATAAAATTAGGGGGTTTGAAGGGACAAGATTTATTTTAGTGGGAAACAATCTTTTTTTAAAGAACTATTCTTTATATTATATTTCTCATTTGTTACGACTGGAAGGGGAGGAAGAAAATAAAGCTAGAACTCCGAGAGCAGCTCAAGGGCAAAACCCTTTGTTCGGTTTGGGCCCCCCAGCAGGCAGGTCAGCCTGGAGGGGGTGAAGAGCTAAAATGATGGTTTTTTTTTTAATGGTGATGGCTTATGGTAGGTAGAATACTGGCTCCCCAAAGATATCCAGGTCCTAATCTGTAGAACTGTGAATTTTTTTTACATGGCAAAATGGATTTTGCAGATATTATTAAGAATCTTAAGAAGGGGAGATTTATCTTGGATTATCTGGGTGGGTCCAGTGTAATTATTAAGGGTCCTTTTAGATGGCAATGTGAGACAGAAGCAGAGGTCAGAGTGATGCAGCTTGAGAAAGACTCGCCCAGCCATTGCCGGCTTTGAAGGTGGTGGAATCGGGCCACGAGCCAGGGAATGTGGGCAGCCTCTGGAAGCCGGAAGGCTAGGAAATGGATTCTCCCATAGGGAACTGTAAGAATTATAAGACAACTTTGTGTTGTTTAAAGCCACTGAAGTTTGTGATACTGTGTTACAGCAGTAATAGGAAACTGGTACAGGGGTTTGAATTTATGAGTCTGACAAGAGAATTTGGGAAAAAATGCAGGAGTAGGGAGAGGTAAAAAAGTCTCCAGAACTTAGGGGCCTGAGAAACATGGTAGAAGCTGAAACTTGTGGGCAAAACTTGGCTGTTGGGAAATCCCCAGGAATGGGAAAGCTAAAGGATTTGTATGAACTGTATGTTATGCTCAGTTTTAAAATATTGTACCTGCTCTGTGTGATATCCAGCTTGCTGTCTTTGGTGCTGCTGGAGCTCTGGTGTCTAATCCAAAAGCTTTTCTGTGTAGCTGCTTTCACCTTGTAAAACCAAAAATTCATGTTTTTAAAGGCCACTTCAAAGAGTATAGAAAGAATAAAAGATCTTTTAACACTCAAACAGAAATATTTAAGGTTAGAAATTTGTTCTATTTTAAATGTTATTTCAGTAAAACCTGTTTCCCCAGTGTAGTGGATTGAATAGTGTTCCCTCGAAATTCACATCCAACTGGCACCTTAGAATGGGACCTTATTTGGAAATAGGATCTTTGCAGATGCAGTTAGTTAAGGATATTGAGATGAAATCATGCTGGATATAGGGTGGGGGGCAAATCCAGTGACTGGTGTCCTCATAAGAAGAGGGGAGGACATACAGAGATGCCGTGAAGACCATGTGAAGACAGAGGCAGACAATGGAGTGATTTTAGACAAGCCCAGAACATTGGGAACCACCAGAAGCTGGCAGAGGCAAGGAGAGCGTCTCCCTTAGAGTCTCTGGAGGGAGGGTGGCCCTGAGGATACCTTGATTTTGGTCTTGCAACCTACAGAATTGTGAGAGAATACATTTCTGTTGTAAGCCACCAAGTTTGTAGTAATTTGTTATGGCAGCCCTAGGAGACTAATACATTCAGTTATTAAACAAGGAAGATAAAATAGATAAATGCTACTAAATGTCTCTTCCAGCAACAAAGTTCCAGGAAGCTATGATTCTGTGAAGTCTCTATTGTGCATTATAGTAATTTCTTACTTAATTAGGGAAAGAGAATTAACTGTCATCAAAAGCCGAGCACTTGTCACAATTATGTTGTTTCAGTTAATCTCACAAATGCCCAATGGCTGCATGTTCTTGTCCTCACTTCACAAATGAGGAACCAGAGGCTCTGAGAGGTTAAGTAACTTACACACATTTGCAGGTTATTATGTGTTGAAGTTTTACTGTGAGAGCAGCACTCCTGACAATCCTACGGGCCTTCCTACAAGCTCGGGCCTGGAAGAAGGTTTTTCATCATCTAAGGTTCACTCTAGTAAGATCAAAGCCTTCCTTTGGTTTGGATGCGCTCTGATATGTCTTCAACAAGATGATACTATGAACTGGCATTGAAATGCAAAGCTACTGTTTTTCAGAAAAACATGGAAATAAGAAGGGGTATAAATTTGATATTAGTGATGAAAATGTTAATTGTTAGAAAACTGCCCACAAGTCTTTATGTTCCTGCAAAGCAACAACCAAGGAAGAAACTTACAAGGAAATGAAGCTGTGCTGTGTTTTCTTACTGAAATACGTACTAAAGGATCACTTACCACATGCCAAACCATGCAACTGAAGACAGGAGGACTTGCCAAAGCCCTTACACTAAGTAAAAGAAATTACAAAACAACAGGAAACCTGATTTATACATGATGCAGGACTGTTATTAAAGTGTGGAATGTCAGTTTGTCAAAAACTTCCAATGTACTTGAAGCTGCTTAATTTCCAGTGGCAAGTGATTCAAATGAGGAAAAGAAGAAACCATTAATTTAAACAGGAAATTCTGAGAAAATCCCAGTGTCTTTTTACATGCCTGTCAATGCCAAGGGTGCTGAAATGATCAGGATTTGATACATACTCTGGCTATGCACAAATAGAAAACTAATGGAACTATTAGTGTGTGAGTTGAACCCAATCTCATATGAGAATGAAATTGAATTCAGTGATATTATTGTATGTGTTGTGCCTGCATACATACGCCCATACACACGGATGACTGACAGCTGAGCAGAGGAATGAATGATGGACAGCCATGTGGAACAGATGACTGGGAGCCCTACATAACCTTCCAGGATTTGACATATACTTTCCAGGTTATGTTAGGTCTTGACACAGTTTTTAGACATGTATCTGTACAGTTAGAGAATTGCTGGTGGCATGACTGGACAACAGCCACCCCATATAATTTCTGTCAATGGACCAACTGAGGACCACTTGAGGAAAGACTATGAGTCCTACTGTCTTCTAAAAACCTTCCAATGACACCTCCTCCAAAGTTTAATAAAATGCCAGCATCAAAACTCGCAGGAGGGTGCGGACAGATTGGAAGAGTGTCCTGAAGATGACAGCAGAGCCATGGCTCAATATTCTTACAGCTCAGAGGATACTATCTGTGACTGTTGATGACTCTATACCGAAAAATGATTCAGAAGAGTGGCGCTCTGAATCTGAAGTAATTGCAGAAATGTCATGGTCATTTTGCTTATAATTTTTCCTTTTATGTATAATCAGCTTGTATAGTTTGAATTTTCCTTCAAGAATGGTAAATGATAAAACTTGTCTAATCTAAAAGATCTTTTAAAATAAGATTAAAATATTTTAAGTGATAAGAACCCATTGCCTCAAAGTAGTATTTTTTCTCTTTTTTCTTAGTGGCTCAAGATTAACAGTGCATATTACTATGGTCACATTGTAGCTTCAATGAAATTATATGACCCTACCACACATTGCTTTTCCTGTTGCTTTTGTACAGCTCAGCTCATCTACATCTACCCCTGAGGGTACATATATTTCAACTTTAAGAAACACCTAGGAGACCTCTAAGGTATCTTTCAATTTTGCCTTTGCTTCTTCTCAACAGTAGTTTTGTTGCACTGCATTTTTTAGGTCAGAATCCTGAAGCTTATGTTTCAACGCCTTATGGATTTTTCTCTTTTCCAATTCTTTGTGGAATCTAGTTTTGCAAATAAATTACTTCTTCCAGCAGTGGTAGGCAACTATTCCTCTGCAATGCTTTCTTTTAGGCTTCCAACCCCCATGGCTGAAGCTTGGCCTTTTTTTTTTTTTAAGGGGAATTAACTTCCATGAGATGTGACTATAATGAGACAAAACTACAGGATAAGCTCTATTGTTGGTTCGAGAGTCTGTTAACAAAAGACTCCCAGAGATGCTCTTTGTTCTTGTCTAGCAGCAACGAAATATTCAGGAATAGTCTGAAGACATGAAGTATGATGAGTAAGGATTTTATTTATTCACAGTCTACTGTGATTGTAACCCTGCAATCATACTGTACATTTTATAACGCTGAGATGAACCTGGCCCGGGTGAGGTGATCTCTAGCACCTATCCAGATTATGAATACGATTCTGGGCTAATGCTTCCAGACAGTATGATGTGACTCACCCTCACTTGGACATTACCACTCAAAAGCATGCAAATCTGATGAAACTTTTAGAAACTGGAAATTCTGCTCCTACCTTGAGGAATGTTGCTAAATGTCTTGACCGTGAATCCTAATTGTGCCAACTTCATTGATTATCCCTTAGACTGTGATTCAACTTTTTGATGGCAACTTCCAACAAAAAGTGCTTTTTATATTCAAATATGGTGAATGTATATAAACATACATGCAAGTCCACACATACATATAATCTAAAACAAGTTTTATGAAACTGTACTTACTTTTACTATGTATGTATATTCTGATGTATTCTATTCTTTAAGAAAAAACAAAAAAACAGCCTGCTGTCTTGATTCACAAAACTAATTTCATGATTCATTATTTTGCTGTGACCCTCAGTTAGGAAAACACTGCTTTAGACACATAAGCCTTGTCTGATTTATACATAAAGGATGTGTGGACTCAATCGATGCTTACATTGATTATTTTTAATTGAGTTGGGTGGAACTGATATTTCCAAAGCAACACAGAACTTCTTCACTCAAATACATGTTGCACTTCAAACTAGGGACTTTGGGGAGCGGTTTGTTTGTGTAAGATTTCTATACAACAGTTGAGTACAAGTATATGAGATGTGTTACATAATCTGATTTTGGAATCCGGGTACACATGCAGTAATGATGCCCCCACATGCTTTGAACTATAGAGCAAACACATTTAATCCCACCCAGGCCTTTCAGCCACCTTCATCAAGTCGTGTACTAGAGTCAATCTCAGATATACCTTCATGGGTCAGTTCCTGCCCTCCAAGAAATATATGTTAAGATCAAATGAGCAAGATTTCCTCAGGGAAATAGATGTGAAGGGTAAAGAGGGGCCAGATCAGGAGTAGCCAGAGAAGCCTTCTTCTCCAATGCTCTGGGAAGGAGAGAAAAAAGGAAGGAGTAAATAGGAAGAGTCTTAGGTAGCAGTGTGGTTTAGAGAAAATCTCTGCCAGACCAGTGGGGAGTCCTGGACAGAAGTTGCCCATTGGAGGAATCTCACATCCACAGAATGGCCCAGTTCCTACCCTTGCCAAGCTCAATCCTTGGCAAGCAACAGCCAGGAAGAAGCTTAGATTCAAAGGTGCAGAGGTGGAGGTATCAATGAGCTGGGCTCCTTCCTGCAGGTTCTCTTAAAGGGAAATATAAATGGGGCCTCTCCAGAGCTACTACACTTACTGGGCTGCTCAGTAAATAATACTTTTTAATTGACTATCCAAAATTTTTTGTAATTCTCACTTGACACCTTATCATCTTTGTCCTAATTATTATTATCTTTTAAAAATATTTTATTGTGATATAATTCACATACCACAAAATCATCCTTTTAAAGTGTACAGTTTAGTGTTTTTTTATTGTATTTACAAGATTGTGCAACCATATCACTGTATGTTTCTGGAAGCTTTTTATCACCCCAAAAAGAGACTCTAGCCATTAGTAGTCATTTCTTGTTCCCTCCTCCACCCAGGCCCTGGCAATTTAGAAATTCTACTGTTTCTTTCTGTTTCTATAAATTTGCCTGTTCTGGACATTTCATATAAATTCAGTCATACAATATATGGCCTTTTATGTTTAGCTTCTTTCACTTATCACTGTTCATCCATGTTGTAGCATGTACTTTATTCCTTCATTCCTTTTTGTGTCTGAATAATATTTCATTGTATATATATATATCACATTTTGTTTGTCCATTCATTAATTGATAATGTTTCTACTTGGCTATTAAGAATAATGCTGCTATGAACATTCATGTACAAGTTTTTGGGTGGACATATATTTTCAATTCTTTGGGGTATAGACCCAGGAGTGGAATTGCTGGGTCATGTGGTAACTCTATGTCTAACTTTTGGAACAACTGACAGACTGTTTTTGTAGTGGCTATACCATTTTACATGCCCACCAGCAAAATATGAGGGTTCCAATTTCCCTAGATCCTCATGAACACATTTTTTTTTTAATTCTTTTGGCCATTCTAGTGGGTGTGAAGTAGTATCTCATTGTAGTTATTTACAATTCCCTAATGTCTAACTATATTGAGCATCTTTTCATGTACATATCAGCCATTCATATATCTTATTTGAGAAGTATCTGTTTAAATCTTTGCCTTTTTAAGGTTATATTAATTGTATTTTTATTGAATTGTGAGAGTTCTTTGTATATTCTGGATACAAGTCTCTTACTGTATTTATAATTTGTGTATATTTTCTCCTGTTCTGTGAGTTGTCTTCTCATTTCCTTGATAGTATCCTTGGAAATGAAAGTTTTTAATTTTGATAAAGTCAAATTTATATATTTTTTCTTTTTTCACTTGTGCTTTTGGTGTCATATCTAAGAAGCCATTACTTAATCAAAGGTTATGAAGGGTTTTTCCTGTTTTCTTCTAAGAGTATGATGATTTTAGCTCCTACTTTTATGTATTTGATCTACTTTCAGTGTACATTTGTATATGATGTGAGAGAGGTGTTCAGTTTCCTTCTTTTGCACTGTACACCTACCTGTCTCAGCACCATTTGGTGGAAGGACTATTCTTTCCCCATTGAATTGCTTTGTCACCCTTGGGGAAAATCAATTGACCATCGATGTATGAGTTTATTTCTGGACTCATAATTCTATTCTATTGATCTATATATCTAACCTTATACAAATATCACACTGTCTTAATTATTGTAGCTTTGAAATAAGCTACAACTTATTCCAACTCTGTTCTTTTTCAAGATTACTTTGGCTATTCTGTATCCCTTGTATTTCTATATTAAATTTAGGGTCAGTTTTACAATCTGCAAAACTGGGAGCTGAGCTTTTGCTAGGGATTGCTTTGAATCTGTCATTCAATTTTGGGAGTATTTCTATCTTAACAATATTCCAATCCATATGTGTAGGATGTCTTCCTATTTATTCAGGTCTTCATTATTAAATCATCACTTTTTCAACAGTGTTATATAGTTTTCAGTGGAAAAGATGTACTTCACTTAATCCTAATATTTTATTCTTTTTGATGCTATTGTAAGTGAAATTATTTTCTTAATTCTATTTTTGGATTGTTCAATGTTAGTGTCTAGAAATACAACTGATTTTTGTGTATCAATACTATATCCTGTAACTTTGTTGAAAGTTATCTCTTACTTTTTTGTGTATGTATGTGAATTCACTAGGATTTTCTACATATAAAATCATGTCATCTGCAAATAAAGATAGTTTTACTTCTTTCCAATCTGGATAGCTTTCTTTTTTCTTTTCCTTGCCTAATTGCCCTGGTTAGAACCTCCAGTACAATGTTAAATAGAAGTGGCAAGAGTGAACATCCTCTTCTAATTCCTTATCTTAGGGGGAAATCATTCAGTCTTTCACCACTAGGTAAGATGTTAGCTGTGGGTTTTTCATAAATGCCCTTTATCAGTATAAGTAAGTTCCCTTCTATTCCTAGTTTGTTGAGAGTTCTTAATCAAGAAAGGGTGTGGAATTCTGTCAGGTGCTGTTTCTGTGTCTATTGAGATGACCATGTGATTTTTTACCTTTATTTTATTAATATGGTGCATTGCATTGTTTCTTTTTTTGTGATATATTTATTTTGTTTTGATATCAGCATATATACTGCCCTCAAAGAATGAATTGTTTGGGAACTGTTTTCTATGTTTTGGAAATGAAAGGTTGGTGTTCTAAGATTCTTTTTTAAACATTTGGTAGAATTCACCAGTGAATTCTAGTCCATCTAGTCCTGTCGTTTTCCTTGTGGAAAGATTTTAAATTATTAATTCAACCTCTTCACTTGTTATATGTCTATTTAGATTTCCTAATTCTTCTGCAGTCCATTTCAATAATTTTTCTTTCTAGAAATGTATCCATTGCATCTAGATTATCTAATTTGTTGTCATGTAATTATTCATCATATTCCCTTATCCTCTTATTTCTGTAAAGTTGATAGTAATGCCCCCTCTTTCATTTCTGAGCTTAGAGATTTGAGTGTTCCCTCATTTTTTTATTGGTAAACCTAGGGTTATCAACTTTGTTGATCTTTTCAAAGAACCAGCTTTTATTTCTGTTGATTTTCTGTTTTTTCTCTTCTCTGGTTTATTTCTTCTCTGATCTTTATTATGCCCTTCTTTATGTTTGCTTTAGGTTTAATTTGCTCTTCTTTTTCTAGTGTCTTAAAATGGAAGATGAGGTTATTGATCTTTTTTCTATTTTAATGTAGGCATTTATAGCTATTAATTTCTACTGCTTTAAAACTGCATCTAGTGTGTTTGGGTATTGTTTATTGTTTGTCATTTGTTTTCATTCATCTCAAAATATTTCCTAATTTCACTATGATTTCTTCTTTAGGGTGTGTTGTTTTATTTCTAAATATTTATAAATTCCCCAAACTTCTTTCTTTTATTCATTTCTAATTTTATTCAGTTGTGTTTGGAGAATCTCTTTATGGTATCAATCTTTTTAAGTTTATTGAGACTTGTTAATGGCCTAATAAATGGTCATAGAGAATGCTCAATTTGCACTTGAAATGGAGGTCTCTACTTCTGTTGTTGAGGGTAAGGTGTTGAAGAGTCCAAACATTATTGTTGAATTATCTATTTTCCCTTAAGTTCTCTCAATTTTTGCTTCATATATTTTGGGGCTCTGTTAGATGCAGTATGTTTGTCATTGTTATATTTTCTTGATTGTTCAAACTTTTCACCATTATAAATACCCTTCTTTGTTTTTAGTAGCTTTTTTTTTCTTAACATCTGTTTTGTCTGATATTAATATAGCCATTCCAACTCTCTTTTGGTTACTGCTTGCATGGTATATATTTATTCAATTTTTTACTTGTAGCCCATTTTTGTCTTTGAATCTAAAGGGTATCTCTTGTAGATAGTGTATAGTTAGATCATTTTACTTTATCCATTCTGCCAGTCTGTGTCTTTTGATTGGAGTTTAATTTATATTTGATGTAATTACTTATAAGATAGGATTTACATCTGTCTTTTGTCATTATTTGTTTTCTGTATGTCTCATGTCTTTTTGTCCTTCTATTCCTCCATTATTGCCTTCTTTTGTGTTAAACAGATATTTTCTCATGTACCATTTTAATTATCTTGCCATTTCTTTTACTGTGTTTTTATTCAGTGATTTTCTTAGTGATTATCCTGGGGATTTCAATTAACATCTTAATTTGTAACAATCTAATTTGGATTAATACACAACTTAATGAGTATAGTATACAAAAATTTTGCTCCTATGTAGTTCTGTTCCCTTTCTCCTCACTTGCTCATTTGTGTTATTGTTGTCTTACAAATTACAACTTTTTACATTTTAAGCCCATCAGTACAGTTTTATAATTGTTGTATAATGCACTGCTCTTTTAAATGAGATAGGAGGGAAAAAGCATTTCAAATATAAAATGCATTTATACTGTCTTTTATGTTTTCCTATTGCAATCTTTTCAGTGGTATTTATTTCTTCACATGGATTCAAAGTACTTGATAGTGCCCTTTCAGTTCAGCCTAAAGAATTCTCTAGTATTTCTTGTAGGGAAGGTTTATTGGCAATGAATTTTCTCAGTTTTTGTTTATCCAAGAATATCTATATCTCTCCTTCACTTGTGAAGTACAATTTTATTGGATATATAATTCTTGGATAGTGGTCTTTCTTTGAGCATTTTGACTATGTCCTTCTATTGCCTTCTGGCCTCCATGGTTCCTGATCATGGGATCATCATCTTCCTGAGGATCACGTGCACATGATTGACCATGTTTCTCTTCTTGCTTTCAAAATTCTCCCTTTGTCATTGGTTTTCAACATTGGTCAGGATGTGTCTAGGTGTGAATCCTGCTTGGAGTTTTTTGAGCTTCTTGAATGTATAGATTAATGTTTATTTTAACAAAATTTGGGAAGTTTTCAGGCATTATTTCTTCAAATATTCTTTCCACTCCTTTTCCTCTCTCCTCTTCCTCAGACTCCATTAAACATATATTCATCTGCTTGCTGGTGTCTCACACTTCTCTGAGGCTCTGTTTAGTTTCATTCATTTGTTTTTCTTTTTGTTCCTCAAACTAGTTATTCTCAAGTAACCTATCTTCAAGTCTGTTGATTCTTTCTTCTTCTCAAATCTGCTGTTGAACTCTCTTAGTGAATTTTCATTTCAGTTATTGTGCTTTCCAATTCTAGAACTTCTATTTGTTTGTTTTTTATCATTTCCATCTCTGTTGATATCCTATATCTGGTGAAACATTATTCTTATGTTTTCTTTTAGTTCAATGTTTCTTTAGATATGGTTCCCTTTAGCATTTGGAATATATTTTTAATAGCTCATTTAAACTCTTTGTCTGGTAAGTCCAACATGTGGTGTGGGCTTACTCAGGGGCAGTTTCTATTGACTGCTTTTTTTCCTACATATTTTTCTGTTTCTTTGTATGTTTCACTATTTTTTATTGAAAACTGAATATTTTAAATAATGTAATGTGGAAACTCTGGAAATCAGATTTACTCCTCATTCATTCCATCTATGGTTGGTCATTATTGCTGTTGCTGTTATCATTGTTGCTGCTGTTTG
>JAQQAC010000477.1:10284515-10328915 GCA_029783875.1 Phataginus tricuspis
TGGTTGGTCATTATTGCTGTTGCTGTTATCATTGTTGCTGCTGTTTGTGTACTGACTTTCTTGAATTATGCTTTGCTGTGTGTGGCAACTGTATTCTCTACTTGGTTAGCTTCATTGTCAGCTAATGACAGGACAGAAGTTACCTTCGAAGTCTTGAACTAATAAATCATCCAGCCTTGCTGAGGGGATCTGTGTGCATGTAAGGGATACTTTCAATTCCCTGACAGGAAGTTTTCTTAGCTTTCACTTTCTGTTTATACAGAGCTTTGAGGTCAACCAGAGGTGAGACATCCGGGCCTTCTCAGGTCTTTCCTGGACATGCACACAACTCTACAAGTGCACATACCCTTCCAGATTTCCAGGAATATGTTGGAGATTTCAAAGCCCTCTAGAAATATCTCCATCCTGTTTTTCTCCTTTTAAGTTCTCTGGTCAGCTTCTTGTTAGCTGCAATTGCTATCTCTGCCCAAGACAGTTGTGATGTTAAACAATTGCTGCTGTTTTTTTCCCACAAATTCCTCAGAGGTAAAAGCAGTTCTCAGTGTGCAAGCTCCACCTCAGGTCAAATAAAGACAAAGCGCTCTCAGAGGAAGTTTCCATGGAGCTGCCAAACAGGTCAAATAATGACAGTTCTTTGTGGACAGGACTTTTGGGGGAGCTTCATGTAACTCTGGGGAAAGGAAATCCTGTGACAAAATACCTCTAAAACAGAAATCAGTCAAAGGGAGAAATAAAGTTTAAAACCCATTTATTGCTTACAAACTGCTGTCGGGGCCATCTCTTTCCTGCTCAGGCAGAAGCAAGCAAGACCTCCCCCTAACCTCTCAGGTTCAGATATGCCCTGGGTAGTTCAGATAATCACCCCTTGATATGGAGACGAACTGCTCTCCACCCCTGAGGGACACCTATTGATATGCAGATGCACTAGAGCACAGCAAGATACTCTGGAAATATTACAGTTTTACCCACACTCCATCTCTTCCTCCTCTGTCAGTGGCTGCTAGACTGCTGGTTTCATAGCTACCCTAGAACTGGGGAGTGGGAGGTGGGAATAAGTTAAAGTTAAAACACCACAAAACTTGCTGTCCTTACGGAAATCCACTTTTCTTGAATAAATACTTCTTGGGTTTTTGTAAGCCTTTACTTGATTTCCAGAGTTCTCAAAAAGTTGAATTTGATAATTTTTGCTAGTATTTTCACTGTTTTCATGGAGGAACAAATTTTCAGTGCCCCTTGTCCTACAAATTGGGAAGGTCCCTCCTTTTCTTTTTAACATCTTTTAAATTTCTCTATTTCCTAGAGTAACAGGAAATACTAGAGAAGCTTACGCACTGATGCAAGACAGAATATTTCCAAGGCATATCATGAATATATCCTCTTTCTTCTGTCTTCATGGATATTCTTTCTTTTACTGTGCTAAGAAGCATGTGATGAGTGTTTCAAAGAAATAAAAATATCATACTGATTCTGATTTCAAGGAAATGAAGAAAACCTTTAAACCATTAAAAGTTAAAACAGCACCATCATCCACCAGTCATCTTGGAACATAGCAAGACTCTGTGGCTATGTAACTCCTTTTCAACAACAACCTTAGGACTTTGTTTTTGACTGTCTATTGTCTAACAGATTCAGGGAGGCCGAACTTCATGCCAATATTTAATGTTGTTAATTGAAGAAGAAAGATCCAGGGGGCCCTGGAGGCTCATTTCAACCCTCTTTCAATTGTTTAGCAAGGAGGTGGCTTAGCAGGTCTGAGTTAACTTAATGGAAGGCAAGACTGGTAACAGAGACTGAGTCTGAGAGTCCCTCTTAGTATTAAGGCCACTTCTTTACCAGGAAGCTCCACTGTTACAGAGTTACCTAAGTATTTCCTGCCTTGTTTCCCTAAAAATATACAGTGTTATGAGGTTGAGGAGTTTCTACTGAAAGCCTTTATGCCTGAACTAAGCACACAACCCCCGAAGAGAACCATGTCACTTTAATACTTCTGGGCTTCCATGTTTTACCCCCTAAACAACCCTATTTTATAAATATCCTCATGGCACTAGTGGTGTATGTGTTCATGCCTCATTTGCACGATGTTAATTATAAGAACTAAACATTGATGGAGGAGAGGAAATATTTATAATGAAGTTGTGTATCTTTCAAAATCTTAAGAAACTCAAGGACACATAATTTTCTAAGCATCTAACCTTTACCTCTTAAACATATGTAATTTCTGTCTTTTCTTTTTCCTGCCTTTGAACATGAAGACTCAAATGAAAGACACATCCTCTCATTACCCCTTTTTTATTTCAGAGAAGTCGGCTTGTCACTCTCCTAAAGCTGTCACTAAGGAGAATGAGAGCTATAAAAATGTTCCATGAACAACAAGGCACATGAATAAGTACTGAGATCAAACATAATAAAGTAGCCTATGTAGGTCAGCTGTCCCTTAGATTGATGCTACACAGTAAACAGAATTATGGTAACTTGGAAGCCTTAATGATTGATTTTTATGTTTGACTCTTACTTTTGTAGGTCTCTCATTTAACGTTCTTTACTTAATATTTTAACACATTGCATCCACTTCTTTTTTTTTTGCTGTGTAGACATATGCCTGGGACTTATTGGGAAGGTATGTCTTCAGTCCAGAACAGATAGAGGGAGGTGGCCATGGCAACCCCAAAGAGAGATGTGGTAGGGTTACTAGAAACATCTAGCAGGATAGAATTTTCACTGTGTGCTCTATTATCAGCAATTGTGACAGCTAGTGCATTTTCTCTTCAGCACCTCGCCATATCTGACAATGCTGCCACAGTAAAACAGTAACACCTCTCCTGTCCCAGGAAATGAGTGGTTAAACAGAGCATGCCTCAGTTTAGTGTTTTAATAAAACAAAAGTCTTTGTGATATAGGGAACTGACATTTATTGAAAGCTCTCTATGTGATATGCATTCTTCAACATTATATTATTGTATCCTTAGAACAGCCCTGTAAAATGGGTTTGCCCCCTACTTTCCATTATGG
The DNA here is from genome assembly GCA_029783875.1 of Phataginus tricuspis. Classification (NCBI taxonomy): domain Eukaryota; kingdom Metazoa; phylum Chordata; class Mammalia; order Pholidota; family Manidae; genus Phataginus; species Phataginus tricuspis. Next base: position 10,287,525 of record JAQQAC010000477.1, read on the forward strand.
AAACAAAGAATCAGAGTTATTAAAATATTATTGTAGTGTTACAGTTAGGAAATGTTGGACAGAAATACAAAAAAAAAAAAAAAAGCCAACCCTCCAGATTTGCTTGGCTGTGAAATAAGCAGTTGTCATGATACAATGCTAAATCGACAGCAGCCACTCACAGCAACGCCATCTAACACCCATCCGAGAGTCACAAAACACTTTCCCAAAATGACACCATCTCCTTGGGGTGAAAAATCTCATTATTCTAATTGTATAACTTGAGGAAATGAAGGATACAAAATGTGTTCTTTGATTGCTTTGCCTCAATTTCCAATAACGTAGAAAGCTTAAAATGAGAGAAATAAGTGTGTGATGAAGTGTCCTCAGGCAAGACCTTAAAGGCAAGTCCGTTAACAGGTCATGATAAGCTTCAGGAACTTCTGCGTATTCCTCTCCCACGGCAGGGTGAGAACTGACAGGCTGGTTCTGCTTGCTAATCACACTCTTTCTCATTACTTTTTATGACTAAAAGACTTGTTTGGTAACCCTCAAAGATATACTAAAGCCAATAGGAGATTATTAATGTCTCCGTTCTGGGTGTTTGAGACTCACCTGCTGGGGTCCTAGCTTTGAGTCCCACTGGTATTGACTTAATTCCTTAATCTCCTAATTGAAAGACAACTTAAACTAATGTGGCACAGCCCGAGGCTTCAGGAAGGGCCCAGGGATAGACAGACTTCTCTGAGAAGAAAATATAAGGAATGGAGTTTCCCTGTATGAACCAGAGTTCAGACTGACCTCTAGTCAATGAGACAAAATGGGAAGCAGCACCAAGCATGACCTGCAGATCCAAAATCAATTTTTATTTGCAAACATGAAAAAGAAATGTATCCTAAAGAGTTCTTAGAGTACCTGACTCTTCCCCTCTCTAAAGACTACCCCCCCATGGGGTGTTATTACTCAAGCTGTTAGAGGGCAATAGATCATCATTCCTTGACAACGAGAAAATAGATTGTGTCTGTGTTGAAACTTGTATTCCTAACTCAGTGACCTATTTTTAGTTAATGGTCGCACGTTTTGTTAATGATTGTTAGCACCTCAAGGTGAGTATGTGGTTTCATCTTGAAAATGTTAAATTTGGGGTGCCTGGGGATAGCCAGGAGATAGAGTTCAGAAAGTACCTGGATATGTATACAGGGAGCTTGGAATTCAATGGGCTGCTGACGCCGACACGAGAATCATCAGGACATATATGGTCGTAGATACAAAGCATGTCCATGGAACCACACAATATATTGGTTGGCCTGTTTTGTTGTAGCCTTATTCATCACTTACGCCATGTATCCTAAGTTTTAGTTCTACCGCTTATCCCATCATAAACCTCAGAACACAAAGCCCCGCACTTCTAAAGCCTTATTCATGCTGCAGTTTTGTCTGAATTGTTTTTACTTTCTTTCTCTGCTCAATAAACTCTTACTTTATACAATTCTATAAAGACCAGCTTAAACCAACTTACTTTGTGAAGTGGTTCCCCAAGTACCATTCCTAACCCGAAGAGAGCTGACTCTTCTTTTCCCTGATCACATACTGTCTTGTCTGTCCTTCCACCAGGGCATTCATCACCACCCACTGTCATGGTTCGTGAGCTCCAGGAAGGTGTGGCTCCCGCAGCTTCTGTATAGGCAGGGGCACCGTACCCATCTGCCAACTCCTTTCAGTGAAAAGGAAAGGACCCGTATCGATCACTTCATTCAAGGTTCACCCCCCTACTGTCCACTTGGTAGGGGCCCATCCAATAGTCATTCTTAAAAGAGGGAAGTCTTGAGGGTCTCTAGTGAAGACTAGAGTAAACCCTAATACCGAGAACAAAAAATGATGGTACAGACACAGTCTAATGATTAATGTTATTTTTTTTCAGATAATATTTTGTCTGCTAATTTAGAGACTTATTTTGAGAATTAATTTTTAAAACTTCTGAAGTTTATTTTCATACAGTTATCTGTTTGAACTTTGAGCCAAAATAGGATTTTCAGAATATTGAAGATGGTGAAGTTACTTGTTCTGTGATATTTTATTTTGTCTTGTTTTGTTTTACTTGTACTGATTTCTCTCCTAGACTACTTTACAAGTTGTCCACCCTGAAGTTTACCTCACTGGCCCTCACTTCTCATTTCAGGAATTATGTTTTCTGTCAAAAGGCAATTCTCTTTTATCCCCCCACAGTCAGTGTATTTGAGCTCATAAAACTCTCTGAATCACTATGAGTCTCACACTTGGAAACAAGATAGCACTGAGTAAGAAAAATCGAAACTGCACTTAAAAACCTACATCTTCTCATGCATCCAGTTCTAGTAATATACAAGCTAAAGGATTTCTTTTCAATTTGCTTGTTAAACATTCTTGATCTTAAGGAGGTCTACTTTTTAAAGAGTTAAAATAAGCTAAGGGGTTAATTTTTTACTTTTTAAGGAGTGTCACTTAAGTTTAGGTGACAATTATGTTTCTTTTACTTATCTCAGACACTTATTTCAAGGATTTTGTTTGTTTGCTATGTTGTTTTCTTTTTTACTTAAGGTGAGAAAAAAAATTTTTTAACATCCCCACTGTAGGGGTCAAAATAGTGTTATGTGACTTGAATGTTAGAAGCTACTAAATAAACACAGACAGATATTAGAACAAACAAACAAACTTTGGAAATATTTTCATGGTTTCTCAACCAACCTTCAGTTTTCAACAACGAATGAATATTGTCAAGAATTCTAAGTCATTTTTTCCTCTCGCGGTGGAGCACTGCCATGCAGAGTCTTAGCAACATACACACATACCCAACGCTCACACCAGATATCCACTTGCATGAGATGGTCAGTAAGTGTCTTTTTCTTTTTACTTAAAGAAGGAGATGACACATAGGAACCCATCCGTACATAGACAGCCAGCCCAGCCCTACCCCGACCTGTATAGAGAGGGGTACAGGCAGAAGCTAAAAGGGCTGTTTAATGAGGAAACTTGTGACAATGTAGACACAAGCAATATGGCCTTAGGACCTAGAGGCCAAAATATTATGCACAGGAGTTGTACTCAGTGTTTCAAGACTGTGTTCTTGTACTTTGCTGCCTCATGTCTCCTGGCCCTAATGTTTTCTCCTCCATGTGTGATTTCCTGTTCACGCCTCCAATCTTTTCTTGCTGAACTCTTGCCCGTCCTGAAGGGCCCTGCTTAAAGGGTTGTTGACACTTGTTGATAAAACTGGCTTATTCCTTAGTCCCTGTTCACCCCGCCCTGACTCTCCCTACCCCAGCTGTTTCTTTCTCAGCGTCCTTCCCTGACCCCACCCCAGGGTTGGCGGCACACACTGCATCACCTCTTCCCATACGCTTTATCACAGAACACTTAAAAAAATTTGTAGCATGGAATAAAGTACACAGACATTACAGACTGACCGACCAACGAATCACCACAAGAAGTAATCAGTACTCAATTACACCCTTTCACAAATTTAGAAATTACTTCATTAAGATGGATCCTCATGTCAGGTGCATTATTGTGCTTTCCCCCTATATTTTTCTGTCATTGCACATGACATAAAACATCACTTCTCCCAGGCATTATATAGCAAGAGAGTAAAACACGGCCATTTTTAGAAAGTAATGGTTTCATCTTATCATTGAAGTCCTCAGTCTTTTTACTTCTCTCATTGAGACAGCATCTGAGAAATGCAAGACTCCGCTTTTTAATTAAAACTTCCATTTTTTCAGCCTGGGACCCATAGAGAATAAGGTTATGTATTAGTAATTTTAATATGCAATAAGGGATGAATAATACCACAAATATATGTTGAATTCATCAGACACAGACCAGTAATCATTATGATGAGATATATTAACGATGATAAACAATGCCTATGATTCCCACTCATTTATGCTTCTGGTGGCCATTCCATGCCAGTTCCTGGCATTCTCAATATGGCACAAATCCAACACAGGCACATTATTCCGGGACAATGTCTTTGTACAGTGTTTCATGTTTTTCTTACAACAATGCAGTTGAGATTAAAAAGTCAATGTAGATGAGCAAGTGAGGGCTTATCTGGACCAGAGAGGTTGGGGAGATTATTCGCTTGCTTCTGCTGCAGCAGGACAGAGAGAAACAGGACGACTGCTTGCACCAAAGATTTGATGAAGAAGAATCAGGACTGACATATAAAATCTTACAAGTGGAGTTCTGGGAAGATGGCAGCATGAATGGAGCGGGGGAAATCTCCTCCCAAAATTATATTTATCCACGAAAACACAGCAAATACAACTATTCCCAAAACAGAGACCAGAACACACAGGAAAGCGCACACCATGCAGCCACAACTGAGAGGACTCGGCAGCCAGCGAGGCTATGCACCGGTGGGCAGGCACACCGGAGAGAACTCAGCAGCCAGTGGGGCAGCGAACTGGCAGGCAGCTACACCTGAGAGGACTCGGCGAGGTGGGTCATAAAGAGCCCAGCTGACATACGTAACAACTACCAGCAACCAATTCTATAGCCATGAAAAGACAGAGGAATATGGTACAGACAAAGCTCCAAACCCAGACAACCCCTGACAGAGAACCTGAAGGAATGGACATGCACAGTCATCCGGAAAAAGAATTCAGAATAAAAGTCATAGCCATGCTGACGGATCTACAGAAAAATGTGCAAGAACTGAGGGAGGAAATGAGGAAAAACTATGCAGAAATGAGACAAGCCATCGATGGGCTTAACAGCAGACTGGATGAGGTACAAGACACTGTCAATGAAATACAAAACAGAGAACAGAAATACAAAGAAGCTGAGGCAGAGAGAGATAAAAGGATCTCTAAGAATGAAAGAATATTAAGAGAACTGTGTGACCAATCCAAACGGAGCAATATTCGCATTATAGGAGTACCAGAGGAAGAAGAGAGAGAAAAAGGGATAGAAAGTGTCTTTGAAGAAATAATTGCTGAAAACTTTCCCACGCTGGGGAAGGAAATAGTCTTGCAGTCCACGGAAGCCCACAGATCTCCCAACACAAGGGACCCAAGGAAGAAAACACCAAGACACATAATAATTAAGATGGCAAAGATCAAAGATAAAGACAGAGTATTAAAGGCAGCTAGAGAGAGAAAAAAAGATCACCTACAAAGGAAAACCATCAGACTATCATCAGACTTCTCAACAGAAACCTTACAGGCCAGAAGAGAATGGCATGATATATTTAACGTAATGAAACAGAAGGGCCTCGAACCAAGAATATTGTATCCAGCACGATTATCATTTAAATATGATGGAGGGATTAAACAATTTCAAGACAAACAAAAGTTGAGAGAGTTTGCCTCTCATAAACCACCACTACAGGATATCTTAAACGGACTGCTCTAGAGGGAAACACCCCTAAGGCTAAAAAGATGTCACCAGAGAAAATAAAATCATAGCAAAGAAAGCAGACCATCCAAATACTAACTAAAAGCAAAGAATAAAACACCTAATATATAAATAATGGAAGAGGAAGAATAGGAAGGGAGAGTTAAAGAAACATCAGACGACATTCACAATAACTTAACAAGAAAGTTAAGTTAGATTCTTAGATAGTAAAGAAGCAACCCTTGAACTTTTGATAACCATGAATCTAAAGCCAGCAATGGCAATAAGTACATATCTATCAATAATCACCCTAAATGTAAACGGACTGAATGCACCAATCAAAAGACAGAGTAACAGAGTGGATAAAAAAGCAAGACCCATCTATATGTTGCTTACAAGAGACTCACCTCAAACCCAAAGATATACACAGACTAAAAGTGAAGGGATCGAAAAAGATATTTCATGCAAACAACAAAGAGAAAAAAGCAGGTGTTGCAGTACTTGTATCAGATAAAATAGACTTCAAAACGAAGAAAGTAGCAAGAGATAAAGAAGGATATTACATAATAATAAAGGGGTCAGTCCAACAAGAAGATATAACCATTATAAATATATATGCACCCAACACAGGAGCGTCAGCATATGTGAAACAAATACTAACAGAATTGAAGGAGGAAATAGACAGCAATGCAATTATTCTAGGAGACTTTAACACACCACTCACTCCAAAGGATAGATCAACCAGACAGAGAATAAGTAAAGACACAGAGGCACTGAACAACACACTAGAACAGATGGACCTAACAGATATCTACAGAACTCTGCGCCCAAAAGCAGCAGGATACACATTCTTCTCAAGTGCACATGGAACATTTTCCAGAATAGACCACATTCTAGGCCACAAAAAAAACCTCAGTAAATTCAAAAATATTGAAATCCTACCAACCAACGTCTCAGATCACAAAGGTATAAAACTAGAAATAAATTTTAGGAAGAAATCAAAAAGGCTCACAAATACATGGAAACTTAACAACATTCTCCTAATGAATCAATGGGTTAACAACCAAATCAAAACAGAAATCAAAGAATATATGGAAACTAATGACAACAACACAAAGCCACAACTTCTGTGGGATGCAGCGAAGGCCGTCTTAAGAGGAAAGTACATTGCAATCCAGGCCCATTTAAAGAAGGAAGAACATTCCCAAATGAACAGTCTAAGGACACAATTATTGAAATTGGAAAAAGAAGAACAAATGAGGCCCAAAGTTACCAGAAGGAGAGACATAATAAAGATCAGAGAAGAAATAAATAAAATTGAGAAGAATAAAACAATAGAAAAAATCAATGAAACCAAAAGCTGGTTCTTTGAAAAAATAAACAAAATAGATAAACCCCTAGCCAGACTCATTAAGAGAAAAAGAGAATCTACACACATAAACAGAATCACAAATGAGAAAGGAAAAATAACGACAGACCCCACAGAAATACAAAGAATTATAAGAGAATATTATGAGCATCTATATGCTAACAAGCTACAAAACCTAGAAGAAATGGAGAACTTCTTAGAAAAATACAGCCTTCCAAGACTGACCAAGCAAGAAACAGAAAAACTAAACAGACCAATCACCTGCAACGAAATTGAATTAGTAATCAAAAAACTACCCAAGAACAAAACCCTGGACCTGATGGATTCACCTCTGAATTCTACCAGACATATACAGAAGAAATAACACCCATTCTCCTTAAAGTTTTCCAAAAAATAGAAGAGTAAGGAATACTTCCAAACTCTTTCTATGAAGCCAGCATCACTCTAATACCAAAACCGGGCAAAGAACTCACTAAAAAAGAAAATTACAGACCAATATCCCTGATGAACGTAGATGCAAGAATACTCAACAAAATATTAGCAAACTGAATTCAAAAATACATCAAGAGGATCATACACCATGATCAAGTGGGATTCATCCCAGGGAGGCAAGGATGGTACAACATTCGAAAATCCATCAACATCATCCATCACATCAATAAAAAGAAGAACAAAAACCACATGATCATCTCCATAGATGCTGAAAAAGCATTTGATAAAATTCAACATCCATTCATGATTAAAACTCTCAACAAAATGGGTATAGACAGCAAGTACCTCAACATCATAAAGGCTATATATGACAAACCCACAGCTAACATGATACTTAATAGCGAGAAGCTGAAACCTTTTCATCTAAGATCGGGAACAAGACAGGGGTGCCCACTCTCTCCACTGTTATTCAACATAGTACTAGAGGTCCTTGCCATGGCAATCAGACAAAACAAAGACATACAAGGCATCCAGATTGGTAAAGAAGAAGTCAAATTGTCACTATTTGCAGATGACATGATACTGTACATAAAAAACCCTAAAGACTCCACTCCAAAACTACTAGAACTAATATCTGAATTCAGCAAAGGTGCAGGATACAAAATTAACACACAGAAATCTGTTGCTTTCCTATACACTAAAGATGAACCAACAGAAAGAGAAATCAGAAAAATAATTCCATTCACAATTACATCTAAAAGAATAAAATACCTAGGAATAAACCTAACGAAGGAAGTGAAAGACCTGTACTCTGAAAACTCCAAACCCTCCTAGGAGAAATTAAAGAAGACACTAAAAAATAGAAGTGCATCCCATGCTCTTGTCTAGGAAGAATAAATATTGTCAAAATGGCGATACTACCTAAAGCAATCTACAGATTCAATGCAATCCCTATCAAACTACCAACAGTTTTCTTCAATGAACTCGAACAAAGAATTCTAAAATTCATATGGAACCAGAAAAGACCCCGAATAGCCAAAGCAATCCTGAAAAGGAGGAATCAAACAAGGGGAATTATGCTCCCTGACTTCAAGCTCTACTACAAAGCCACAGTAATCAAGACAATTTGGTACTGGCACAAAAACAGACCCACAGATCAGTGGAACAGAATAGAAAATCCAAAAATTAACCCAAACATCTACAGTCAATTAGTATTTGATAAAGGAGCCTTGGATATACAATGGGGAGATGACAGCCTCCTCAGCAGCTGGTGTTGGAAAAACTGGACAGCTACATGTAAGAGAATGAAACTGGACTACTGTCTAGCCCCATACACAAAGGTAAACTCAAGGTGGATCAAAGACCTGAATGTACGTCATGAAACCATAAAACTCTTAGAAAAAAACATAGGCAAAAATCTCTTGGACATAATTATGAGCGACTTTTTCATGACTATATCCCCCCGGGCAAGGGAAACAAAAGCAAAAATGAACAAATGGGACTATATCAAGTTGAAAAGCTTCTGTACAGCAAAGGACACCATCAGTAGAACAAAAACACATCCTACAATATGGGAAAATATATTCATAAATGACATATCTGATAGGGGGTTGACATCCAAAATATACAAAGAACTCACTCACCTTAACAAACAAAAAACAAATAATCCAATTAAGAAATGGGCAGAGGGCATGAATAGACACTTCTCTAAAGAAAGAATTCAGATGGCCAATAGGCACATGAAAAGATGCTCCACATCTCTAATCATCAGAGAAATGCAGATTAAAACCACAATGAGATATCACCTCACACCAGTGAGGATGGCCAACATCCAAAACACAAACAACAACAAATGTTGGAGAGGATGTGGAGAGAGGGGAACCCTCCTACACTGCTGGTGGGAATGCAAATTGGTTCAACCATTGTGGAAAGCAGTATGGAGGTTCCTCAAAAAACTCAAAATAGAAATACCATTTGACCCAGGAATCCCACTCCTAGGAATTTACCCCAAGAATGCAGCAGCCCAGTTTGAAAAAGACAGATGCAGCCCTATATTTATTGCAACACTATTTACAATAGCCAAGAAATGGAAGCAACCTAAGTGCCCATCAGTAGATGAATGGATTAAGAAGATGTGGTACATATACACAATGGAATATTACTCAGCCATAAGAAAAAAACAAATCTTACCATTTGCAACAACATGGATGGAGCTGGAGGGTATTATGCTCAGTGAAATAAGCCAGGCCGAAAAAGACAAGTATCAAATGATCTCACTCATATGTGGAGTATAAGAACAAAGAACAACAACAACAAAAAAAAAACTGAAGGAACAAAACAGCAGCAGACTCACAGAACCCAAAAACGGACTAATAGTTACCAAAGGGAAAGGGACTGGGGAAGAAGGGCGGGAAGGGAGGGATAAGAGGGTAAAAGGGGCATTACGATTGGCAGACATAGGGTGGGGGGGCACGGGGAGGGCTGTACAACTCAGAGAAGACAAGTAGTGATTCTCATCTCACTACGCTGATGGACAGTGTCTGTAATAGGGTTGGTGGGGGGGACCTGAGGAAGGGGGTAGTTTAATAACCATAATATTGCACATGTAATTGTAGGTTAAAGATACCCAAATAAATTGCAAAAAAAAAAAAAAGTCAATGTAGTTATTATTCTTCCTGTAGTACGCTCACTGACATCTTCTGGAACCCAGGGTCCATGCTGCAGTTTGAGACACATTGCGCTTCTATCCTAGCCTTCACTTATGTAATTCCAGTTATCACCTGCCGAGCCACAAATTTAACATCATCCAATGAAAACTTCCCTCGATATTGCTCATTTGAACACTGCTCAGCTTTGCATTTCCACAGCTCCCAGAGGTGCTCAATATGTACCTGGAGACAAAGGGAGGGAGGGAGGGGGGAATGTGACTCATTCCTGTGGCATTTCTATAAATTCGTTGTTTGTCATGAAATGTGATACAAGGGAAAGTTCACGAAATCATTTGGCATACAATTCCTTGTCCAAATCAAATATGGATATAATTGGAATGATTAATGTGAGAGGTCTGTAGAATTAGAAGATTTTCTGGTGTGACTTTGCAGGTATCAAATGTGTTTTTGGTAAGAAACATACTCTGAGGCATATTCCAAAAATAGTTACATAATTACGAAGATGACACATAGTCTAGACGTGCTTTTTGGCTGCACTGTAAATTTTTGTAAATTCTCAATTTAATTCCTGATTTTTCCCCATTCTTGGCTTTAACTCTTCCTGGTGCCAAACATCTAGTCTGCTCAGTTAAAGGGCGTGAGCTGGGGAGGTCAGTGGACTTTATTATGCGGTGACGCCGGCATCCTAACACCAACTTTGGTCTTTACCTGATGATCTACTTTATGTGTGCCTGCTTTGGGGCCTAAATACAGCCGGGAGTTGTTCTCTGGATCTTAGAAAATCTATCTTTTCTACCTGTGGATAACAATGGATTTTATTATTTTACATCAGAGTGGGTAAATCTTTTTAAATTAGCTACTGATAATTACCTTGTCCTTGTTAAGTGACTAAAGTCACTTTTCCCTTCTTAATGAGCATCGAGAATCCTGCTTGAATGTAGTTTTATAGGGCCTGATTTCAAGGGAGCTTAACGTTTCTCTCTTTTCTTACTGCCTGCGTTGGTGTTCTGATAGTTTCAAAGAAAGCATGGAGAAATCGTCACCCTCCGACTGGCTAATAAACAACAGCGTCGCCGAGCTGGTGGCATCTACTGGCCTTCCCGTGAACATCAGCGATGCCTACCAGGACCCTCGCTTTGATGCTGAGGTAGGGAGAGTCCTCCGGTTGCAGTCTGAAGATTCGCTGTCACACTGTTGGTGGTTTCCTGACGGGAGCCAAAGTAGACCTCATACACACGGGCAGGAACCTCTGAGTTAGTGATTCTTTTGCATCTTTCCCTGTGATCTGATTTTTAGCTTTGCCTGCTGTTGGCTGACAAAAACTTCCTCTCTACCCTGAATTGTGGGAAAATGGCTATGGTATTAATCTGGTGCTCTTTTATGATTGGGTAAATTGTACATTAAATGTACCCATATATATGTGCCCATGCATTTAATGCACCCCTGTATACTTTATATTAAGAATAGTTTATTTTAAACTCTGAAACAGTTAATAAAAATGTGTATATTACATAGTTATTTCCCAGTAGATGCTAGAACAACTGCCTCATTTTTAAAAATTGCTCCCAAGAAACAATAAATTCGTGTGTGTTATTGTTTAATGTTAATTTTTTAGGCCATTGTGCTAATATCCTGAATATCTCAAAACAGTATAGAGTCTCACTTGGAGAGGTTTGAATTCTAAGGAAGTGTAGAGTATCATGTAGAAAAACTTACATGAACTTACAGTGTCTCTCTGTGTGTGTTGGTGTGTATGTGTGCGTTCAGTAAATATCAAGTTTCTTTTTCTAGATTGCCAGGCTAAGATCTGAAAAGTGATGAGAGTTTTTGGTGAGGAAAGGTGAGGAGACGTGTGCTTCAGGTAGAGCTGAGAGAGCCTGGGGGTGTGAAGAACGGAGATGAGTTAACGTGGCTGAGAGGCTGGGTAGGGGAGGCTGGAGAGGGACGCAGGGGACAAATCCCTCAAACACTTATAGCCATGTTAAGAAGGTTGAATATTTATCCTGGGCAATGGGGAACCAGCAGTTGAGATTTAAAATGGGGGAGAAGCTGGAGTTGCATTTTAGAAAGATCACACTGGCCACAGAACAGAGGACGGATTAGTAATAATAACTGAACATTTCGTCCAAAATGAGAGCTGGTCTATGACTCTGAAGACAGACAGGGATCCATCCTAGTCTCTCAGACTCCACAATCCTTACTCTTAGTTCTGCCCTGTGCCACTTCCAATGTCTAAGTGGGACACATGACAGTGGGAAGGCTGCAGTCTAAGTCTAATTTATAACTTCAGCCAGATCGTCTTTGCAGATCTCTGCAGGGAGATTTCAAATTCTCAAAGCTCGCCGCCTCAGTGTAGCTGCCCCGAGCTCTCTTCCCTCAGGCTGCGTTCTCTATGTATTTTCTATTCTTGAGCACCAGGCTGAAATCCTTTCCTGAACTCCCAGTCTGGTTGGGCATCTCTCCAGGATGCTCTCTTAGCCATTCCAACACCGACCAGCCCTTAGGTCTCTTTAGTTCTGATACGTTCTTTCTGAGCGTTGAGTTACCTTCCGTGGGAAAGTATGTGGTCCAAGCTGCTTTGGTTGTCTCCTCTCAGGAAGAACATCACCGTCTTGGTTGGGTCACTGGGAGAGCAGAAATGATTTCTAGATATCAAAATTTGTATACTTAAGTATTGTAATTGGGGTTAGGGGTTATGATTTTCTGAAGTTTTGCCTTTTGCTATGTTTCCTTCCCTGATTTTGGAGAGAATACTGAAGAATAGATTTCTAAATACACAGGTTTACGAGAAATGCTCTCACAATTCTATTACTAACATCAGTAATAGTTGAACAAATGGAAAGTCTTGCTCTACAGGCAAATCACTAACTGTCAGTTCATTGTTACAAAGTCAACAATATTAGATTAGATGTCAAGGCATGATGGCCGATTCCTACCCCAGCTTGGAGTGCTGAATTTGGTACAGAGTGCTTATTCCGCTGTTGACTTTGGACCATGAAGTCAAATTCTGGGATAGCGAAAATAATTAACATGACACCATTTATGAGAGTTGTTTCATAAGACATGTGTAAAGGCATAACAAAACATGATGCAGTGAACACCCACCACCCAGTTTAAGAAAAAGAATATGATTATTACTTTTGAGTCCTTGTATTGTATTCTTTATTTTCTCCACAGAGGTAACCACTATCCTAATCTGAATTTAACATTCCTTTGCTTTTCTGTATAGTGTCCTTGCATATGTTTGAATCCCTGCCAAATATATAGTTATATTTGCCTGTCTCTGAACTATATATAAATTGAATTATACTGTATGTATTCTTCTGTGGCTTGTTTTTTCCTTCAATATATATTACTGAGGCATGTGAATTTGTAATTCATTTGTTTTCACTGCTGCAAAGTATTCCACTGTATGAATAAGCCTCACTTTATTTATTCACTATAGTGTTGATGGACATTTGAATTCTGTGTTTTACTGTTACATACATAACCACCAAGGACATTCTTGCACAGTCTCTAAGTGCACATGTGCAGAAGTTTTTCTAGCACCATGTACCTTGGACATGTTGGGTCATAGGCTATAAGCAGGGAATGAAAAATCATTGCTCTTTTTTAATGAAAAAAGCTCGTGTAGCAAGCACAATTAGTATCTCAAGAATACTTCTTGCTAATACAGTATAGTGAGCTTGAATATACCATATTCTTATGTCTCTAGGCAGACTCATATCCCGTATCTTCCTGATTAAATTATATAATCGTTTTATTCTCCACACTTATAGTCCATTCCAATAAGGCAACCCACCTCACTGATCTATGAAAAGAAGAGTGTGGACTTGAGCAAAAATGCGACAATTATTTCTGTGGGATTGGGCATAAAGATGTCATGCCCTTATCCAGTAGTTATGATGTCTGAAGACAGTAAGCTGTGGTAGGTTAAGCAGTGACTATTTCATAAAACTACTTTATTCCCTATGGAAAAAATAAAGCATGTACTTAGACCATTTTTTCTTTGCCTTCCACCTAAAATGATTTCAATCTGCCACATAGCAAATTCTGGATTTTAAATGCAAATCTGAAGATACATTGTATCATGATTTTTACATGTTCTCTTTGCATGGTACTAGAATTTAAAGTTACTTTATGTTTCCCTTCTCATGCTATGGGAAAAAAAATGGAGAAGATTAATCAATGCATAGATAAAAGAGTGAGAGAGTTCTGCCTAAATACAGGCCTTCAGTAGATATATCCTACGTATGTGTGTGTGTGTGTGTGTGTGTGTGTGATGTATCTCACCAGGAAAAGTTGTTATGTATCTGCTTAGGTTTTCTCCTTTCTCAAATAGATTTTGCCTCAGTGACAGGTGTCAACTGTTTGTTTCTTTTATGAATGAAAACAGACTTCATACTGAGCCACAGTGCTCCTCCAGGAGGCCAAGAAGCTTGAACCTTTTCCCCACAAAGCCTGATGTAAGATGGTGTAGATCATAAGATAAAGACAACCATTTCAGATACTATTCTTTATTAATATATTCATTAGTTCCCTCAAGATAAAAAAAATAGCATGGCAAAATGGAATTGCTTCATCCATTCACTAATTATAGAATCATTCTAAAGACAGAGCATGCCTTTTAGAACTTGTCTTCCTGCAAAGGTTTGAGTCCTCTCTTCTTGAGACTGGTATATGAGTTCAAAATTTTTCCCCGTGATCAAAACTGAGTAGTTTTTTGTCAGTGGTAGAATATAAGGAAACAATTTTTGAAAATATAGGTTTAATAGATTGTCTCCAGTAGTTATTTCCACAGGGAAAAGTGCTTTCTTTTTTGTTCTCTGCATTCACTGACTTCCCTGAATAGTTTGAGGCTGGCAACAAGAATGATAAGTCACAAAGAGGTAGCATGGGGAATCCTTTTCAAAGCACTTCCTATTTTTCTTACAGAGTTTCTCAGCATAAGTCTACATAATGGACTTAAATTTGCCAGAAAAACAATATAGAACACTGGTGTCTATCCTAAATTTCTCAATGGCTCAATGGCTAATTCTGGCAACCTGAATTCTCTTTACTAAATTTGAAGGAGGACCCCAATTCATCAGACAGTGTGTGCTAGAACACCCCAAAGTGGATTGGCTTTATTCTGGGGTTGCATACTATAGAGATACTAACTTTCAGTTAAAAGAAATATTAGAAATTTCTTTCATTTACAGGTGAGGACACAGAGACTCAGCTGAAGTGATTTGCCTAAGGCCACACAGCCTCCCCAAGGCTTGTGTACAGAATAGACTCTGGATCTCGTGGTTCTTAATTTCATTCTCTCTGCCTGAGTGGCCTCTCAGGAGGACCAGCTGCTGAGCGGCTGCCCGGGCAGTAGAGTCACCCCTCAGCCTTCCCTCTTTGCACACGGGAGCATGACGTTATGGCCAGAAAAATCTACCTTTTGTCATTTCTGCGCCACTCACCAGCTAGTAGCCTTGGGCCTACTACTTACATACATATTGTGGCATGTAAAATTCTATACAAGTATTTTGTAAACCATGCCATCCTGTACAAGTATCAGGTGGCAATATTAATCTGATTGAGATTTTTAGTTTCAGGGCTGGGTGCTAAAAGCAAGTCCTTTTCTCTAAATGAGGGGCCTTACATAGAGCTGCAGACCAGCAGACCTAGATTATGAACAAGCGAATTTCATTGCCCTCTTCCTCCAGAGACACAGTGGAGGAGAGAGAGGAAAGCCTTTAGCCAATGAGAGAGTTAAGGGTGATTGTTGACAGTAAGAAGGGATGGTGGCAATAATGTGATAACCTGTAGGTCTTCAAGAAAGCCAGGTCTGTCCTTGTCTGGTCAGAGAAGGAAGAGTTAGCAGGTCTATAAAGGTGGTGAAGGCTGGTTGCATATCCTGTGGACTTGGGCTGTCGTAGGGATGGGCAGCATATCTTCCCCTGTAGGGACCAGTAATACAAAGGTTTGACTCTTCATGAGAGGGGCCAGGTCACCTAGGCACATTAGGGATGATCAAATTTCAGGGGCTGGCTCACCGCCCAAGCGCAGGCAAGCCACCAATCCTTAAAGCACACGGCTAAAGGCCAGTTACACTGGCACGCTTCACACACAGCTCTGCTGCTTACATTCAAACCACTGTACCAGGTATGGTGACACATCCGCAATCTCTGTAGCTTAATACAATGGAAGCCTCACTTTTGCTCATGTGAAACCCAAATGGATGTTCCTGATCCGTGGCAGCGTGTAAGGAGGTATTTTCTTCCCCGTGAATGAAATTGTTCAGCAGTGACCTATGAAGACTCACCCAGGGACCATCCTGTGGATTCTTCAGATCTCTGACTGTGGGGCTGACCCCAAGTACATCCTCTCATGTGCATTCGTAAGTTTCTTCTCCAGTTTCAACGAACACGGGAAGCTTGGGGATTCATGAAGCCACTGGCTATTATCTGTCAATAAGAGAGAATTTACTCTCTCATGCTTTGCTTTAGCTGTACAGTTAAAGTGGAAACTAGACTTCCAATTTCTGTGTCTTTCCTACCTTGTAATAACTTTTGGGAAGTCCTCAGAAACTCTGCTCAAAGATATGCAGCAATGCAGCAAGAGAATGATTCTTATTTTGAGACCTCAGTTTTGAAACTATTGGTCTTCCTTTTGATAAAAGCTGCAAAAGGAAGTTTTTACCATGATATAAACCTCATCCCAGGTGCTGTCAGGCACTTGCTGCAAGGGCTACAGGGCAAGTTATCATAGTTGTCTACCTGCTGGGTGTTCTCTTTGTGACTGCGTTAAATATTTAATGGAGTTTCCTCCTTGTGGAGAACAGAGCGACTTAGCGGATGAGCCGCAGTGATTACTTGCCTTCTGTCTGCCTGTCTCAGTTGACTCTTGGGAGTGGCACTTGCTGGGCTTGATAGCATGCCTGGTTTTAAGACCAAACTCCTTGGTTCACGGGTGGAAAATTATGACAGAATGGCTATATGAGAGTCACAGAGCCAGACTAAATTTCTGAGCTTTAAATTATGCAACCTTAAAAAGATCATTCTATGTTTATTCTGTTACAAGACTCTGTGATCCTAGAAAAGGATGGAAGGCAGGAAAGACCTACTAAATATAACTGATTATGTTTATTTATAGTGGCTCAAGAAGCACCCATGTTCACAGGTTGTCATGTTAGTGGGTTTTGTAGTTTTATCAGTTGCTCCCCGGGAAGCGGGTGTCCATGCCTGGCTTCCAGAGACATTGACAGGAGTTCCATGTACACTACTATTCTATTGCTGCGTAACAGATCACCACAAATTTGCCAGCTTAGTACAAACACCCATTTATTATCTCACAGCTACTGTAGGTCAGAAGGCTGGGCATTGGTGCTGCTGGGTTCTCTGCTCAGGGTCTCAGGAGGCTGAAATTGAGGTGTTGGCTAGGTGGCATTCTCATTTGGATCTTGGCACTCTTTCCAAAGCTCATTCAGGTTGTCGGCAGAATTGAGCTCCTTGCAGTTGTAGAGTGAGGGTCCCATTTTCTTATTAGCTGCTGGACAAAGGTCTCTCTCAGCTCCCAGAGATTGCCCTCAGGTACTAGCTGTGTGGCCCACTCACAGCATGGCAGTTTACTTCCTCAAAGCCAATAGGAGACCCTCCCTCCAGATGGCTATGACAGAGGCTTACATGATGTCAGGAGTGACTTACATAATCACAGGACTGGCTGTCCATCACCTGTGCTATAGGCATAACCTACCCAAGGAAGTAATGATCCTTACCATATTTACAGGTCCTGCCCACCCTCAAAGGGAGGGAATTATAGGACTATACCAGACCTGTACAGAGGGGACAGTGGGCATATGGGACTCTTAGAGGCATTCTTTAGAATCTTCCTACCACTCTATAATAAGGACTAAAATTGAGTACACACAAAATATCTCTATTCCGTGAGATAATCTATATGTCCTGATGTGGAAAAATGTCTACAGGAAACAAAAGCAAGCCACAGAGAAGTATGTTTAAAATACTTTACAGAAGTTATGTACAGAATAATATATGTGGGCAAATATACATATATATGCACATATTTTTCTAATAGACCCTTCAAACTTAACATGTCTAAAATAGAGCTCACAATTTTTTTCTCCCAAGCCTACACCTCTCTTTTTCTATGTCTCTATTAGCGGAATTCAATACTTTCTGATGCCTATGCCAAAAACTTTACAGGCATGATTCTGGCATGTTGCACACCTAACTCATCAGAAGGTCCAACTGGCCCTACCTGCAAACTTTTTCCAGAATGTGACCATACCTCACCACTCACCTGCTACCATCCAGGGCCAAACCACCATTGTCTCTGGACTATTTTATGGCCAGAGCCTCTTACTCTCTCTACTTTCACTCTCTTCCTCTACACTGTATTCTCAATACAACAGCCAGAGGCTTTTAAATTTTAGGCCACCCCATGTCATAGCTCTACTCCCAAACTCTTCAAATTCTCCTTATTTCACTAGAGTAAAAGTGAAACTCACAATTCTTTCAGAGTCCTACAGTGCCTTACATGATCTAGCAACTCATTGTCTACCCCCTGCCTTGACTCAAACTTTTCCAGGCGCACTGGTCTCCTTGTTATTCTAGAACATTCCCCTTACACATCTACCTGAAGGCCTTTGCACTGGCTACTCCCTCAGCTGAAATACCCTTCTGCCAATATCTGCGTGGTTCATATCCTCAACTCTTAAAGTCATCATTCAAATGTTACCTGTTAGTGAGGCCTGGCACCCTTGTATTCCTTATCCCTTTTATCCTGTTCTATTTTTTCTCTGTAATTCCTAACACCTTCTAACATATAATTTATTTAGGTATTATTTTTATATTTTCTATTTTCTGTCTCCTCTCACTAAAATGTAATCTCTATGAAGGTGAGGATTTTGTCAGTTTTGTTCAGTGATATATCCCCAACAAATAGAACAATGTTTGGTACATAATAGGCATTATTGTTCAGTATCGTTGAATGGATTATCTATGTTATTTATGAATATATTATATATTGCTGAATATAGTATAAATTGATGTGTGAACACATTATATATTTATAGGGAAGATCAGGAGGAACTTATACCAACTGTTGATAGTTGCATCTCTGAAGATGGCAAGATTAGACCTTTTGATTTTAAGTTTTTTACTTCAAAAAATTTCACAAGTGTTTATATTATCTTTGCAATTAGGAAAAATTATAAAGATATTTTTTTAATTTTAGACCTTTTATATTTTATATAAAAGTATAGTTTACTAGGCTATTGTGAGCACTCTAAAAACTGTAAACTACTACTAAAAGCCAAGATTGAAGTAATGCAAGATCTAAGGAAATGAGCTTGCCTTCCTGTATCTTTGAGGAATTCAGATGGATTTTTTCTGTTGCCATTGGCAGCATGCACTGTTGCTGGATTTTATTCTAAGATCCATGTCTGATACTGTGCCTACAGCAAAAACTGCACATAAACTACATTTGCAGATGACCTGCATTTGTATTCTCGGAGTGCATAGTCTATTTACAAATACCTTCACCGTGAAACAGTTATTCTGGCCTTGCTTTTAGTTGGTATTGTGCTTATGAATGCAGCTCCCGATAATTAGTTGTACTCTACTACATCATCTGTGGAGTTTTCTGCCCTTCGTTTCATACTAGATTCAAAAGAGCACCTTAAAACAAATACACTAATGCACAAGCCATTATCTAGTCAATGTAAGGCATAATATTCTGTTGCTTCATTTAGTATTTCCTTCCATTTATATAGTTATAGAGAATTTTCAGAGCCATTACTTGCAGGGTTTGTCTTCTGCCTGCAACAGGAATGAACAAGTGGACCCAGCATTTCAATAGGAAAAGTTCAGCAAGGGGCAGGGCAGAAAATAACTAAAAAATAGGGCAGACCTTATGCATTGATAGTTTGGTGGTCTGTGTATTTGTTACAAATTCAGGAGCGGTGGAAAACCTACCAGGACCCAGATTTCCTCTGCCACAGGTGGCCGACGCCCAGAGGAACACCTTAAATCTAAGGTGTCATGAGCCTACTGTCACTCTTCAATTCCATGCAGTTCTTCCATCTGAAATTCTTTCTCTGATTTCTTTTTACTAAAGCCTGTTATAGACAACCAATAGTTCTTACCCTGGTCATGTAGCATTTAAAGATAATGGGGCTCCAGGCTCTGAGATCCTTTGACCTAGAGCATTAAAACCCATTTCACTTGTCAGATTTTCATAGCAAAGCACTCCTACAATCTGGGAGGCTGAGTGCTAGCCTGGCAGGTCAGTTCATTGTCTGTTCTTTATAATACTTTCTGGTCTATCAGTTTCACTTCTGTTACAAAGGGAAATGTGCAAAATTGAAACCATTAAGACGTAGAGCTCTGTGGATCTGTTGAAATGCATTTGCTACTGGCAATCTCTCAATTACTGATACTTAGTGTAAGGCAGCTTGAGATCCTTTCCCGAGAGTAGGGTTTAGTAGGGAAGATTGGACAGTAGATATAAGATTTCCAGATGACCAAGAGGGCAAGGAACATTAGGAGGATTACTAAGACTTGAATAAGACACAGAATGGGGTAGCTTCAATAATGAAGACAAATAAGTGTCCATGGTTCTAAATGTCAAACAGACTTAGCTGCACAGGTAGTGAAGACAACACCTCAGTTCTAAGCCCAAAGGTTACTTTTTTTTTTTAGGTGTGCTTTTGCTAGGAATTTAAGGAATCATTTGTAAGCAGTGTTCTAGATGCCATTAGACTGATCTTACGTGCAGGTAAAGTAGGCAAAGAGAACTGCCCTTCTATCGTTTCAGGGAAAGCAAGAGACTGACTTTGGTGCTTCTCCTGCAGCTTTTCCTAGTACCAGAATTTCTCACCAGTAGCCTGGCTTTTGGGGGATAAACTACTGGCTTACATTATTTTTATTTTCATTTACTTATTTATTTATTTTATTAAGGTATCACTGATATACACTCCTATGAAGGTTTCACATGAAAAACATTGTGGTTACTATATTCACCCATATTATCAAGTTCCCCTCATACCCTATTGAAGTCACTGTCCATCAGCCTAGTAAGAAGCCACAGAGTCACTACTTGTCCTCTCTGTGCTACACTGTCTTCCCCGTGACCCTGCACACCATGTATACCAATCATAATACCCCTCAATCTGCTTCTCCCTCCCTCCCCACCCACCCTGTCTGACTCCTCTTTGGTAAATGCTATTCCCTTCTTGGAGTCTGTGAGTGCACTGCTGTTTTGTTACTTCAGTTTTGCTTCATTATTATACTCCACAAATGAGGGAAATCATTTGGTACTTGTCTTTCTCGGCTGGTTTATTTCACTGAGCATAATACCATCTAGCTCCATCCATGTTGTTGCAAATATTAGGATTTGTTTTCTTCTTATGGCTGAATAATATTCCATTGTGTATATGTACCACATCTTCTTTATCCATTCATCTACTGATGGACACTAAAATTGCTTCCATATTTTGGCCGCTGTAAATAGTGCTGCGATAAACATAGGGGTGCATATGTCTTTTTGAATCTGAGATATCATTTCCTAGGAGTGGAATTCCTGGGTCAAATGGTATTTCTACTTTTAGTTTTTTTTGAGGAATCTCCATATTGCTTTCCACAATGGTTGAACTAGTTTACATTCCCACCAGCAGTGTAGGAGGGATCCCCTTTCTCTGCATCCTCAGCATCATTTGTTGTACCTTGTCTTTTCGATGTTGGCCATCCTAACTGGTGATTAACAATGTGGAGCATCTTTTCATGTGCCCGTTGGCCATCTGGAATTTTTTCTTTGGAGAATTGTCTGTTCATATAACCTGCCCATTTTTTATCAGGTTATTTGCTTTTTGGGTGCTGCACATGAGTTCTTTATATATTTTGTATGTTAACCCCTTGGCAAGTATATAATTTACGAATATATTCCCCCATACTGTAGGATGCCTTTTTGTTCTACTGATGGTGTCCTTTGCTGTACAGAAGTAGTTGAATGTAGTCCCATTTGTTCATTTTTGCTTTTGTTTCCCTTGCCCCAGGAGATGTGTTCAGGAAAAAGTTAATTGTGTTTATATGCAAGAGATTTTTGCCTATGTTTTCTTCTAAGAGTGTTATGGTTTCCTGACTTACATTCACGTCTTTGATCCATTTTGAGTTTACTTTTGTGTATGGGGTTAGACAGTAATCCAGTTTCATTCTCTTACATGTAGCTGTCCAGTTTTGCCAACACCAATTGTTGAAGAGGCTGTCATTTCCCCATTGTATGTCCATGGCTCCTTTATTGTATATTAATTGACCATATATCCTTGGGTTTATATCGGGGTCTCTATTCTGTTCCACTGGTCTGTGGGTCTATTTTTGTGCCAATACCAAATTGTCTTGATTACTGTGGCTTTGTAGTAGAGCTTGAAGTTAGGGAGCATAATCCTCCCAGCTTTATTCTTTCTTCTCAGGATTGCTTCAGCTATTCAGGTGGTTCTATATGAATTTTAGAAATATTTGTTACAGTTCTGAAGAATAACATTGGTATTTTGATAGGGATTGCATTGAAATCAGTTGATTGCTTTAGGCAGAATGGCCATTTTGACAATATTAAATCTTCTTATCCATGAGTACGGGATGTATTTCCATTTATTGGTGTCTTCTTTGGTTTCTCTCACGAATGTCTTGTAGCTTTCAGGATATAGGATTTTCACCTCCTTGGTTAGGTTTATCCCTGGGTATTTTATTCTTGTTGATGCAATTGTGAATGGAATTATTTTCCTGATTTCTCTTTCTGCTAGTTCATCTTTAATGTATAGGAACACAACAGATTTCTGTGTATTAATTTTGTATCCTGCAACTTTGCTGAATTCAGTTCTTAGTTCTAGTAGTTTTGGGGTGTATTTTTTAGGGTTTTTTGTGTACAGTATCATGTCATCTGCAAACAGTGACAGTTTGACAGTTTAACTTCTTCCTTACCAATATGGATGCCTCTTATTTCTTTGTGTTGTCTGATTGCCATGGCTAGGACCTCCAGAACTATGTGAAATAAAAATGGGGAGACTGGGCATCCTTGTTTTGTTCTTGATCTTAAAGGAAAAGCTTTCAGCTTCTCACTGTTAAGTGTGATGTTGGCCGTGGGTTTGTCATATATGGGCTTTATTATGTTGAAGTACTTCCCCTCTATACCCACTTTGTTGAGAGTTTTTATCATGAATAGATGTTGAATTTTTCCGAATGCTATTTCAGCATCTATGGAGATGATCATGTGGTTTTTGTCCTTTTTGTTGATGTGGTGGATGATATTGATGGATTTTCGAATATTGTACCATCCTTGCATCCCTGGAATAAATCCTACTTGATCATGATGGATGATCTTTTTTTATTTATTTTTGAATTCAGTTTGCTAGTATTTTGTTGAGTATTTTTGCATCTATGTTCATCAGGGATATTCATCTGTAATTTTCTTTTTTTGTGGTGTCTTTGCCTGGTTTTGGTATTTGGGTGATGCTGGCCTCAGAATGAATGTGGAAGTATTCCCTCCTCTTCTACTTTTTGGAAAACTTTAAGGACTTTGGGCCACATTTGTTCTTCTTTTTCTAGTTTGTTAATTGTGAGTTTAGACTGTTTATATGGGCTTGTTCTTCTTTCCTTATATGTAGGCGTGTATTACAATATACTGCCCTCTTAGCACGGCCTTTGCTGTGTCCCACAGATTTTGCAGTGTTGAGTTATTGTTGTCATTTGTCTCCATATATTGCTTGATCTCTGTTTTTACTTGGTCATTGATCCATTGATTATTTAGGAGCATGTTGTTAAGCCTCTGTGTGTTTGTGGGCTTTTTGTTTTCTTTGCATAATTTATTTCTAGTTTCATACCTTTGTTTTCTGAGGAGCTGTTTGGAACAATTTCAATCCTTCTGAATTTACTGAGACTCTTTTTGTGGCCTACTATATAATCTATTCTTGGAAATGTTCCATGTGCACTTGAGAAGAATGTGTATCCTAATGCTTTTGGGTGTAGAGTTCTGTAGATGTCTGTTAGGTCCATCTGTTCTAATGTGTTGTTCAGTGCCTCTGTCTCCTTACTTATCTTCTGTCTGGTTGATCTGTCCTTTGGAGTGAGTGGTGTGTTGGAGTCTCCTAAAATGAATGCATTGCATTCTATTTCCCCCTTTAATTCTGTTACTATTTGTTTCACATATGCAGTTGTTCCTATGTTGGGTGCATAGATATTTATAATGGTTATATCTTCTTGTTGGACTGACCCACTTATCATTATGTAATGTCCTTCTTTGTCTCTTGTGAATTTCTTTGTTTTGAAGTCTATTTTGTCTGATACAAGTGCTGCAACTCCTGCTTTTTTCTCCATTAGTTGCATGAATATCTTTTTTCATCCCTTTACTTTTAGTCTGTGTATGTCTTTGAGTTTGATGTGAGTCTCTTGTAGGCAGCGTATAGATGGGTCTTGTTTTTTTTATCTATTCAGTGACTCTATGTCTTTTGATTGGTGTATTCAGACCATTTATATTTAGGGTGATTATCGATAGGTATGTACTTATTGCCATTGCAGGCTTTAGATTCGTGGTTACCAAAGGTTCAAGGGTAACTTTTCTACTATCTAACAGTCTAACTTAACTCACTTTGTATGCTATTACAAACAATCTAAAGGTTCTTTTTTTTCCTCCTTTTTCTTCCTCCTCCATTCTTTATATATTAGGTATCATATTCTGTACTCTTTGTTTATCCCTTAACTGACTTTGGGGTAGTTGACTTAATTTTGCATTTGCTTAGTAATTAATTGGTGTACTTTCTTTACTATGGTTTCAATTTCTCTGGTGACAGCTATTTAACCTTAGGAACACTTCCATCTGTAGCAGTCCCTCCAAAATACACTGTAGAGACAGTTTGTGAGAGGTAAATTCTCTCAGCTCTTGCTTATTTGGAAATTGTTTAATCCCTCTTTCAAATTCAAATGATAACCTTGCCAGGAAGAGTATTCTTGGTTCAAGGCCCTTCTACTTCACTGCATTAAATATATCATGTTACTCCCTTCTGACCTGTAAGGTTTCTGTTGAGAAGTCTGATGGCAGCCTTATGGTTTTCCTTTGTATGTGAACTTTTTTCTCTCTCTGCCTGCTTTTAATAGTCTGTCCTTATCCTTGATCTTTGCCACTTTAATTATTATGTGTCTTGGTGTTGTCTTCCTTGGGTCCCTTGTGTTGGGAGATCTGTTCACCTCCATGGCCTGAGAGACTATCTCCTTCTCCAGATTGGGGAAGTTTTCAGCAATTACCTCCTCAAAGACACTTTCTATCCCTTTTCCTCTCTCTCCTTCTCTGGTACCCCTATAATGTGAATATTGTTTCGTTTGGATTGTTCACACAGTTCTCTCTATATTCTTTCATTCCTACAGATCCTTTTTTCTCTCTGTGCCTCAGCTTCTTTGTATTCCTGGTCCCTAATTTCTGTTTCATTTACCATCTCCTCTACTTTGTCTAATCTGCTTTTAAATCCCTCCATTGTATGTTTCATTTTGGATACTGTATTTTTCAAAGTTTCCATCTCATTCTTGAGTTCCTCCCTAAGGTCTTGAATTGTTTTCTGCAGCTCCATGAGCATGTTTATGATTTTTATTTTATTTTGAAATCTCTTTCAGGAAGGTTGGTGAGTTCTGTTTCACTTGGCCCTCTTTCTGGTGTTTGTGGGATTTTGGTTTCTATCATGTCCCTCTGACATTTCATATTTGTAGGTGGCACCCTCTAGTTTCCAGAGGCTCTACTCTCTGGAGCTTCTCAGTCCCTGGAGCAATGGCAGTGTTTGCAGGCAGGTGGCACTGTCCCTTCTGGGAGGAAAGTGCTCTTTCCTTCTTCCCAGCTGCAGTGCCTGCCTATACTTCCAGGACCAGTAGGCTGAGCACACAGGGAGAAGCCTCTATGCAATGCACTTGTAGTTGCCGTAGGCAGGACCACCCTCTGTCTGACCTTACACAATGGTGGGTGCTGCTGGTTTGCGAGCCAGTCCTGGCCAGGAAGACAGTGTGGCAGGCCTCATAACATGGTGGGGGGCCTCATAACTGCCTTTCCAGGCAGGGAATGCCTGAAGCTCCCAAAAGTTCCCACCCTGCTGGGCTGAGTGCACCAGGATAGTTTTGTCCACCTGTCCTTTCTCCTGAGCAGCAAGCTCTCTGCAATCCTTGCCCCTTTGGCAGCCCTCTCACTCTTAGGAAGTCTCTCAGACTGTCCGTCTTTCTTTTGTTCCAGAGTGGCCAGCTGTGGGTACCTGTTCTCCACAAGCATCTGGAATCTCAGTCTCTCCAAGTATTCTGCCTGTCTTAGCTTTCCAACCCCACTAGTCTCCAGAGCACAATGTGATGTATGTTCGTGCTCCCAGAGCATATCTCCAGGGCTGGGTGTTCAGCAGTCTTAGGCCTCCACCCCCTCCCTGCTCCATTTTTCTTCCTCTCACAGGTGAGCTGGGGTCGGGGAAGGGCTTGGGTTTTGCTGGATCAGGGCTTTGGTACTTTACCCTTTTCCATGAGGTCTGCTCTGTTCCCCAGGTGTAGGCAGTCTGCCCCAGCCTTCTTTCCTGTTGCTCTTTCAGGATTAGTTGTATTTGCTGTATTTTCATATTATATATGGTTTGGGGAGGAGATTTCTGTCTCACCTCTTACACTGCCTTCTTTAAGGCAATCTGTCATTTTAGATTAGTTTTTTTAAAGTTGTACATATCCTTCTAGGGAAAGGAAACACATTGAACATTAGTGAATAGTATTACAATATCACGAATTCATTTAACATTTCCTTTGACCACCTTTGAGAGGCTAGATAATATGTTTTGATGGCTCCAAGAAATAAACCATCTTTAACTAGATTCATTAACTGGAAACAGAGACGAGGCAAAATTGTTAAGTATACACATCTTTAATTGGAAAAACTAGGGTCTCCCAGATAATATATTTTTTGGTATATTTTAATGGTAGCCTTCTAAAAAGGCTGCTTAGTCTCAAGTGGTCTAATATTGGGAATCTAATGACAAGAACTTCAAACTGAGAAGGGGCCCTATGGAACAACTGAGCAGATATTTTGAGGCAAGTATTCCTTTCAACATTAATAATATTTATGTTTGTAAAATACCTTTGAAACCATTTCACATATATCCTTGTAAAACAACTTGGGAAATAAGGAAAAACACCAAGAAGAAAAGATAAGAATCAGCTATAATGCCAAAATCTGGAGATAACCAGTGTTAACATTTTGGTATGCAGGAGTTAAGTATTGATGACAAATGAAGGCATAGAGAGTTTTGGTGATTTGATCGGGGTCGAGAGACCAATAGATATTTTTAAGCTCCATTGGCTGATGTGATCTGCAGACTTAGGGTTATCTGATGAACCAAGACAATTCTTTCCTTCATACTTTCTCATTCCTCTTTATGCCTGTTTGGGATTCATTCTTCAGAGGTCTTATGTTTCTGTGATGGGCTTCATCTCCTTTCTCTTTCTCCTTCTCCTTCAGACACTTTAGATGATGATGGTATATGTTCACTTGCCGTTTGATACAGTCACATAAACTAGCCTGGATTAGTTCAGCGTTCCAGAAATAACAGGCATTGGCACAGATACACAACGAGGGGATTGCCTTGATGATCCATTGGCAAGTTCACTCTCACTGTTCTCTGCCCCCTCCTCCTCCCCCTCTGCCATCCTGTTGGACTCGTCAGGCATGTTATTCATCACCATCCCTCTCCCCTGTTCTTATAGCCAGTTAGTGCTGGCTTCACATCCTGCCCTCAGCTACAGAAGGAATGATTTGAAGACACTCAACATTCTCTTTTGCCTCCCGACTCTTCCTGAGCTCAGCCCATGGAAGATCAAGCTCGGGATCGGTGCAGCTGTGCTCTTTCAGTGTGGCCTTCCTCTCCTCCAGAAATAACCCTGTAACATTTTTTTTTTACTTTCTTTTATTAAGGTATTATGGATATACAGTCTTATGAAGGTTTCACATGAAAACACAATGTGGTTACTACATTTTCCAATATTATCAAGTCCCCACCCATACCCCAATGCAGTCACTGTCCATCAGTGTTGTAAGATGCCACAGATTCACTATTTGCCTTCTTGGTGCTACACTGTCTTCCCCGTGATCCCCCCACACCGTGTGTACTAAAAATAATACCCCTCAATCCCCTTCTCCCTCCCTCCCCTGTGATAACCACTAGTCCCGTTTTGGAGTCTCTGAGTCTGCTGCTATTTTATTCCTTCAATTTTGCTTAATTGTTCCCACAAAAGAGGGAAATCATTTAGCACTTGTCTTTCTCTGCCTGCCTTAATTCACTGAGCATAATATCCTCCAGCTCCATCCATGTTGTTGCAAATGGTAGGATTTGTTTCTTTCTTAAGGCTGAATAATATTCCATTGTGTATATGTACCACATCTTCTTTATCCATTGATCTACTGATGGACACCTAGGTTGTTTCCATATCTTGGCTATTGTAAATAGTGCTGTGATAAAAATCAGGGTATATATGTATTTTGAATCTGAGAAGTTGTATTCTTTGGGTAAATACAAAAGAATGGGATTCCCGGGTCAAATGGTATTTCTATTTTTAGTATTTTGAGGAACCTCCATACTGCTTTCCACAATGCTTGAACTAGCTTACATTCCCACCAGCAGTGTAGGAGGGTTCCCCTTTCTCCGCATCCTCGCCAGCATTTGTTGTTCTCATTCTTTTTGATGCTGACCATCCTTACTGGTGTGAGGTGATATCTCATTGTGGTTTTAATTTGCATTTCCCTGATGATTAGTGATGTGGAACATCCTTTCATGTGTCTGTTGGCCACCTGAATTTCTTCTTTAGAGAACTGTCTCTTCATATTCTCTGCCCATTTTTTAATCAGCTTATTTGCTTTTTGGGTGTCAAGGCATGTGAGTTCTTTATATATTTTTGATGTTAACCCCTTGTCAGATATGTCACTTACAAATATATTCTCCCATACTGTAGGATGCCTTTTTGTTTTGTTGATGGTGTCCTTTGCTATACAGAAACATTTTAGTTTGATGTAGTCCCATGAGTTCATTTTTGCTTTTATTTCTCTTGCTGGAGGAGATGCGTTCAGGAAGAAGTTGCTCATGCTTATACTCAGGAGATTTTTGAGATTTTTGCCTATGTTGTCTTCTAAGAGCTTTATGGTTTCATGACTTACATTCAAGTCTTTGGTTCATTTAGAGTTTACTTTTCTGTATGGGGCTAAAAAATAATCCAGTTTCAATCTCTTGCATGTAGCTGTCCAGTTTTGCCAACACCAGCTGTTGGAAAAGCTGTCATTTCCCCATTGTATGTCCATGGCTCCTTTATCATATATTAATTGACTATATGTGGTTAGGTTTATATCAGGGCTCTCTAACGGTTCCATTGGTCTATGGGTCTGTTCTTGTGCCAGTACCAAATTGTCTTGATTACTGTGGCTTTGTAGTAGAGCTTGAAGTTGGGGAGCATAATCCCACCAGCTTTATTCTTCCTTCTCAGGATTGCTTTAGCTATTCAGGGTCTTTTGTGGTTCCATGTGAATTTGAGAACGATTTTCTCTAGTTCTTTGAAGAATGCTGTTGGTATTTTGATAGGAATTGCATTGAATCTGTAGATTGCTTTCAGTATGATGATCATTTTGACAATATTAATTCTTCCTATCCATGAGCATGGGATGTGTTTCCATTTATTGGTATCTTCTTTAATTTCTCTCATGACTGTCTTGTAGTTTTCAGAGTGTAGGTCTTTCACCTCCTTTGTTCGGTTTATTCCTAGGTGTTTTATTCCTTTTGATGCAACTGTGAATGGAATTGTTTTCCTGATTTCTCTTTCTGCTAGTTCATTGTTAGTGTATAGGAATGCAACATATTTCTGCATATTAATTTTGTATCCTGCAACTTTGCTGAATTCAGATATTAGGTCTAGTAGTTTTGGAGTGGATTCTTTAGGGTTTTTTATGTATATTATCATGTCATCTGCAAACAGGGACAGTTTGACATCTTCCTTGCCAATCTGGATGCCTTTTATTTCTTTGTGTTGTCTGATTGCTGTGGCTAGGACCTCCAGTACTATGTTGAATAGAAGTAGGGAGAGTGGGCATCCTTGTCTTGTTCCCGATCTTAAAGGAAAAGCTTTCAGCTTCTCACTGTTAAGTATGATGTTGGCTGTGGGTTTTTCATATATGGCCTTTATTATGTTGAGTTACTTGCTCTCTATCCTAATTTTGTTGAGAATTTTTATCATGAATGGATAGTGAATTTTGTCAAATGCTTTTTCAGCATCTATGGAGATGATGATGTGGTTTTTGTCCTTCTTTTTTTTGATGTGTTGTATGATGTTGATGGATTTTCAAATGTTGTACCATCCTTGCATCCTGGAAATAAATCCTACTTGATCATGATGGATAATCTGTGATGTATTTTTGAATTCGGTTTGCTAATATTTTATTGAGTATTTTTGCATCCATGTTTATCAGGGATATTGGTCTGTAATTTTCATTTTTGTGGTGTCTTTGCTTGGTTTTGGTATTAGAGTGATGCTGGCCTCATAGAATGAGTTTGGAAGTATTCCCTCTTCTTCTACTCTGGAAAATTTTAAGGAACATGGGTCTTCACTAAATGTTTGATAAAATTCAGCCATGAAGCCATCTGGCTCAGCTGTTTTGTTCTTAGGTAGGTTTTTGATTACCAGTTCAATTTCTTTGATGGTAATTGGTTTATTCAGATTTTCTGTTTCTTCTTGGGTCAGTCTTGGAAGGTTGTATTTTTCTAGAAAGTTGTCCTTTTCTTTTAGATTATCAAGTTTGTTACCATATAATTTTTCATAGTATTCTCTCATAATTCTTTGTATTTCTGTGGTGTCCGTAGTAATTTTTCCTTTCTCATTTCTGATTCTGTTTATGTGTAGACTCTTTTTTTCTTGATAAGCCTAGCTATCAGTTTATCTATTTTGTTTATTTTATCGAAGAACCAGCTCCTGCTTTCATTGATTCTTTCTATTGTTTTATTCTTCTCAATTTTATTTATTTATGCTTTAATCTTTGTTATGTCCCTCCTTCTACTGACTTTGGGTCTCATTTGTCTTTTTCTAGTTTCATTAGTTGTGAGTTTAGACTGCTCATATGGGATTGTTCTTCTTTCCTGAGGTAGGGCCGGTATTACAATATACTTTCCTCTTACCACGGCCTTCACTGTGTCCCATAGATTTTGTGGTGTTGAATTATTGTTGTCATTTGTCTCCATATATTGCTTGATCTCTGTTTTTATTTGTTCATTGACCCATTGGTTATTTAGGAGCGTGTTCTGAAGCCTCCATATGTTTGTGGGATCTTTCATTTTCTTTGCATAATTTATTTCTAGTTTCATAACTTTGTGGTCTGAGAAACTGGTTGGTACAATATCAATGTTTCTGAATTTACCAAGGCCCTTTTTGTGGCCTAGTATATGATCTATTCTTGAAAATATTCCATGTGCACTTGAGAAAAATGTGTATTCTGCT
Source organism: Phataginus tricuspis (assembly GCA_029783875.1). Taxonomy (NCBI): domain Eukaryota; kingdom Metazoa; phylum Chordata; class Mammalia; order Pholidota; family Manidae; genus Phataginus; species Phataginus tricuspis. The sequence continues at coordinate 10,318,868 of JAQQAC010000477.1, forward strand.
TTTGGAGGTAGAGTTCTGTTGATGTCTGTTAGGTCCATCTGTTCTAGTGTGTTGTTCAGTGCCTCTGTATCTTCACTTATTTTCTATCTGGTTGATCTGTCCTTTGGAGTGAGTGGTGTGTTGAAGTCTCCTAAAATGAATGCATTGCATTCTATTTCCCCCTTTAATTCTGTTACTATTTGTTTCACATATGTAGATGCTCCTGTGTTGGGTGCATAGATATTTATAATGGTTATATCTTCTTGTTGTATTGAACCTTTTATCATAATGTAATGTCCTTCTTTGTCTATTTGAATTTCTTTGTTTTGAAGTGTATTTTGTCTGATACAAGTACTGCAACTCCTGCTTTTTTCTCCCTATTAGGTGCATGAAATATCTTTTTCCATCCCTTAACTTTTAGTTTGTGTATGTCTTTGGGTTTAAAGTGAGTCTCTTGTAGGCAGCATATAGATGGGTCTTGTTTTTTAATCCATTCAGTGACTCTATGTCTTTTGATTGGTGCATTCGGTCCATTTACATTTAGGGTGATTATCAATAGGTATGTGCTTATTGCCACTGCAGGCTTTAGATTCGTGGTTACCAAAGGTTCAAGGTTAACTTCCTCACTATCTAAGAGTCTAACTTAACTCACTTAATATGCTATTACATGCACAATATAAAGGTTCTTTTTTTTTCTCTCCTTCTTTTTATTCCTCCTACATTCTTCATATATTAGGTATCATATTCTGTACTCTTTGTCTATCCCTTGATTGACTTTGGGGATAGTTAATTTAATTTTGCATTTTCTTAGTAATTAGTTGTTCTACTTTCTTTACTGTTGTTTCAATTTCTCTGGTGACAGCTATTAAACCTTAGGAACACCTCCATCTATAGCAGTCCCTCCAAAATACCCTGTAGAGATGGTGTGTGGGAGGTAAATTCTCTCAGCTTTTGGTTATCTGGAAATTGTTTAATCCCTTCTTCAAATTCAAATTATAATCTTGCCTGATAAAGTATTCTTAGTTCAAGGCCCTTCTGCTTCAATGCATTGAATACATCATGCCACTCCCTTCTGACCTGTAAGGTTTCTACTGAGAAGTCTGATGATAGCCTGATGGGATTTCCTTTATATGTGATCTTATTTTTCTCTCTGGCTGCTTTTGATAGTCTGTCCTTATCCTTGATTTTGCCATTTTAATTACTATATGTCTTAGTGTTGTCTTCCTTGGGTCCCTTGTGTTGGGAGATCTGTGCATCTCCATGGCCTGAGAGACTATCTCCTTCCCCAGATTGGGGAAGTTTTCAGCAATTACTTCATCAAAGACACTTTCTATCCCTTTTTCTCTCTCTTCTTCTTCTGGTACCCCTATAATGCGAATATTGTTCCGTTTGTATTGGTCACACAGTTCTCTCAATATTCTTTCATTCTTAGAGATTCTTTTATCTCTGTGCCTCATTTTCTTTGTATTCCTCTTCTCTAGTTTCTATTTCATTTATCATCTCCTCCACTGTATCTAATATGCGTTTAATACCCTCAATTGTACTCTTCAATGATTGGATCTCTGACTGGAATTCATTCCTGAGTTCTTAAATATTTTTCTGTACCTCCATGAGCATGTTAATGATTTTTATTTTGAACTCCCTTTCAGAAAGATTCATGAGGTTGATATCATTTAAATTTTTCTCAGGAGTTGTTTTCACAATTTTACTCTGAACCAGGTTCCTTTAGCATGTCATATTTGTATATGGCGCCCTCTAGTGCCCAGGAGCTCTACTCTCTGGAGCTGCTCAGTCCCTGAAGCAATGTCGTGGGTCACAGGGGAGTAGTATTGGTGCCTGGGTGAGGAAAGAGCTGTTTCCTGCTTCCCAGCTGCTATGCCTGTCTCTACTGCCTGAACCAGTGGGCCAAGCACACAGGTATAAGCCTATATGCTTTGCGTTTGTAGTTGCTATAGACAGGGCTTCCCTGTGGCTGGCCTAACACCAGGGTAGGGTTTGCCCGTTTGCAAGCCAGGTAGGGCTGGTCAGGAGAAAGGCGCAGTAGGCTGTGTATCCCAGAGGGGATCCTTGGAGCTATGTAGCCAGCCAGGGAGCTGGAGCACCTGAAGGTCGTGAAAGCTCCCAACCTGCTGGGCAGAGTGCACCCGGAAAATTTTGTCTACCTGTCCTTTCTCCTGAGCAGTAAGCTCCATGCAATCCTTGCCCCTTCAGCAGCCTTCTTACTGTTAGGAAGTCTCTCAGACTGCCTGCCTTTCTTTTGTCCCAGAACAGCCAGATATGGATCCCTGCTTTCCACAGTGGCTGGAATCTCAGTCTCTCCAGGAATTCTGCCTCTCTTAGCTTTTCAAGCCCCTAATCATGAGAGTACCATGCAAGCACCATGAAATGTAGGTTTGTGCTCCCAGAGCAGATCTCCGAAGTTAGGTATTTAGCAGTCCCAGGCCTCCACTCCTTCCCTGCTCTGTTTCTCTTCCTCCTGCCGGTGAGCTGGGGTGGGGGAAGGGCTTGGATCCCGCTGGGCCATGGCTTTGGTACGTTACCCTGTTCTGTGAGGTTTATTCTTTTCTCCAGTTGTATGCAGTTTGACGCAGTCCTCTTTCCTGTTGCTCTTTCAGGATTAGTTGTATTAATTATATTTTCGTATTATATGCAGTTTTAGGAGGAAGCCTCTGTCTCACCTCTCATGCAGCCATCTTTAATCCTCTCTCCTGAATCCTAACCCCATAACTTCTGTTCCTGATCCAATTTCTTCTTCCTTTGACTATCTTTGCCTTCCATTATTCTTCTGTGTTGCTAAATTCAATAACCCACTGTTTATGCTATTTGACTATTCTGCAACAGTTGACACTGTTTTTCCCCTTTAGTTCTAGCTAGAAAATAACTTTTCCCTTCTGTACAAGTAATTCTTTATCTAAAATTAGAAAATAGAAACAGTAATTTAAAAACTCCCATAAGCAGAATTCTTTCACAGTGTGTACATGTATCAAATCATCATGTTGTACACTTTAAATATGTTAGAATTTTGCCAGTTATACCTCAGTAAAGCTCAGGAGAAAAGATTAGTGATTGCTAGAGGCAAGCAGGAATAGAGGGATGGGCACAGATTTTTAGGACAGTGAAACTACTCTCTATGTTACTATAATGGTGAATACATGTCTTTATACAGTTGTCAAAACCCTTAAAATGAGCACCATCATGAAGGAGTCTTAATATAGACTATGAAATGTGGGTGATTTTATCAGCTGTAACACGTGCACCACTCTGGTGGGTGATGTTGATAGTGAGTGGTGTTGGTGTGTATGTGTGGGTGCAGGGGCACGGGAACTCTCTGTATTTGCACTCCTTTTGCTGTGCACCTACAAATAAAGTCCGAACTCTAAAAAATAAAGAAAAAAAGTTTTATTTAAAAAGTAAAGAAACAAACAAAGTCTCCCGTACATAATTCAAAAGGAACTATTGTAGTTAAGATTTTTCCAGGACATTCCAAGGTATATAATACGTGTTTGCATACCTACACACACCCACAGTATTATCACTTAATATACTGTTTTCCATGTTAACAAATATTCTTCTGTAGCATGATTTAAATTATGTGTATAATATTCCACTCTATATATATGCTCTGATTTACTTAATCAACTCCCTCTCATTGGATATTCAAGTTTTTTCTAACACATCGTTATAAATAATGCTATGGTTCATACTTTTGTATAGAAAGCTGTGTTAATCACCATAGGATAAATTTATAGATGTGAAATGGATGCGTCAAAGTGCATTTATACTTTTAAGACTCTGGATACATGTCAGTAAATCTATTTCCAGAAACGTTATAATAATATGTTTACACATTAGAAATGCTGTAAAGCCTTGAGGTTAAGAGTATGCGTTTTGGAGTTCTTTTCCATTCTTGTCACTGGCCGCCTTTCTTCTTCCTGCTCTAAATATTGTATCTACTCAGGTTCAATTTTTTGTCCATTTTGTCTTTTCCTTGGTCAATGTCTCCCTTGGTGATTTTACCCACCCAGTTAACATCAGAGGCTGATGACACCAAGATTAGTATCTCCAGCTCCTCCTCTTCTCGCCTTGCCATCTCAGATGTAAAGTGTGTCAACCTGAAGTTGGTATTATTTCCTTCAAACTTCCTGTGTTCCCTGCTTCAAAGAGCTCAACACCCTTACTCATACCAGAAGCCTCAATATTATCCTTTGCATGGAAGGCAGAACAGACTGTCATCCCCAGGATAAAAAATTATTTGGGGGAACTACAATAACTTTTGGTATTTAAAATTCTTTTATTTCACTGGGCAAACAGCCAATCGTTTGTTTTTCTCACCTTTCAAGCTGTCTCTCCTTGTTTCTCTCACTCACTGCATGTACCCTTTCTTCTGGCACTGTGACTTCTTCCCTCGGCTGATTTGGATTTCCTAGGAGAGGTTAGATGGGGCTATGGTTATCATGGTCCCAGACGACCACTCAGTGCTAGTTCAAGGCCACCAGCAACTGTGGATGACTCTCAGAAAACCAAAACAGACGCAGCCATTCTAGTGCTGCTCTGGCTAGCCCAAGTCTCTAGATGATACCTCACAGACATCTCTAAACTGACTTCCTTCTTTTCATGCTCACTAGCATTGCTGTAATCCAGACTTTATCCTTAGGGAGAGGAATAAAACCACTTTGCTTTTCGGAAGATAATTTGATGGATGTTTGTTATTGTCTGGTTTCCTTTGACCCAATCTCTCCACTTTCAGAGTACTTCGTCTCTCTGAGTCTTTTATCTGATAAGGGACGATGTTAATAATACCTGCCCCATTGGGTTGTTTTAATAAGTATATGAGAATAATGCATGTGAAACTGCTAAACAGGGATGTGGAGTGAACATCCAGTAAATGTTGGCTTATCATCATCATCTTCGAAGACCCACTTCTAAGGAGCTAAAGCTGCTTCTGATTTCTCTAAACACAGTTAGTTGCTGGATTTTCTATAGTATCTTGAACCTTCTTTACTTGGACTTTTTTTTTCTTAACTATTTCTATCTTTACTAGACTGTGAGCTCCTCAAGGATAATAACCGTTCGAATTCATTTTTATATCCTCTATACCCAGCAATGTGTCTGGCACATGTGAGGTAGTAAACAAATATATGTTGCAAGAATCTTGACACTTTGCTCACACTATATTTGAAAATCATTTTTAGTTGGCTTGTTAAGCTAAATGTGAAAGTTAAAACAATAAAGATTCTAGGGAAAGAATAGGAGAGTATTATCATGAGCTAGGAGCTGGGAAAGATTTCTTGAACAAGACCAAAAAAGTACTAATGAAAAAGAAACTAACATATTGGTATTAAGACTAGAAAACATTGCAAAATTAATTTCTCAGAGGAAAATCTAAGTAAAAATATCTAAATAGAGGCGATTCAAGATGGCGGTGTGAAAGATGAGACAGAGAACTCCTCCCCAAACCACAAATACTATGAAAATATAGTTAATTAATACAACTAACTCTAAAACAGCAACAGGAAAGAAGGCTGCATCAGACTGCATACAGACCTCATGAACAGAGCAGACCTCATGAAACAGGGTAATGTACCAAAGTCTTGATCCGGCGGGACCCAAGCCCTTCCCCCACCCCAGCTCACCAGCAGGAGGAAGAGAAATGGAGTGGGGAGGGGGTGGAAGCCTGGGACTAATGAACACCTAGCCCTGGAGATCTGCTTTGCAAGCAGAAACCTACACTGGGTGGTGCTCTGGAGGTTGGGGAGCTGGGACAGGCGGAGTGTCTGAGAGACTGACAAGCCAGTTGTTTGTGGAGGAGGGGATCCACATCCAGCCATTCTGTGACAGGGGAGAGGTAGGCGGTCTGAGAGGCTTCTTAGCACAGAGACGGGCTGCTGAAAGGACAGGGTTTGCACAGAGCTTGCTGTGCGGGAGAAGGGAGAGCTGGACAAGGTTGTCTGAGCGCACTCTGCCCAGCAGGTTGGAAACTTGGAGGAGCTTCAGGTGCTCCATACCCCTGGCTGGCTGCTCAGCTCCAAGGACCCCCACTGAGATACGCAGCCTGCCCAGCCTTCCTCCTGGACTGACAGCACTGGCTCGCAAACCGGCAATCACTGCACTGGTGTCAGGCCAGCCAGAGGGAGGCCCCACCTACAGTAGCTACAGACGCCGAGCACAGAGGTTTACACATGTGTGCTCATCCCACTGGCTGTGATACTGGAGACAGGCACAGCAAACAGGAATAAGGAAACAGATCTTTCCTCCCACCAGGCACCAGCTCTGCTACCCAATGACCCCCAGCCTCACTCTAGGGGCTGAGCAGCTCTAGAGACTGGAGCTTCTGGGCACTACAGGGCACCACACAGAAATATGAAACATCAAAAGAACCTGGTTCAGACCAAAATCTCACAAACCCCAGAAAAAGGACCAATTGAAACTGAACCCACCAATCTTCCTGAAAGAGAGTTCAAAATAAAAATCATAAACATGCTTATGGAGGTACAGAAAAATATTCAAGAACTCAGGAACAAATTTAAGACAGAGATTCAATCATTAAGAAATTCCATATCTGAAATGAAACATACAATGGAGGGATTTAAAAGCAGATTAGATGTAGTAGAAGAGACAGTAAATGGAATAGAAATTAGACAGGAGGAATACAAAGAAGCTGAGGCATAGAGAGAAAAAAGAATCTCTAAGAATGAAAGAATATTGAGAGAACTGTGACCAATCCAAATGGAACAATATTTGCATTATAAGGGTACCAGAAGAAGAAGAGAGATAAAAAAGGGATAGAAAGTGTCACTGAGGAGGTAATTGCTGAAAACTTCCCCAATCTGGGGAATGAGATAGTCTCTCAGGCCATGGAGGTGCACAGATCTCCCAACACAAGGGACCCAAGGAAGACAAAATCAAGACACATATAATAATTGAAGTAGCAAAGATCAAGGATAAGGACTGACATTTAAAAGCAGCCAGAGGGACTTCCGGGAAGATGGTGAGGTGAACAGACTGGCAGAAAAATTCCTCCCAACATTATATTTATTCATGAAAAGACAGCAAATACAACTATCCCTAAAAGAGAGACCAGAATACACAGGAAAGTGCACAGTGTACAGAGCTCTGGCAGTCAGACACTCCGGAGAGAGGACTCAGCACCCGGCAAGGCGGGTAAGATACGGAGCCGCAACTCAGCAAGACCCGAGCGCTCCTCCACCCCAGCACTCCAGCAGGAGTCCCGGCAAGGCGGGTAAGATACGGAGCCACGACCCGGTGGGACCGAGCGCTCCTCACCCCCAGCGCTCCAGTGGGAGGAGAGGATTCAGCGCCAGGAGGGAGTGGAAGTCTGCGCCAGGAGCACCGACACACAGCCTGCAGTGTAGCGGAGATTGGAGAGACAGAGGGCACAGGGTCCCAGCTGGAAACGTGCAAGTTGCCCGCGACAGGCTCCAGGAAGGAACAAGAAAGGAAAAAAAGGGAAGAAAAGCATGCGCTCTTTCTCAGCAGTCTTAAAGAGACAGGAGCTCAGTAGAGGGGCCGGATAGCCCTGGCAAACTGAACCCAGCAGGCTGGGAGTCCTGGGGAGCTTTGGACCCCTTAGCTGGCGACTAGGAAAGGGTGGCTGCTCTTAAGACCCCTACAGAGATCAACAGCTTCCCATTCTTTCCCAACCCGGCCAGAGCTATAAAGGGCCTTGTGGAGCAGCACGGCCATGGCTCTGGAATAGTGGAGCAACAGCGCCACCTACAGCATTCACACAGAACCCACTCTCAGTGGCTTTTTTTTTTTAGTTGTTTTTTCTCCCCTTTCTGTCCATTATTATTTCCTTTCTTTTTTTCTTTTCTTCTTCTTTTCTTTTTTCCTTTCTCCTTTTTAAAGTCATAAATAGCCCAGCTTAAGAGAGAAGAAAGAAAGAAAAGGGGGGGGGAAGAAAAAGGAGAAAAGCGCGTGCTTTGTTTCTCAGTGGTCTTAAAGAGACAGGAGTCCAGCAGAGAACCACATCGCAGCGGCACACTCAACCCAGCAGGCTGGGAGTCCTGGGAGCATCGGACCCCATAGCGAGCGACTGAGAAAGGGTAGCCATATTTAGGACTCCCACAGAGCTCAACAGCCTCCCATTCATTCTCACCCCGGCCACAGCTCTGAAATAGTGGAGCAATAGCGCCACCTACAGCATTCACACAGAAACCACCCCCGGTGGGGTTTTTTTTTTTTTAAGTGTTGCTGCTTTTTCTTTTTCTTTCCTTTCTTTTCCGTTTTCTCTCTCTCCTTTTACTTTTTTTATTAGTAGTAGTATTTTTTTCTCTTTGTTTTCTTTTTTTCTTTTCTCTCCTTTCTTCTCTTTCCTTTTTAAAGTCATAAAGAGCCCAGTGGACATACATGACAACTACCAACAACTAATTCTATAGTCATGAGAAGACAGAAGAATATGATACAGACAAAGCTTCAGACAAACACCACCCCAGAGAGAAAATCTGAAGGAATGGACATGCATAGTCTTTCAGAAAAAGAATTCAGAATAAAACTCATAGCCATGCTGATGGATCTAAAGAAAAATGTGCAAGAGCTGAGGGAGGAAGTGAGGGAAGTGAGGAAAGACAATGCAGAAATGAGACAAGCCATCGACGGGCTCAACAGCAGATTGAATCAGATTCAAGACACGATCAAGGAATTACAAGACAGGGAACAGGAATACAAAGAAACTGAGGCAGAGAGAGATAAAAGGATCTCTAAGAATGAAAGAATATTAAGAGAACTGTGTGACCAATCCAAACAGAGCAATATTCGCATTATAGGAGTACCAGAGGAAGAAGAGAGAGAAAAAGGGATAGAAAATGTCTTTGAAGAAATAATTGCTGAAAACTTCCCCACACTGGGGAAGGAAATAGTCTCACAGTGCACAGAAGCCCACAGATGTCCAAACACAAGGGACCCAAGGAAGACAACACCAAGACACATAATAATTAAGTTGGTAAAGATCAAAGATAAAGAGTATTAAAGGCAGCTAGAGAGAGAAAAAAGATCACCTACAAAGGAAAACCCATCAGACTGTCATCAGACTTCTCAACAGAAACCTTACAGGTCAGAAGAGAATGGCATGATATATTTAACGTAATGAAACAGAAGAGCCTCGAACCAAGAATATTGTATCTGCACGATTATCATTTAAATATGACGGAGGGATTAAACAATTTCAAGACAAACAAAAGTTGAGAGAGTTTGCCTCCCATAAACCACCACTACAGGATATCTTAAACGGACTGCTCTAGAGGGAAACACCCCTAAGGCTAAAAAGATGTCACCAGAGAAAATAAAATCATAGCAAAGAAAGCAGACCATCCAAATACTAACTAAAGGCAAAGAATAAAACACCTAATATATAAAGAAAGGAGGAGGAAGAATAGGAAGGAAGAGATAAAGAAACATCAGACGGCGTTCACAATAACTTAACAAGAAAGTTAAGTTAGATTCTCAGATAGTAAAGAAACAACCCTTGAACCTTTGGTAACCACAAATCTAAAGCCAGCAATGGCAATAAGTACATATCTATCAATAATCACCCTAAATGTAAACGGACTGAATGCACCAATCAAAAGACACAGAGTAACAGAGTGGATAAAAAAGCAAGACCCATCTATATGCTGCTTACAAGAGACTCACCTCAAACCCAAAAATATACACAGGCTAAAAGTGAAGGGATGGAAAAAAATATTTCAAGCAAACAACAAAGAGAAAAAAGCAGGTGTTGCAGTACTTGCATCAGATAAAATAGACTTCAAAACGAAGAAAGTAGCAAGAGATAAAGAAGGATATTACATAATGATAAAGGGGTCAGTCCAACAAGAAGATATAACCATTATAAATATATATGCACCCAACACAGGAGCGTCAGCATATGTGAAACAAATACTAACAGAATTGAAGGGGGAAATAGACAGCAATGCAATTATTTTAGTAGACTTCAACACGCCACTCACTCCAAAGGATAGATAAACCAGACAGAGGATAAGTAAAGACACAGAGGCACTGAACAACACACTAGAACAGATGGACCTAACAGATATCTACAGAACTCTGC
>JAQQAC010000477.1:10333915-10370253 GCA_029783875.1 Phataginus tricuspis
AAAACCTAGAAGAAATGGACAACTTCTTAGAAAAATACAGCCTTCCAAGACTCACCAAGCAGGAAACAGAAAAACTAAACAGACCAATCACCAGCAATGAAATTGAATCGGTAATCAAAAAACTACCCAAGAACAAAAGCCCTGGACCTGATGGATTCACCTCTGAATTCTACCAGACACATAGAGAAGAAATAACACCCATTCTCCTTAAAGTTTTCCAAAAAATAGAAGAGGAGGGAATACTTCCAAACTCTTTCTATGAAGCCAGCATCACTCTAATACCAAAACCGGGCAAAGACCTCACTAAAAAAGAAAATTACAGACCAATATCCCTGATGAACGTAGATGCAAAAATACTCAACAAAATATTAGCAAACCGAATTCAAAAGTACATCAAGAGGATCATACACCATGATCAAGTGGGATTCATCCCAGGGAGGCAAGGATGGTACAACATTCGAAAATCCATCAACATCATCCACCACATCAATAAAAAGAACAACAAAAACCACATGATCATCTCCATAGATGCTGAAAAAACATTTGACAAAATTCAGCATCCATTCATGATTAAAACTCTCAACAGAATGGGTATAGACGGCAAGTACCTCAACATCATAAAGGCTATATATGACAAACCCACAGCTAACATCATACTTAATAGCAAGAAGCTGAAAGCTTTTCATCTAAGATCGGGAACAAGACAGGTGCCCACTCTCTCCACTGTTATTCAACATAGTACTGGAGGTCCTAGCCACGACAATCAGACAAAGCAAAGACATACAAGGCATCCAGATTGGTAAAGAAGAAGTCAAATTGTCAGTATTTGCAGATGACATGATACTGTATATAAAAAACCCTAAAGACTCCACTCCAAAACTATTAGAACTAATATCTGAATTCAGCAAAGTTGCAGGATACAAAATTAACACACAGAAATCTGTTGTTTTCCTATACACTAATGATGAGCTAACAGAAAAAGAAATCAGAAAAACAATTCCATTCACAATTGCACCTAAAAGAATAAAATACCTAGGAATAAACCTAATGAAGGAAGTGAAAGACCTGTACTCTGAAAACTACAAGACACTCCTAGGAGAAATTAAGGAAGACACTAACAAATGGAAATGCATCCCATGCTCTTGGCTAGGAAGAATAAATATTGTCAAAATGGCTATACTACCTAAAGCAATCTACAGATTCAATGCAATCCCTATCAAACTACCAACAGCTTTCTTCAATGAACTGGAACAAATAATTCTAAAATTCATATGGAACCAGAAAAGACCCCGAATAGCCAAAGCAATCTTGAGAAGGAGGAATCAAACAGGGGGAATTACGCTCCCTGACTTCAAGCTCTACTACAAAGCCACAGTAATCAAGAAAATTTGGTACTGGCACAAGAACAGACCCATAGACCAAGGGAACAGCCTAGAGAGCATAGATATAAACCCAAGAATATATGGTCAATTAATATACGATAAAGGAGTCATGGACATACAATGGGGAAATGACCGCCTCTTCAACAGCTGGTGTTGGAAAAACTGGACAGCTACATGTAAGAGAATGAAACTGGATTATTGTTTAACCCCATACACAATAGTAAACTCAAAATGGATCAAAGACCTGAATGTAAGTCATGTAACCATAAAACTGTTAGAAAAAAATATAGGCAAAATCTCTTGGACATAAATATGAGCAAGTTCTTCATGAACATATCTTCCCAGGCAAGGGAAACAAAAGCAAAAATGAACAAGTGGGACTACACCAAACTAAAAAGCTGCTGTACAGCAAAGGACACCATCAGTAGAACAAAAAGACATCCTACAGTATGGGAGAATATATTCATGAATGACATATCCGATATGGGGTTGACATCCAAATTATATTAAGAATTCATGCACCTCAACAAACAAAAAGCAAATAATCGAATTAAAAAATGGGCAGAGGATTTGAATAGACACTGAGAAGAAATTCAGATGGCCAACAGGCACATGAAAAGATGCTCCACATCGCTAATCATCAGAGAAATGCAAATTAAAACCACAATGAGATATGACCTCACACCAGTGAGAATGGCCAACATCCAAAACACAAACAACAACAAATGTTGTTGAGGATGTGGAGAAAGGGGAACCCTCCTACACTGCTGGTGGGAATGTAAACTAGTTCAACCATTGTGGAAAGCAGTATGGAGGTTCCTCAAAAAACTCAAAGTAGAAGTACCATTTGACCCAGGAATTCCACTCCTAGGAATTTACCCTAAGAATGCAGCAGCCCAGTTTGAAAAAGACAGATGCACCCCTATGTTTATCGCAGCACTATTTACAATAACCAAGAAATGGAAGCAACCTAAGTGTCCATCAGAAGATGAATGGATAAAGAAGAGGTGGTACATATACAGAATGGAATATTATTCAGCCATAAGAAGAAAACAAATCCTACCATTTGCAACAACATGATGGAGCTAGAGGGTATTATGCTCAGTGAAATAAGCCAGGCGGAGAAAGCCAAGTACCAAATGATTTCACTCATCTGAGGAGTATAAGAACAAAGAAAAAACTGAAGGAACAAAACAGCAGCAGATTCACAGAACCCAAGAATGGACTAACAGTTTCCAAAGGGAAAGGGACTGGGGAAGATGGGTGGGAAAGGAGGGATAAGGGGGAAAAAACGGATATTACAATTAACACACATAGTCTAGCAGGGGGAGATACAGGGAAGGCAGTATAACACAGAAAAGACAAGTAGTGACTGTATAGCATCTTACTGCACTGATGGATAGTTACTGTAATGAGGTATGTAGTGGGGACTTGATAATAGGGGGAGTGTAGTAACTATAATGTTGTTCATGTAATTGTACATTAATGATAGCAAAATAAAAATTTTTTTAATCTAAATAAAAATTTAGGTCTGTTAATTATCTTCTAATTTCAAATTTTTTAAATATGTAGCTCTTATATTCTACAATGAATATTTAAAAATATACAAATGTCTTTTCATCCCAATAGTCATGATCCAAAACCTTGATATCTTACTTTCCCTCCCGCAGTATTGAGATGACAAGTTGACTTTTCTCTCTGGACATTAAGGTCCTATTATCTCACTGACACCCTGTTAGTCTTTAGTAGTTTTTATCTAACTGTTTGAATATGGACCACTGATTTTAATATTAAGTGGAGCTTGTTACCGGCTGATGTCTGTTTGCTGCTGATAATTATATCTTCGTCTTTTAAATATGTCCTCTTCTGACAGTCTGTTAGAGTACAGGGTGTTGATCTTCAAACCTGCACATTTATCTTATCTTTTGCAACCTCAATTTTTCTTATATGATTGTACAGCATACATAATAAATTAGCAATGTTAAAAATATAGAGTGTTAAAAGTAATATACATGTAGCAGCATTATAGGCTCAAATATTTTTACTAACAGATGTGCCCAACCAAAGAGAAATATTGACCACTAGTTTAATTAAAATGTTTTAAATACTTGCAGCAGAAATAGTTGCCAGACTTCTTGTCTGGTGGTGTGATTCTGATCAAGATAGTTTTACATCAGCTCTCTGTGGCTGCAGGATTTGGGGGATGGAGTGCTGTCATGGGTGTTTTGGTTAGGGCTTGATTTCCTAGAGATGTTCAGTGTGACATTTTAAATTAAAAGAGACAGATGAGTGTATGCATTAAAAATTAGATGATGATGTGTCTTTTTTAAAAGTTATTTTACAATGTTGGCTATAAAGAGTGGTAAGCTATCAGAAATGGTTAGCTAATATTTAATTTTAATTAACTGCTTTCTTCTATCCTAGGCTGACCAGATATCTGGTTTTCACATAAGATCTGTTCTCTGTGTCCCTATTTGGAATAGCAATCACCAAATAATTGGTAAGACAAAACCTAAAGAGTTCAAACTTCTTTTGTAATGGAAGACAAATTTACTTTAAAATACACTCATATCTTTTTCACTCCCTTTCTTATGCCCAGGACTCACCAACCTTCTTGTATAATCTCCTAAATGCAGACTCCTGATTAATCAGCATTAACCAGACTAATGAACAAATATTCACTCTTTTAAATAAGAACCAATAATTTTGAGGTTGGAAGGTATCTCAGAAATCCACTAATAGAACTCTTTATATTACCTTAGGAAACTGAAGCAGAGCGAGGGAGGGAGGGAGAGAGGTGGGATGGGGAGCGTGCACAAAGGCTTGAATGAGGTCACAAAGTGCATTAGAAGCAGAGTAGGATTAAAATCCAGGCCTCCTAACTCCTAGTACAAATTTTCAATATGTTTATATTTGTGCTTTTACACATGGAGTCAATGCAAAGGAAGAAAGAACGTGCATTTTTAGACATATACTGAGCCCACATCTTTCAGCCTGGATAATCCTGAAATAGGTTATACTTACCTCACAATAAAGGGAATCATGGGCCAGAACAGCTTCCAGTTTTTCTCTCCTTCTCTGCTCCTTTCCCTCCCCTCAAAAATTTAATCAAGAAAACATCAAACCTAAGAAAGAAATCTAGGCAAGACATCAATAGCTGAAGTAGAGAGTCATGAAAGATAGAGGCATTAATTAAAATTATTGAAACATGATTAAAATGTAATTTTTTTCCTAAGAGACATAAGGTAACTAATGCATCTACTTGCTTCTCTTTGCTTCCCCCAAGGATTGCCTGTTATACTCTACTTACCCAAGGATTTATTATTCTGTAAATGTTGTTAAGATTTGAATTCTAACAATTTTTTTCATTAATTTGCTTAATATGCAGAAAAATATTGGTACATTATTAAACATAAAGAATATCCTAAGATTTGGGAACTTGAGCCCCTAGTAAAGCATTGGATTACATCATATATAGAGTTTTAAATATATTTAAATTCAAAGCAAAGAGAAAGCCCTTAAGAAATACTGTTTGTTATCTGTTGATGTCCAATGGCAGTCTCACAGTCCAACGTTTTATTCCTAACAGTAAACATCTTTTATTCTTTCAAAATTAGACTGTAGTTTGCCTGTTACATGCTAAAAGATCTGCATTTCATTATATATGTCTATGAGTTACTGTTGGGAAGTTAGATGTTTTAAAAAATACAAGCATGCTTTAGAATTACAGAAAATTTTGTTTGTACTAAATAGGAACACAGGGGAATGGTTTTCAAGATTTTTCTTTTTTTCTAGTTAGAATTGTATGTTTTCATAGTCATACCCTAAACCATCTGGTATAATGCTGGAAATGAACTTTGGAAGGAGGAAACACACATAAATTAAGTTTGTTTAACAGGCAGCAAAACTAACCTTTCTTTGAAGTTTAACTATATCATAATTCCTAACATTTCTTAAATGTTCACTCTGTGTGCAGCCATATGCTTTAAGACATCCAAACATCATCTCATTTAATCTTCATAGCCCTCTGAGATAGTTAACATTTTAATCCCCATTTTTCAGATGAAGAATTTCAGTACTAAGCATGTTGGGTAACTTGGTCAAGGCAATAGCTGATGGTGGAGTTGCGATCTGAACCGAGACAGTCTGAATCCAGAGCCTATGATCTTAGTCACTATATCATAATGCCTCACTTAGGTGTTGTGGTTCAGGAAATTGAAAAAAGAATAAACACACATGTCCACACATACACACTGTTATGTATATAATTGCACTTACATTTATGTTTCTGTATATATATGCCACATATATCAGAGTCATTCTACACAATCATCTTGAAAACCATTTTCAGGATATCAAACTGATGCGTGGCGGACTCCAGGCTTCACTGTGGCCTAGCCTGGCTATCACGGCCTTGGCAACAGACTGTTCCACTGTACATCTCAGATCTGCTTTCACGGAGACAACAGGCATTAGAGAGCCCAGAGATTAAACTGAGTGCAGTTCACTTAAAGGAGGCATAAGTCAGCTAGGGTTTACTGTATTGTACTAACACTGCCGCTGTTGAAAATGACCACGTCCCAAACTCTTCCCATAGGAGTGGCTCAAGTGTTAAATAGACTTGATGGGAAACCTTTTGATGATGCAGATCAGCGACTGTTTGAGGTAAGAAAAGAAATTTGTGAACCAAGGGTTGTGGCTGCTGGTTGCAGCTTGCCCATTTGTAAAGATAAATCATTGCTAATCGGCTGTCATTATACTTAACTAATGTGACAGAATTAAAAGGAAGATTTAAAGAATATATCAATGCTTAGGTTAATGTGAGTCTATTTTTCACTAATTATTTTTAACTATTTATTATTTTATACTAATTTTATTATGGAATTGAATCTCCTCCTCATCCCTGCAGAGTGTTGGTTGTCTTAATCTTGTGAACCTTGTGTTACCTGCTTTGTGTTCAATCTTGAGACCTCTGCCAGATGTCTGGCCATCACCTTTCCTGTTTACAAGCTTTTCTTTAGTCTAGTCTGCCCTCTAACTGGAGAGATTATCTTTGAACAGGCTTCCTCATAGACGTGGTACCAGAGGTCACCCTGAAAACCCCATGATTATTTTCTTCTAGGCTAGAATACCTCCTAGTTTTTTACTAAATGGTTCTAAATCTATCTTCTTTTCCCTTATCATTTACCTTATGGGTACACTCACTTGGTTTCTTCACCAATATTTTATAGCTTAGCTAATAAAAGAAGTTGCTTTTGGTTAAATGGAATGGAATTACTAAAATCAGTCCACAACCTAAGTAAATTAAGAACACATTTAAGACTCTAAGTATGGCTTTAAATATATAAAGTCATTTCTTCACAATGACATTAAATTAATAATTTTTCTCTTGTGCCATGTGAGCTATAAAGCTGTTACATGACAATAGTAATTAAGAATTTTAATCTGCATATTTCCCCAAGGCCTGTCTCTGTGTACAATAAAATTATATTTTCAGAGCCATCCCTAATGGTGGCCTGCTTTCATATAAGGTTATTCTACTGAGTTATTGCAATTTTTAATTGGTGGACTTTCTCTTTCCTAGGCATTTGTCATCTTCTGTGGCCTTGGCATCAACAACACAATTATGTACAATCAAGTGAAGAAGTCCTGGGCCAAGCAGTCTGTGGCTCTTGATGTAAGTCAGTATTTATATCAGAATCACACGCCAAAAAGCTCTGATTTTATTAGTAGAAGAAATCCTTGGTATGGAGCTTAATTTATCAATTTTTTAATAATCTACTCATTGGGTTAGAGTCATCGTAGAGTCATGGGTTTGAATTTGATGAAAGCTAAAGACCCTCTCTGGAAAAAGTGCACATATGCACATAATTTCACATATTCTTTTAGGGAGCTCGCGGATTCCTTGAAGCCTGTCCATATATGTTTTAAAGTTAGATATAGATTTTTAAATATTAGTTTATTAAATGTAATGATGCAAAAGTAATTTGTCAGGATTTTAAATGTATTATCGATTTATTTGGAATATGTACAGATATTCTGGAAATTCACAACTTTTCTTACATTAGGGGAAAAAAACGTCACTATAAAGATAATGTGACCCAGCTGGGGGTAGTTGCTCCTGTCATTATCCAGCTACCTCCACCTGCCTCACACACACACACACACACACACACACACACACACACACACACACACCCCACTGAGAGCTCCAACCTGTTTTCCATGCCTGAACTGTATCTCCTCTCAGACTCACTAAGTCCTAAAATAACAGTTCTTATCTCCCCTGAATCCCAGCTTGTTTTGACCCAAGACCTATTTTCTCTTCCAGCTTCTGGCAGTATCTATTATCAAAGATTTTGTTTATGTCTATGAAATAGTAAGTAGGGTGGATAAAAGATCACACAATATATAACATGTAGACTGATATGATGTAATACATGTGCTATCTTCAAAATATTCCATGTATCAAGAAAAATACTCCTAGAAAGAAAAAACCAAGGGAGAGGACAGGTAGGCAAGTCAAGGGTACCTGCAGAACTTGATTTGAGGTTTAAAAGACATACAATTTTGGTTATTTATCTGTATACTTCTTTTCTCTTCACTAGACCATGAACTCTGGAAGCGCAGGGATTTTTGTCTTTTTTATATAATCTTATCCCCAGTGCCTAGCAGGGTACCTATCACAGAGAAGGTATTTATTAGATGGTTTTTGGATGGATGGAGAGAGGGTGAGAAGGAAGGAGGAAGGAGAAAAGTGGAAGCAAGGGATTTTTTTCCTTTCCCTTTGAGATAATCCTGCTTTGTAACATCTTCACAGTAAAGAGTAAAAACAGTATCTATCAGATGAATTAATTTATAAGTGAACTGTAAACATGCAAACAACCACTAAGAATCACTAATAGAGCATTAAGGTCTGTGTGCTGAACCGCTTTCAAATCCTGGCTCTTATCAGTGTGAAAATTAAATGGGATGATGAATGAGAAGATTTTAATACACAGTCAATAAAATTATAGTAGTAACAATCATTATGTTCTTATTGCAGTAATATATTTATTACTGAGAAATCACTAGAGATTGTGAGAAAGAGCAAAGGACAGGAATTTGGAACACAAAGTGATGTCATGGCTCCTTTACTGTCTTCAAATTTTAATCTCCACAGAGTTGCCTTGTGCAAGAAGATCTATATCTAGGTGTAGCCTTCTCATTCCCATAATTGTACTGCAGTGTCTGTTTTTCAGTTGACATCAAGAGTTGAGGGAAATAATCCACCCAGCAGCCCCAGTGACAATAACACTCTCAGCCTTTGCCTCCCCAGAAAGTTATTTCATGGCCCGGAGAGTTAATGTGAATACATTTCTTCCAGCATGTTCATGAGACTCCTGAGAGACAGCACAACATACTCTACTGTCTTTTTAAAAATGCTCTCCCTTGGCACTCCTCTCTCTGAGGTTGCCCGCACTTTCTAAGTGTGTAACCTTTAACCTTAAACTATTTGTCTACAACCTTTCAGGGTGTAACTAATTTTTCCCAACCTTTCAGGGCGCTCCTCTCTCACTGAGGTCGCTTGCACTTTCTAAGTAACTTTAAATAAAACTTTTACTCTACTTCAAAAAAAAAATGCTCTCCCTCAGGCATTTTAAATAAAAATACCCCATTGGTGCATCCTCTGGCAGTAAGTATTCTCCAGATAAATGCTCTGTTTCTTAGTTTCTGTAAGGGGACACTATACAGTTGTGCCACATAAACCCTACTTCATATTGTCATGTTATAATTCACACACACACACACACACACACACACACACACACACACACAGCATCTCATAACTACCCACATTCTCCCTCCTTACCTACATCCTAGTGGAGCTTCATCCTGGTGAGAAAGAGCTAGAATAACTGGGTTGAGGAATGGCCATTTACCAGAGACAGCACTTTCACCACCACCACTTCCTAATCTCTGCCTGCTGCCAAGGGGCACGGTCCCCATTACCTGTAAATGCTATAGTCGGTCTCCTCACACATGAATCGCTCACTTGGCGCCATGATGAATGCCTTCTTGTTTATGTAACTCAGAAACCTTCTGTCCATATATACGAAAACATTAGACACTCCCATTTCCAGCCCAGCTCTGAGCCCTGCGACAATCTCATCCTTTCAGAAGTTGATTTGTATGTGTAGACCTGTATGTTCTGTGCACCTTATTTTGTGCCAGTGTCAAAAGTGGCGTTCCCTGTCAGAGTTCTGGCGTTGCCGTCTTGGTTTGGGGTTCCCACCTCCGCCCAACGCCCACCCCTCTAGATACCAAATTCTTGATTGTTCTGATGCAGTGGCACCCAACCCACTCCCCAGCCCAGGAATCTACATGGAAGAACATCTGGAAAGATTTTTTTATCTCAAGACTTTATGAGGACAAAACATAATTTGTTAAGAGCTACTAAACCCAAACTCTGGAATGAAATCTACATATACTGTAGTATGCATTAATTCTGAATGAGTATATATTGTTTAAATGTGTGTATTTATAAATATTATACATGAACATGAATAATGTAATATCTATGTAAACATTTATGTTTAATACATTTATAGCTGTGTATTTATAAGCAGCCTAGTCTAGTAAAGGATTTATAGCTCAAATATAAATGATCCAGCAAATTTTTCTAAAGGTAAAACAATAATGATAATAAGAGAGCTGAGAGCCTGAGTGTGTCAGGGAGGATGGAACCTCTGCTTCTCTTAGGTCATCTGCATCCCTTCTCCTCAGGGCCCTGGGATAAGCATCTTCCCTTTTTTCACTGTGGTTAGGGAAAGACTCCCACTCGCCTCTAGCCGGGTTCCTCTGCTTGTGTTGTCTCATTTTTGCTTAATCTCTTCCACTTTTATCCTACTCGATCTTATCCAAGATCTATATCTAGGTGTAGCCTTCTCATTCCCATAATTGTACTGCAGTGTCTGTTTTTCAGCTGACATCAAGAGTTGAGGGAAATAATCCACCCAGCAGCCCCAGTGACAATAACACTCTCAGCCTTTGCCTCCCCAGAAAGTTATTTCATGGCCCGGAGAGTTAATGTGAATACATTTCTTCCAGCATGTTCATGAGACTCTTGAGAGACAGCACAACATACTCTACTGTCTTTTAAAAATGCTCTCCCTCAGGCATTTTAAATAAAAATACCCCACTGGTGCATCCTCTGGCAGTAAGTATTCTCCAGATAAATGCTCTGGGAAGGCTGATCTTTACAAATGCTTGCTGAAATGCTTAGAGCTCCCAAGAAGTACACTTTTAATGCAGACTTTCTTCACATCAATACCCACGGCAGAAGGAGACTGCTGGCTTTATCTAAGCAAAAGGGAGTGTAGGAAGAAGACATAAAACCTTGTCCTTGGTATTTAGTCTGATCAGTCTAGTGAGGCTTGAATTACAGTTCGGTAGCTGTTGATCTTGGGCAACCTATTTAAGCTCTCAGTCTGTTTTTCCATATGGGTATAATAAGAAGGTGTTTTAACAGTTAAATAATATAATGCATTTAACAGTTAAATAATATAATGCAGAGAAAAATGCTTACAGAGTGTTTGGTTATAGTTAGCATGTAACGAATATCAGCTGGTCTGTGAACCAGAGCACATGCCTTCATTAATCTGTCCTGAGTTCTGTCTGCTCAGCCCAAGATTTGCTATAAGATGTGCTGGCTGAGGTGCTGGGGAGGAGGTGCAATCTTTTGCTCTTTTATCAGGAAGATCATTTCCTGCTTGAAGTTTGAGCTGAAAACTGATGACCTGTTTCCTAGTTCCTTGATGCACCCTTGCAACCATAGCTGCTGTATGCCAGCACACGATGGCTTGACCCATGCCAGTTGTCTGTGACCTGTGCTACCCTATATGTTTCTGCCAAAAAGCCCAGGGCATGGAGATACACAATTTCGCATGACAAAAACAGCCATGCAAGTCTTCAGAAGTTATGCACCTCCAAGGGCAAAGCCTTCCAAAAAAGCCTTGCCATACTGAGGAACCCCTTCCCTGATGCCACATACTGGCGACTTAGCTAATTTTAGCCTAGTCCACAAATGAGGAAAATTAGAAATATAGACATACAAAATATCTTCTATCTTTCTGGCCTTTAAAAAATGAGGTGACTAATACATTATCTGAATTTTGTTTGACAGTTGAATTATAAACACAGTTATTTTGATGATTGCTTTTCTTAATTTCTCATAACTTAGTTACGCAATTCTATTGTTAAAGTCCTTTTTCCTCAATATATAAAATTAAAACTCTCATGCTCTTAGAGAATAGAGATGCTGTCAAAGTTGAGTAATGGAACAGAGAGGAATTTATTATCAGTTTTAGTAACTTTAATTTTATGAGCCTGATTTCTGTTCTGCCTGAACAGCCAAGAGCTTCATGAGAAATATACTAGTGTACGTTAACATTTTTCTGAGAGTAAGGGTCCTAAGATAAAGGGGGAAAACTTTACCAAAAAGTATGGAATACAGAGAAAATTCAGTATGAATGTAGACATAGAATATTACTTCTTCTTTTTGAATATCAAGAATTGTCTTTGGGGTATCTTTCATAGAAGTTGCAAATGAAGCCTTAGCTAATACTGATGAGAAGTTTTCCGGGCAATGTCAGAATTAAGGGACACCTTACACACCTCTGTGATCACAAGAGGGAAAACATGAGGGTCAAGCCGAGAATGTGGGAAGGGCATATGCAGTCAGGGGCCAAGCCCCTTCTATTCCACCTCCCAGAAGCTTTTCCCACGTGTTTCCTTTTCTCCAGTTGCCACAGCAGTTGTCCTACCTACAGGCCCCATTACCTCCTGACTGAGCAATTGTGATAGCCTTTGTTTTGTTCTTCCTAAGCCATATTTTAGATTGCATCACTCATCCACTCACAAACCTTAAATCACTCCCCCATTACCTATCAAAGTACAAACTTTCTGGCCTTTGGGGCCCTTACAAGTCTCATGGCAAACTGTCTTCCTACCTGTGGCTCACATTTCTCTTTTCAGAGAATTCTATGCTACTTACAAACTCAGCTACATCCTAGCCGACAAGTCAGCCACCTGCCTCCCTGCCATCTGACCTGTACTCTAACATCTCTCCACTTTAGTTACTCTCTGTTCCAATTATGCCATCTCCCCTGAAAGTTGTCCCATCGTTCAAAGCTCCCTTTAAATGTAGTCTTCTCTATAGAGCTTCTAATCCCATGGTTATTTTTCCTTTTTTACCCTGTATTATGATTAATTGTGAGTCTGTATGTTTTCCTCAGCTAGAACATATGTGCATTAAAGTGTGTGATCATGTCTTATCTATTATTCCTTTCAACTTTTTAATATATAACAGTACTCAATAAAAATGTGTTGAATACATGAATGCGCAGAGCCACAGAGCGTTGTTTTGGTTTGCTTGTCAACATTCTGAAAGGGAGAAGCTTAGGCTGTGATGGTTAGTTAAAGATTGGTTTTGCTGACCAGAGTTGCATAGCATCACCTCTGTATCTCCTCCCTCCTTTATAGGCTGTGAATACAAAATGATTTCTACTTATTTATCTGTGGAGGCCCTCTTTCCAGATACCATGGCCTCTGGTATCTTAGATGGATTAAGGGGCCAACTTTTTCCTGAAAGTAGGGAAGGAGAGAAGTGAAGGAGATGATTCTCTCCTGAGGAATCTCCTAGGCTCTAAGGAGAGGACTTCCTAATGGGTGACCGAAAGAGCCAGGCTGGCAGGATGCCAACAGAATGCCATTGCATCCTTCTCACCCCTCTTCCTCTAAACCTTCTATGCTGAATCCATCTTCCCCACTCCTGGATGAACTCTGGTGGATTCCACGGCTCTTCTGACACACTCAGATGTGAAACAGTCTCTGAGCTCTTCTCCTTCTCTGGGATTAGAAGTCAGGAGAGGGTCATAGTGGGATTCTTTATTCTTCCTCACTTCACCTCCTCCCCCAAAACAAGTGCAGGGAGCAAGAGGGGGACGGGATAAAGAGCAAAGCCGTACATAACTGGTGCTGTCCGAGCCTGATTTCAAGGTCCTCTGTGTCAGACACCAACATTCTGTCTGTGTTGTGAATTGCTTTCATTCTTCAGGGAACTCCCGGGCCTGGGATTCTCTCCTTGCCTCTCCTGACTGACAGGTTACAATTCCCTCTCAGTCCCTGGTTTCCAGTGGCCCCTCCAGACTCTGTCTGTGAGTCCCTCAGTCCTCCAGGAAGTTCTGTTTGTCAGGGCCTGTTTTTCTTTTTCTCTTTTGTATTGTGGCAAAATAAACACAACATAAAATTTATCATTTTTAAGTGTTGAGTTTAGTAACATTAAATATATTTGCATTGTTGTGCACCTGTCACTGCCATCCAGATCCACAACGTTTTCATTGTCCCCAACTAAAACTCTGTGCCCATTAAACACCAACTCCTCATTCTGCCTAGGCAACCACTATTCTGCTTTATGTCTATGACTGGCTCCTCTGGATACCTCATGTAAGTAGAACCACTTCTGTGTATCTGTCCTTTGTGACCAAGTTATTTCACTTAGCTTAATGTCTTCAAGTTTCATCCATGTTGTAGCTTGTGTCAGAATTGCCTTTTTAAAGGCTGAATAATATTCCATTGTAAATATATACCATATTTTGTTTATCCATTCATCCATTGATGGACACTTGGGTTTCTTCCATGGGCAGAGTCCTTTTAAGCCTGGTTATCTTTAATCAAATGTCTGATCATTAGATTGCACAAACGCAGGTCCTCCTTAAAAAAACCGTCTGCTCCTTCCCACCAAACCTTTAGAATTATTAGGCATGAATCAGGTGCCAGTCTCTGTTCCTACGCCACACTCCAGGGACGTTATTAGGTTCTACAAGTGGTTCTCCGGAAGGAGCCCTCCAAACCCTAACTGAAAAGTCTTTGTTATTAGGCTGTCATAACCTCGTGTCACACAATGCAGAGACGGGCCCTGGGCACCTTAGCGTGGGAGTAGCAGAACGTGCTGAGGGCGTCATCTTTCCAAGTCCGGTGCAGATGGCCTAGGTGGCCTAATACCTCCCTTTGGAATGTAGTATCTGTTTTCTCAACTATAAACTCAGACAGAAAGAGTCCCATTTAAGCATGCTGTTATCTATCAAAATGTTTTTTTTTCCAGACCAAGTTACTCTCAGACATGGTCCTATGGCTGTCCAAATGATAAATGTCTAGCCTTGGAAGATCCATGTTTATTTGCAGGTACAATGAATACACTTTATCAGTTATAAAGCCAAGACACATCAGCAGGCATGGAACTGTTCCCATTTGTAATTCTTTATTGAAAACATGTTTGATTATGTAAATACTTCTCTTGAAGAAAAGACAAAAAGGAAACTCAAATGAACTACTTCCTTGAAATCGTTATGTGATAATTAGCTCCCCATTGTAGCCACTTCTAGATCTTAAAAATAAACAAACAATACTTTGGAAGCTGTTCTCTGTTAGAATTCCATGTTCTAATTGAGCTGGTTTATAAATTATGATCAAACAAGTGTGGCTTTTTAAAAGGCCCTACGAGAAAAATCATGCCAACTTTTTTGAACTCCTTTGGATGTCACAGTAAGACCAACTAAACAGACAATGTGGGCTTCAACCTTTCACTTGCTACTTTTTAGTGCCCAAAGAAAGGTCTGACAGTGACAGGCTGATTGGGCTTTGGGGGTATTTTAGTACAGCCCATGCATAGAATCAACAGGGGAGATTTTAAAAAAATAATGATTCCTGGGCCCTTTCCTAGACCAGTTGAATCAGAATCTCTTGAAATAATGACTGAGTATATATACCTATAAAAAGTTCTCCTGGTGGTTCTGATGCACAGTGGAAGTTGAGAATTATTTGTATAGAGAGATCCATTTGTGAGAAAATGTCTCCAAGTCTGTCTCTCAGAAAAGGCAAACACAGTTTTGGATATTCATACTTCCTTTATAAATATTTGTTAAATTCGGTCGAAGACAGTAGCTAAAGTGAGGTTGAAGGGTTTCATCCTGTACCCTGCTTTAAATGGCCATTCATTCTTTGACCCCTTCTAATGGCTTCCATTCTTACCCTTCTTTTGAGGAGTCATCTAGTAGATTATCAGTGAGGAACTATGTTCAGTCCTCATTCTCAGTCCTTACCTTTTCTTGCTGTTGACTATTTCCTCCTATCGCAGAACAAAAACAACCAGTCTATCAGTAAATAACTATAGGGATCCCTTGTTTTATTACACTTCGCAGATACTACGTTTTTTTACGAATTGAAGGTTTGTGGCAGCCTGTGTCGAGAAGTCTACTGGTGCCATTTTCTAACAGCATTTCCTCACTTGGCATCTCTTTTTTTGGTAGTTCTTGTATTATTTCAAACTTTTCATTATTATTATATGTGTTTTGGTGATCTGGGATCAGTCATCTTTGATGTTGCTATTGTAATGGTTTGGGGTACCATGAACCATGCCTATGTAAGATGATGAATTTAATCGATAAATTGTTGTGTGTTTTCTGACTACTCCACTGCTCCAGCTGGCCATTTCCCTGCCTCTGTCCCTCTCCATGGGTCTCTCTTTTTCCTGAAACACAAAAATATTGAAATTAGCCAACTAATAACCCTACAGTGGCCACCAAGTGTTCAAGTGAAAGGAAGAGTTATACCCTTCTCAATTTAAATCAAAAACCAGAAATGATAAAGCTCAGTGAGGAGACATAGGTAGAAAGCTAGGCCTCTTGCATCTGTCAGCCAAGTTGTAAATGCAAAGGAAAAGTTCTTGAAGGAAATTAAAAGTGCTACCCCAGTGAATACATGAACGATAAGAAAGCAAAGCAGTCTTCTTGCTGACGCAGAGAAAGTTTTAGTCGTCTGAATGGAAGAGCAGACCAGCCACAACATTCCCATAGCCACAGCCTAATCCAGAACAGAGCTCTAACTCTGTTCAGTTCCTTGAAGGCTGAGAGAGGTGAAGAAGTTGCAGATGAAAAGTTTGAAGCCAGCAGAAGTTGGTTCATGAGGTTTAAAGAGAGAAGCCATCTCCATAACATAAAAGTGCAGGGAAAGGCGCAAGTGCTGATGTGGAAGCTGTAACAGGTTATTTAGAAGATTTAGCTCAGATCATTAAAGAAGGAGGCTACACTAGACAACAGATTTTCAGTGTAGATGGAACAGCCTTCTCTTGACAGAAGATTCCATCTACGATTGTCATAGGTAGAGAGGAGAGGTCAATGCCTGGTTTCAAAGCTTCACAGGACAGGCTGACTCTCTTGTTGGGAGTTAATGTAGCTGGTGACTTTAAGTTGAAGTCAGTGTTCATTAACCATTCTGAAAATCCTAGGGCCCTTAAGAATTATGCTAAATCTACTCTGCCTGTGCTCTGTAAATGAAACAACAAAGCTGAAAGAACAGCCTATCTGTTTACAACATAGTTTACTGAATATTCTAAGCTGCTGTTAAGACCTACTGCTCAGAAAAAAGATTCCTTTCAAAATGCTTCTGCTCACTGACAGTGTGCCTGGGTCACCCAAGAGCTCTGATGGAGATGGACAATGAGATTAATGTTGTTTTCATGCCTTCTAACCCAACATCCATTCTGCATCCCATGGATCACGGAGTAATTTTACTTTCAAGTCTTATTTTTTAAAGAAATATAATTATAAGGCTAGAGCTACCATAGATAGTGATTCTTTTGATGGATCTGGGCACAGTAAATTGAAAACCTTCTGGAAAGGATTCATCATTCTAGATGACATTAAGAACATTTGTGATTCAATGAACAGATCAAAATATCGACATTAACAGAAATTTGGAAGAAGTTGATTCCAACCCTCATGGATAACTTTGAGGGGTTTAAGACTTCAGTGGAGAAAGTAACTACAGATGTGGTAGGAAGGGGAAGAACTAGAATTAGGAGTGGAGTCTGAAGATGGGTCTGAATTGCTGCAATCTCGTGATCAAACTTGAACGGATGACGAGTTTCTTCTTATGGGTGAGCAAAGAAAGTGCTTTCTTGAGATGGAATCACCCCTGGTGAAGATGCTGTGAAACTTGTTGAAATGACAACAAGGGATTTAGAGTATTATATAAACTTAGTTGATAAATCAGTGGCAGGATCTGAGAAGATTGATTCCAATTTTGGCAGAACTTCTACTGAGGGTAAAATGCTACCAAATAGCATCACATGCTACAGAGAGATGGTTCACAGAAGGAAGAGTCAATTGATGCAACAAACTCCATTGTTGTTTTAGTTTAAGAAATTGTCACAGCCTTCCCAAACTTCAGCCACCAGCACCCTGATAAGCCAGCAGCCATCAACATCAAGCAAGACCCTCCACAGCAAAAACTAGTACAACTCCCTGAAAGTTCTAATGATGGCCAACATTTTTTAGCAATAAAGTATTTTTTAATTAAGGTCTATACATTGGTTTTTTTTAGACATAGTGACATTGCATACTTAACAAAATACATTATAATGTAAACATAACTTTTAAATGCACTGGGAAACCAAAGAAATCATTTGACTCATTTTATTTCATTATGTACTTTAATGCAGTAATCTGGAGCTGAATCCACACTAATCTCTGAATAGTAGTTTTTATCATGAAGTTTAAATCACATAGTTTGTATCATGGCCATAGGAGAGAACAGGATGCAGAACAAAGATGAATGAAGCTTAAAAACAAGGAATGGAGAGGCAGTTTTAGTATCACACTACTCATAGGGGTATTTACTAGAATTTTATACTTATCTGCAGTATATTTCATTTTCTTTAGTAAAAGGAGAAACAGTTTCTATTCCAGTGCCTAGAATAGTACCTGACACATATTTGGTATTTAGTATTTGGTTATTTATGTTGTTCATTTATTGTTTATGAATGAATGAATGAACCTAATTTTGTATTCACTTACATATGTAGTTGATATCTGAAGAATTTTATGTCTTACTAACAGCTTCTGTAAGTACCCATTTTTGCAAATTTAGGACATAGCTTTGTGAAACATCTGTGAAAACTGATTGCCAGTTGATAATTTTGTAAACAAATTCTACAAATTCTAGGAAGTTGGCTTATTTGGGGCATTTCCATGAGCTAGCAATGAAGAAAAAATAAGTGTGTTTTAATTTCTTTTGTTTCATAATATCTGCAGCAGGTAATTATGGTGATAGTAACTATAGTAGATAATTATGGTCACAAGGTATTTTTTAAAACATTTTTGTGTGGAGGCTGATCAGTCATAATTCTAGAAATTTCCCTGCTGTCTGTATTTTCTACTATATCTTCCTTGAGTTTCTATGACACTATAATTAAATGGTTCTTCTCTGGCCTTTCATTCTTAATCTTCTCCATTTACCCTCTTAAGTATTCTTAAGTGGTCATTTGACCTATTTGCTCCTATTTTATATATATTCTTTCCTGAACTATTTTAGCTGCTCATGTGGCTTTACCTGTCACATCCAACCAGATGATCCCCAGTATGTATCACTAGTTCACGCTTTCTCTCTCTTTGAAGCTTCAGACTTTTATTGCCAATTCTATGTTCATGTCTGTGCCTCCAAAAGTTTAGGCTTAACACATCGAGCAATTACTATCTCCATTAAAAAAACAAATATATATATATATATATATACATTTTTAAAATGTATACTTATATATTCTTAATAGAATATTGATACAATGTTTTCATTCATGGTGGTGGTTTAACATCTTCTTTCTCTGGTTTTCCACATGTCTTAACTTGCCAACCCAGTCAATTCTGTTGCTGCAGTACCTCCATGTTCATTGCTGTCTCCATGGTTCAGGTCTTTATTTCCTCTCCCCAGTATTAATTCTACTTATTTAAAAATGTTGATAATCCTGGCTCTAGTTTCTTCTTCCCCCACCCACAGTACACGCAATATACAGTTTTATTTTCCTATGACGGTCCTGGTCATATCAGCACTGTAAAAACATCAGTGGCTTCCCACTGCCTGCAAATTAGAGCTTTTGATTCCCTACTATTGACAGGAATCTTCTTTTTACCTCAGCTTTCACTTCCTTTCTGTAGGAAAAAAAATATCTATTATTTGTGTTTCTCAAAAATGTCCTGAGATTCCTATTCGAGCATTTTCTCCATTTGCTTTAATTACCTTCTAACAAACCTCAAATTTCACCTCTTCCATTACTTTTTCCTGATCTGCCCCCAACGGAGGTGATTATTCCTTCCTTTTACTCTCTTTACAAAAGGGACAGATGCCACATAAAATCTCTGCTATGTTGCTGGATCTTTAGGTATAAATATTTTACAAAGACTAGTAAAAGCAGAGTACCATTTAGTTATCTGATATGAGGATAAAGATTAGTCAAACTGTTTTCTTATGGTTTTTCTATAGTAAGTATGACAATATATGATAATATTTTTTCCTACTTGTTCTTTTTTAATGTTTTTAAGTTATAAAAGCAATGTATTATAGAAGCAATGTGGTATAGAAGATGTAAAAAGTATTTTTACCAGAAGAAATCAAAATCAGTGGTAACCTACTGCTTAGAGTTAACCACCTTGTCATTTGCATTGATGGTTGTTTCCTTCTTTCAACCTTTTAAAGATATCACTGTCTTCTGGCTTCCACTGTACTAATGAAAAATCTGCTTTCTTTCTTGTTGTTCCCTTAAATGTAATGTGTCGCACTGCTTTTAACATTTAAAAAAAATCTTTGTTTTATGTCATTTGGCTATGGTGTGCCTATATGTGTTTTACTTTGTATTTCTTCTTGGGGTTCAATCGCTTGGATCAAAGAATTGATAACTTTCATTAATTTCAGAAAATATTTGACTAATATCCCCCAAATATTTGTTTTTCCTTATTCTCTCTCTCTGGGTGCAGTTATGTATGTATTGAATCATGTGATGTTGGCCCACAGGTCTCTAACACTCTGTAATTTTTTTCATTCTTTTTCTCTTTCATGCTTCAGTTTGGGACTTTCTACTGAACTTTCTTGGAGTTCACTCATTCATTCTTCTGTCTGATCTATAAAGTTCGGTTTTTTAATATTTTATTGTAATGTGTTGTATTAATATTGTATGTCTCAGTTCTAGAAATTTTGACCTAGCTCTTCTTTAAACTTCATTTCTCTGCTTAAATGTCCCAACTGTTATTAATTATGTCTAATTTTTTCTCAACATTTCTAACATACAAGTCTTTACAAGTTATTTTAGATTCCCAGTCTTTACTTCTAACATCAGAGCATCTGTGAGTCTGCCTCTACTGATTATTTCCTCTCTTGATTATGGGTCACATCACATTTTTCTGTTTTTATTTTTTGTGTCTTCATAAATATTTATTGAATACTAAACTTCTTGTACAGACTAAAATAGATGATATTTTTACTAGATACTGTGTAAGCTAGATAATTTTTGTTGTCCTCTGTTTTTCATGGAGAGGAAATGTGATTTCTTAATATCAGACAGCTAGAGCGAGGGGCTGATTATTCAAATTCAACCATCTGTAGTACTTAGCTGGAAATATGCTGAAACTTTCATTAGTTTCAGTTCATTTTTGGTTTCAAAAGAGATGACGGATATCTCCCTTTGCCCTTCAATCTAACTCCAACTATCGAAGCTGCGTTAAGTGACTGGTCATAATCAGGATTTGAACTAGAAGTTGTTTGAGTTGCAGCTTGAGTTCTTTTCAGTTCTGGATACATTTGAGTCCAATTCACTTCTGGATTCAACTCCAGCAGGGCCTGAAACCTAACCGGTGTACAAGAATGTAAGTTATTTTTCTAGCTCTGTATTCACCACTACTTTCATAGAAAACGTCTCATGGGGAAGAAATTTCAAGCTAAGAGATTTATTTTTGCTTGTGTGGCTCTTCCAGTATGTTGTGCCAGCCCACAATGTCATTAAAAACTTAGCTAGTTTTCTTCCTTTCACAAGTCATTGCTGATGATAGGCTCATGTATCGCCCAGTAAGCAGCTGGTCCCAGGTATGAAAGTAATCACTGCCCTTTATTCACCTATAAAGAACTTCTCCTGATTGGGATTTAGTTCATTTGGTTTTCTCTGTGCCCACCACTCACTCTGTGACAGCTTTAAAATGAAATAGGGATTCTCTCTATTTTCTCTTGTCATGAAGGCAGTGACGATCTTGTGAGATCTTCATCCTATCTGGAAGTAGAAACCTCTGGCCAGTTCTTGCTCTCGCTGCTGATATTGATGTATTTATAATACTTATTTAGACATTAGATTTGGTACTCTAATCTTTCCTATCAAACCACTTCAAAACTTATTAGTTTAAAACAATGTCATTATTTTTTAATAAGAAATACATCTTGATATGTCATCGTCACAAAAAGTTTCCCCATGTCCTTTCCTAGTGATGCTCATGGACACCCCCAGAGACAACCACTGCTCTGATTTTTCCACCACAGATGAGTTTTACCCATTCTAGAATTTCATATAAATTAAATTGTACAATAGGTACTCTTTTACATAAGGCTTCTTTCAACCAGCATAATGTGTTTGGGAATCATCCATGTTGGGCATATGTGTTTGTTCCTTTAATTGCTGGACAGCACCCCATTGTGGGATTATACCACACGTGGCTTATCCATTTTATTGATCAATGCATTGGCTGTTTCCAGTTTGCAGCTATATGAATAAAGCGTCTATGATCATTTTTGTGAACCTATGCTTTTCTTTCTCTTAATTTCTAGTATTAGAATCACTGAGTCAGAAGGTCAGTATATATTTTATTTTAGAAGAGACTGCCTGATACTTTTTCTTCCAGTATTGTTTACCATTATACTTTCCTACCAGTAGCTATTAAAGTCTTAATTGCTTTCCAGTCTCATTAATATTTGATACCATTATTGTTATTTATTTCAGTCATTTTGGTGAATATGTAATAGTATTTTATTGTGGTTTTAATTTTCATTTCCCTGATGACTAATAAGGTTGTACACTTTTTCATGTGTTTATTTACCATTTGTATATCTTCTGTGACCTGTTCAAATTTTTGCCCACTTTCAATTGAATTGCTTATTGCTTATATTTTTATTAGTGAGTGGTAGGAGTTCTTTATATAACCTGATCCTTGGCCATATATATATATATATATACTGTGAACATGCATCTTGCTTATTCATTTTCTTCATGGTGTCTTTGATTAGCAGATGTTTCTAGTTTTGATGAAGTCTAATTTGACATTTCTTTTAAGGTTATTGCTTTCTGTGATCTAAGGAACCTTTGCTGCCCACAAATCAAGAATATATTCTCTATGTTTTCATCTAAAAGCTTTATGGTCTTAGCTTTTACATTTAGTTTATGAACCATCTCAGTAGTTGTTGTATAAGGTAGAAGCTGAGGTTCATTTTATTATAGGTACCACTCATTGAAGAGTTCTTTTTTCTCCATTGTGTCATGTTGGCACCTTTGTTGGAAAACAAATGACTATATAAGTGTCAATACTCTTCTGGGCTGTCTATTTGTTGACCCCGAACTATTGCATTAAAAAAAATGTCTTTTTTAACTCCAATGCGGGTTTAAATTCTGCTATTATAATTTCAGTTCCCTTGAAAATTTCCCATGTGTCAGCCCATCTCCATTTACTTGTTGTTGGCCGTGCATTCAGTCACCAAGTAAATAATTTGTTCAGCTACTTTGAAGTAGGTGCTGTTCTAGGTAGTGATGACTCAGCTGTGAACGAACAATATTCACATTCCGGTGAACCTTATATTCTAGTAGAAAAATACAGGCAGATAAATAAAAAGTAAATTAGCAAGATATATTCACGATGATGTGTCTGAGAGAAAACAAAGCAGAATGTTTTAATAAAGAGTGCCTGGAAATAGGGGGCTACTGTCAATACATCCAGGAGGGGCTCTCCATAAGAAAGTGACAGTTGAGCTTTGCTATCTCCTTTTGTTTGTTTTTAAAATTTCATCCACGTTCATTTTACCTATATTGTTTTCTGCTCTAGTTTCAATGAGGCCCTTTCTTCATGTATCTTACTTAAGACACTAAGCATAAGATTTCTGAAAGGTAATGGTCTCGCATGAAATGCTTATCAGAGGCACAGTCCCTCTGAGTCTGCAGGATGAGGACGGTGCCCCCTTTCCCTTGGACTTCAATGTTCACCAATTGGCAAGGCTTTTTGATTGGTCTTGAACCTCTCTCACCATCCTCTTACATACTTTTGAATCTCCTTTATTAGATATATACAAGGGAACCAAACTAATGTACTTTGTTCTTAGACTAATCCGGTGGGCTGACATTTGTGTCCTTCCTGGACCTCTCACGTATAGAGATGTGTGTGTGTGTCTGGTTCACCATTGGGTGTGCAGTGCCAGCACAGTGCCTCGCACACAGTAGACGTGCAAGAGATATTTGTGGAATGAATCGAGTGCAGTGAAGTAGAAATAAAGATCACAATTAAAGTAAAATATGAATCTCAATCCTTAGCATACACTGCTATGAGGGTTTTTTTTGAAGTATAGTGACATGGTTAAACAATGTGGACTTTAAAATTAGACTGTTAGGTTTTAATTCTAGCTCTGTCACTTTTGATCTGTATGTCTCTTGGCAAGTCCCTAAATTCTCTGTGCTTCATTTTTCTCACTCCCTAACCTTGTGGGATTGTTATGAGGATGAAATGAAATAATGCAAATAAAAGGATTTTTGCACAGTGCTCATAAATTGTCAATGATAATTATTACTTACAACATCCCCCCATCATACAGTGCTTTCTTTGCAGTGACTCTGTCCCTCAAGATAAAGGCTAATACTTCAAAAACAGTTGCTATTCAATAGAAGGTTAATCTGAAGATCCTGGATCTGGTTAATCAGAGACCCTAGGTCTCTGAGTGGGAGCCCTGACAGTAGAGAAGGAACAGGGTCCTCCTGTCTTTCTTCTTCCAGGCCAAGTGGCCTGCTTTAAGAATGACGTCTTCCGTCTTTCTAGGCCAGGGGGACGATTTTATCTTAGGGGGTGAAACATGGTTAAACTGCCAGTTATTTTTCTCAGTCTAGCCTCATCTGCCTTAAAACCGGTAAAAATTCTTCCTAGAATCTAGTAAAGGGTTATCAGTTTCAGTGACAGTTTCTGGGTTTTCATTTAGTTATTTTGTAGAGGATGAAAAAACCTACATTGAGAATCATCCAGAAAACATTTAAAAAAATTAAATGTATTTTGTAGATCAGTTTTTAATTTACAGAAAAGTTGAAACTGTAGTCCAGAGAGTTCCCATATATGCTGCACTGAGTCAACGTAAGGTCCACCAAGGAAGAAATTGACCTTCCTTTGGTATCTTACTTAGTGTCTGGATGCTCAGTATCTTGATGGCGCTTTAGTGTGGGGGCAGGAAGGGGCTGCTGCTTTCAGAAGGTGGTAAATCATAGCCAGGACCCACCTAGCTGGAACCAAGCCTATAAAAAGATTCGAGGAGATTGGAGCTACTTGCCTGCCTTCTCCCCATTCCCCCCACACCCCCTCCACTGTTCTGGGTGTGTGCATGCGTGAGCCTCCCAGGCTGTGCCTTCCAGACCCTGTCCACAGCACCACAGACAGCTCCCCAGCCCAGAGGTACTGGCAGAGGAAGCCAAATCTGGAGAAGAAGCCCATGCAGGTCCTGGCCGTGGGCTTCAGGCACGTGGGGTACCAAAGGGAATTCCGGGGTACCTGAGTGGACATGGCCCCAAGGATCCATGGACCTTTCTCCCCAGGGGCTTGGGCCACAGCCTGAGAGGGCCCCTGCTGAACCCTTCACTGCACGGGGCATAGGCCAGGGACGTAGGTTGCCAGGGTCTTGAGAACGTCACAAAGAGCGGCTCCCTGAGTGGGCTCTTTTCTCCAGGTCCATGTTCATTAGCTCCACAGATCTCGGTCTCAACCTCCACTCTCCTAGCCCAGCCACCATTCTCTCTCCCACATCCACTCTTGCCCACCTCGTATCCGTGCTTCACGCAGCAACCAGGGTCATGCTCTACACGTAAGGGAACCTGTCTGTGTAAGTTCAAGAATGGCAAAGTGGCATCATATGCCAGGGGAATGAATGCCCCAGAAGTCAGAGTGGTGGCCACCCCTGGGTGGGGTGTGATGGAGGACAAGTACATAAGGGCTTCCAAGGTCACAGTGATTAGAAAGCCAGCCGGATTGTCTCAATCTCTTGCCTAAAACCCCTCAGTGTCTTCCCAATTGGCTATAATAAAATCCTTTATTGGTCTGTAAGGCCTGACCTCTGCCCAGTGCTCCCCACCTCATCTCCTGTCTCCCCTGCCTCATGCACATTGTCCTTTGAGGTGACTGCCTTCTGCCCCAAATTCTTTCCCTTTGCCCCTTGGCCTGGCTTCTGATTTTCCAGGTCCTGGTTTACACAGTGGCTCCCAGAGGCCTCCTCTAGCCAGCTTTCCTGCCACCTCCCATTCTCCGCCCACCCCGTTGCCTCTATTAGCATTTTGTTATTTGACTTTGTAGCAATTATTTAATGCATGTTTGTCTGTTTAGTATATGTCTTACTGCTGAAACAGACATTCTATTAAGACAGGGACCATATGCACAGTGCTTAGTGCAAGTTAGGCCCTCCATAGATATTTCTTGATTGAATGAATAGCTCATGATCTAGACACTCCCAAGTGCATTGATGCTATTCTCTGACTTCCTCCCTGAAATCTAATCTGATCTCTATGGCCACGACCCTGGCCCAGACAGATTAGTAATTGCCTTTTTTTATACTACTTTTGGGCTTTCCTTTCCTCTATGGCAACCAGTCGCTCCTGTGACCCCAGTCAGTTTGACCAAGCTGGGCCTGATCCCTCCTTACTCCTTTCTCTTCAGACGCTGCTCCCAGCAAAACCCTGCTGCTTCAAGCTAGGTTACTACAGTGTTCCTGGTAATCAATGCAAATAGGCCATGTATCCCTCTCTCAAATCATCAACCAGGGTAGCCTTGTTAACTATGCAAAAACCCATGAAGTGAGAGGTATAGAAAATATATATTGATATTCAATAGCAGGCTACTTAGAAGTATGGCATTAAATAAAATCAGACTACTAATAGTTCCAGATATATAAATTACAGATTTGAAAAACCATTAGCACATAACATAGTTGTTTTAGAAATAGTAATAACCAGTCCAAGCTGCCCAATTAATCCAAAAAGGATGCTGTGTTCTCCTCTGTTCATATAAACAAACAAGAAAAACAGGTAAGCAAGGAATTCATTAGAAAAGCATTTGTGAAATGTTAATACATTTAATAACCTAGGTGATTAAGAAAAACAGCCTCACATTAAAACATTTAGCGGGGAGTAATGCATTTATGGGAAAGGAACACTTATTTTGAACCCGTTATAAATTACAGTTCAAAATGCACATGTATAGAGTCATACTGAATCATGCTAAGAATTAATCAGAAAGACCTTTTTTTAAGTGTTAATGGCTGAAATATTTTATGAGGGACTACTAAAAACTTAAAACAAATTAGAAGAATTATTACCACATCCAACTTTTTCAAAAGAAAAAGGGTGTTTCTTTCAATCAAAGGACATTGAAGTGGTTGAAATTAGTAACTAAGAACTTCCTGAAAGTTATAAGAAATAAACCAATCATAATCCTTCACTTATAATAATTTTTTTTGGTAGTCATCAAAATGTGTTTAGTCAAATCAACAATATTTAATGAGCATATACAACATGTACTGTATATGTTAAATATAAAGAATATTTAACAGCATATACTGCAATCCCACCTACTTGGAGATCCTGCCTACCATTCACCAGTCTTTGAGACATGGAAGAGAATCAGGAAATAAGCAGAAGTCAAATAAACACCATAAAATTCATATACTAGAGTTCATACATTGGACTCATTTGCAGTTGTGCTCATGAGCGTATGGGTTAGGAATGCCACAAGAGCTAGGATAGGGGTTTCATCTCTGCTCCACATGGTATTGACTGGGGGGGTCGGGGCTGGAGGATGCGTTGCGAGGTGGCTTCTTCATCCACTCGCATGTGTGGCTTAGTGGTGATGGCTGGCCTCTCTCTCCTCGCACTTGGTGTTTCAGCCTTCAGGCTTTTCCATGTGGCAGGAGCTTCTCATAGGGTAAACAGAACTTATACACGGGTTTGGAGCTACAACACAGAATATTTCAAGGGCCAGGAAAGAGAAGCTTCCAATCACTTAAGGTCTGGGCCAAGTGCAACTGGCACAGCATTATTATTACATACTATGTCACTCGTAAAGCACAGTCACAAACCCCACCTAGAGTCAAGGGGAAAGAACATAGACTCTACCTCTCATGGGAGAAGCATCAAAGAATGTGTGAACTTCTTAATTTGCCATAGGTAATTATTTGGCTGTAGTTGCAGAGTACTGTTAAGTTTCAGGATTTGTAAATAATACAAGATACGTTATCCTCTGTCAAGTGCACAGTTACCAATATTCAGCAACTTATGGGCAAAGGGTGAAAGATAATTTGGGTAGCTACCAAGTGAATGTCAGCATTGTCATTACACCCTAGCTAATTTATAATTATGGAACTATTTTGAGGGCTTGCTTTTCAAACTTAGATTGAAATTTGGAGCATGAGTACCAATATTAACATTTTAATCTCTTAATGACAGAATGATTAAGTGAAAGCTTTGCTTTGGATGATTAAATGATGAATGTATCCCTCATCTTAAGTTGAGGGCTTTCTCTAACCATTGGAGAGGTTGACTCCATACCTTTGAATGAAACAAATGCAAAACTGGCATGTGAATCCTGTCAAGAAGATGAATTAAAAGAGAATCCAGCTAAAGTAGGCAGGTCTCACATTGACCTAGAAGTCTAAGCTTCCTATATGGGGACATTGTTGTCAAGGCAGATTTCTATACCAAGCTCTTTGGAAAACTCCTTTTTACTTGCATCCCTCTGAACACAATTTGGTAGATGCTTTTATTTTCTTCCTGTTTCCATTTAAACCACATAAACTGTTTTTTCAAAGCTAAGACTTCTTCTAAGTGCCAAATAAGATGAACCCAGTAAGAACTTGGTACTTTTTTGTAATTGCAGATTTCTGATACCCTCTATGAACTGGTTCTAGTGGTTGAATGGAGCACTTTTAGTCCTTACCCGAGAAAGTCACTGTTTCTTCTATCACAGAGGGCTGAGGCTGGCTGTAGAGCTGATAGTCTTATTGCCAGTACAAATTTCATCTAATACAAAGTTAAAGTGAAAATCAAAATTACATCTATGTTTTTGGCATATGCCTAATCACTTAAATTTATTAAGACATCTCTCTCATCAATAGAGTCTGGTCCAGAGGGTCATTACTGTATTTTGATGTTTCCAGTGATTACAAATACATAGCACATATGTCACTGCTATTCCCTCCCCATACCTGTGGAAGACATCACTAATCAGTCACAGCACACCTTCCTGCATAGCTGTTCCTTAAGCCCCGACAATCATTTTCAGCACAGTACTTCATACAACTACTAACAATCAAATAAAATTGAGGCTGAAAATAAAATTTATTTGCCAGGATGGGAAAAGAAACCCCAAATATCCATCACAATAGCTTACATATAGTAGGTACCCTGTAAATACATGTTATATGAACTGCAAGTATGACCTTTCTTTCCTGCATGTAATAGTTAAACAGCAGCTGATCTTAAAGTCACTCCAACAGTTGATTATTTTATTAGCCCATATTCAACAGGTATCTTTTAGTCTACTTTAAATTTTAAAAGTGTGAGGCTTTTTTAGATATTTGAAAATATTTTTATAACAGATACCTTCCAAAGGTCATGATAACAGATCACACAGCAGACATAGTTATCTGAAATGTCTTCTTGAACATTTCATTCTATTAAACAGCAGGCAGTTTCTTTAAATATTTGACAGTAGAAACGAATCATTTCTCAGTTTCTGCACATTCATTCAGTTGCATTACCTTCGAAGCCTGTCACCATCTTGTTAAGAAATCCTGGAGTATGACTCTTCCCTCAGTTAGATGGCACTTCTGTCATGTTATTCCAAGTAAATTGACTTTTCATTCCTTATGATTTGTCACCATTCTTGGCTAGAGGCCTATTCTGATAGCAAGGCTTTATTTCTTTGGAGCTCATCAATATAGATTATTTGGGATTTTACTTGTGATCAACTTAACTCTGATATCAATTTAGTTTCCAAGTGCCACCAAGAGCCATAAACATGTCAGCAAGTATTCATGAGCCCTTTTCTTCCTGAGACAGCCAGGCGAGGTCTTCAGCAAGGTCTGTGTTCCTCCTCCCTGTTTAGTGGTTCTTTACATTCAGGGCTCCTCTCAATCAGGATCTGTAATCATTTCTCATTCCAGAAGCAAATGACTGCCAAGATCCACAGCAAATTAACATTCAAAGCTATCAGTGTGAGAGATCTGCCCTCAACCACTCAGGAAAAGTTCCGCAGATGGCAAAGCAAGCGTTTGACCCTGGTCTTGAACCGCCTGTGCCCGAGGGCAAGGCTTGATACAGTGGTCCTATTTCATAGCTCTGCTCGTTGTTTCTCTTTTGAAGTATAGTTAAGTATCTTTCCATGCTGTGGAAACTCAACTCAAAAACATGGCTTCTTTACTCTGTTGTTCATGAGTCTGATAATTGCTTTATCTTGCTTTTTTCTTACTTCTGTTTGTTTGTTTTGCTAGGAGCAAATTCAGTCCAAAAGTTAACTGCAGTTGTTAGGGTTTTGCCAATAGTGATTTATTTTTGGAACCATAAACTTTTCTTAAACTCACCAACAAAACTGAGTCACTAGTATTTACTTTAAACTATATTCTAAATTAATACAGGCACAAAAGATAAATCTAGCTGTGATAGAAATTTTCTTATGAAAGTTTAATATTTGTCAAGTGTTCTGTGGATCAACTGTTTACTTTTGTTTGTAAGCTTTATACAAATTTATTTAGCTGTCAAATAAAAATGAACGAGTGTGTATGTTTTGGCTGAACTCTCAAAAGCTAGCAAAGTCCTTCATTAGAGAAACTATATAATTAAGATTGAAAATGCTTTTTTCTTCAAAAATTTTATGATGCATTCAATGAAAGCTTTTTTAGTCAATCAAAGATATTATTACTGAGAAATGGATGGTACATCTGTTGGGGATTGAGTTTATTCTCCTCGGTTCTTGTCCCCGCCGCAACAAAGAATTGAAGGGCAGAGACACAGTAGAGAAGCAGAATGAGAGTTTTATTTGGTTACACTCCAAGGGAGGAGCGGGCCAGACTCAAGGGAGACAGAGGCAGGTGTACTTGAGTAAAGCAGAGGGAGAGAAAAAACAGGGAGAAAAGGGAAGCTTATTGAACTCCTGCTCAGCATTGGTCACATCCCTTGCCAACTCTTAAAGCCAGGGTCACCGGGCATCCAGTGTCCACTTGAATCTGCACAGCGTGGGAACTAAGTTCCTACCACCCCAGGATTTGGGGGAGCCTCAGAGCACTGGATGGAGTGAGATTATGTTCTGAGAACTTCCCAAAGGCAGAGAAAGGAGATTTCCAGGCAGGCTGCTAAAGAGCGGGCTCATACAGCTGCAGTTCCGTCTGGGTCACCCAGGCAATAGGAACTTGCGAGCCCAAGTCAGAGCTCTCAGCAGCCCCTCCCTGCTTATCTGGAGGAGAACAGAGAGAGTGACACACTCAAAGAAAGGCGAGTGCATGCAACCTCAGAGAGGAGGTTTTGGAGTCTGGGGTTTTATAGTGACTTTTGGGTAAGAATCGGCATAAGGCATGATGTATACAGGTTGATTTATAATTCCTTTGAAGTTTTGCTTTAAGAATAGGGTTATTTAGGTGACTGTGTTGGCCTGGATCTCAGCATTCTTTATCCACATAGGTTTATTTATTTGTACTTTTGAGGTCTGTCTCCTGCCCTGGTTACAAAGTTACTTGATTAAGGGGCTGGAGGAAGAGGAAAAAACAGCGTACAGGTTAAGTTAAAGAATAAACTGGACCTTTTTGCAGGCTAAGTAGATTTTACAATGTCGTGATCTAATTGACACAATGAAGACATGGGCTGTGCTCAGATTCTTTTCTTTATCTGGAGAATATCTGGACATTCTAAGTCACTCCCGGCCTTGGGAACTTCAACTGATTAACTCATTAACTCTGTGAGTCCTTTCTGGCTCTCTGGTTTTATCTGGATAACTTTTTGAGTCCCATTTAGTGAGCTTTACTGGCTTTATTCTCCTTCCACTGCTCTCATGTCCATCTTTCTGCCTAACATACCTAGATCCTTCATATGAAATGTGCAGCTTAGGGAATTTTTATAAAACTAATAGAGTCTGGAATCGTGGAGGAAACTTTGACTTATCCAAGAGGGTTTTACAATAGTGGTTAAAAATATACAATTATTTAACTTGTTAAGTTTTATTCTCAACTATAGAAATTTGCCTGATTTTAGTTACTAGCTATGCTATACACAGTATATATGTGCCATATATAAAACAGTAATGATTCTCTTTTGAATATTGGATATGCTTAAAGTATTCGGGAATTATTTTTATTACATTTCTTTTACTAGCATTATAGATTTGTCACAGATCTTAGATTAATGAGGTTATTTTGCATTGCCAAAAATATTCTGGACTAGAGGCAGTGGTATATTTGCCAGATAAAATACTGTGAAGAAAGTTACTGGGAGATTTGGGGTGGGGATGGAGGGAAGAACATGAATATTTTGGGATGTGGCTTGGAGTTTCCCATATTTTCCAGCCTTCTTATTTGGAGAGAGTAGAAGTAGGATTGCCAGGTGAAACCACAAGACACTAAGTTAAATTTGAATTTCTGATCAACCACAAATAATAGTTTTAGTCCCAAATATTGAAAATATTGATTGTTGATCTGAAATTCAGATTTAACCTGTGTCCTGTGTTTGTATTTGCTAAATCTGTCAATCTTACCTATACTGCTCAGTTTATGCTCTAAGACATTTTATGATTTCACTGAGGAAAAGGTCCCAATTAATGCCACCAATAATACAAGCATAAAGCATACAGGAAATGGAGAGGTTCTTTTCTTTTAAGATCTTTTTCTTTTTATTCCTTGATTCATCAAATATTTACTGAATGCCAACCACATATCAGACATTCTCCTATGGATATATACATCGGTGGCCAAACCCAGAACTGATCCTTTCTGTCACAGTGTTCTTTATCTCCTGAGGGAGGCGGGCGATGAACAAACTAGCAAATAACTCCAACTATATAATGAGTGGTATGAAGGAAAGAGCCCTTCATGCAGAGAATACTGGTGAGTGAGGTGGTACCTCAAGGTGGGAGGGGAAGACCTCATTGAAAAGGTCCCCTTTAACCTAACTTCAGATGAAAATACCAACCAGGTGATGAGGGTGGGGAAGGCTGTGAGGTAGAAAAGAGCTTGGTGCACAGCAGGAACACTGGAGGCGAGTGCAGCTGGAGGATGCAGGAGAGAGTGCACAGCACCAGGTACAGTTTGGGAGGCCCCAAGTGCCAGGTCGTGCAGGACTTACCAGATCACTACAATTTGGATGTTATTCTAAGGGAAATGGGAAGCCACTGATGAGTTTTCAGCTGGGGAAGGGCTAGATCTGATTTATACTTCTTAGCTATCACTCTGGATACTGTATAACAAAGAGATTGGGGGCCATGGGAAAGCAGGGTAGAAATGGAGAGATTATTGCCAGAACCCAGGTGGGAGAAGGTGGAGGACTAGACATGGGTGGTGATAAGGGGAGTGGAAAGAATCGAATAGAGGAGTGGAAATGATATGTTTTTCTGATGGATTCAGTGGGAGGGAAGAATCAAGGATAACCCTCAGGTTTCTGGTTTAAACAATTGGTTGGAGTGTCCGTTGCAGAGCTGGAAAATATTGGGAGAGAAACCTTTGTGATGTTAGTTTTCTATGACTTCTGTAACAAATGACCACAAACTAGTGGATTAAAACAACACACATTTATTATCTTCAGGTTCTGAAGGAAGTCTGCAATGGTTTCCTTGGGCTAGAATCAGAGTGTGGGTAGGGCTGCGTTCCCTCTAGCAGAGACTCTAGGGGACAGTGCGTTTCCCGGCCTTTTCCAGTTTCTAGAGGCTCCCTGTATTCTTCGGCTCGTGACCCCCCTCCCATCTGCAGAGTCAGCAAGGGCAGGGCAGGTCTTTCTCACATCACATCACTATGTCTCTGGCTCTTCCGCTTTCCTCTTTGACGTCTAAAGACCCCTGTGATTATATTAAATATGCCTAGGTGATGCAGGACAGTCTTCCCATCTCAGGCTTAGTCGGTTAGCAAACTCACCAAGTAGGAAGCTAGTGATGTAGGCAGGTGGATATGTGAGCCTCAAGTTCAAGGAGAGGTCAGGGCTAAATTTGGAAGTCGTCAATCCAGAGATGGTGTATGAAGCCCTGAGAATACATGGCACCGCTGAAGGAGAGGCTGAGCCCAGCAGACTTCTCCATTTAAAGTTAAGAGAGTGGAGGAGGGGTCAACAAAGAAAACAGAGAAAGAATAGACAGGAAAATAGATGGAAACCAAAATAGTGCGGTGTCATGAAAACCCAGAGAAAAGGCTTTTCTAAAGAGACTGGAGTGATAACCTGGGTTCCGTACTGCGGCAAGAGGCAGTGACAGATTTGACCGTGGACTTGCAGCAAGAAATTGGGACCAGCGACAGAAGCTGTTACAGTGGAGGGGTTGGGGGAGAACCCAAACTGAAGTGGGTTAAGGAGAGAACTTGGCGTGCACAGTGATCACAGGCGATGAAGAAAAATCCTGTGTGTTGTGCAGCAGGACTCACGGACCCCTTGTCTTGAGGAATTTGGTCCTCTGGCTTGTTAGTCCTTCTAAGCATTCCTAGAGGTAACAACGCTGCGCCCTCTGCAGGTCACCAGAGGGCCGACTCCCGCAGGACCAAGCTAATTCCTCTCTGCTCATCCCCAAGCGACTGTATTATTTCAAGAAAAGTTGGTTGAAAGGTCTTTGTGTGAGACCATTCCTCTGCTCCCTTACTGTTCTCAGACCTTCAGAGGGAAACAAGAACTCTCCGAACAAAAAGATTCAAAAGGGAAAACCAAAAGCGTCCTTATCATTATCTTGGTCTAATTAGATAGAATGAATTAGTATGAGTTTAATAGATAAACCAGTAGAGAGACTCAAAAATCTCAAAACTCAGAATTCCAAAAGCATTGTGGTTCCAAGTTATGGCCCAGGAAAATTTAAGAATCATGACAAAGTGTCACAGGCATTGGTTTCACTGGTCTTAATCT
Source organism: Phataginus tricuspis (assembly GCA_029783875.1). Lineage (NCBI taxonomy): Eukaryota > Metazoa > Chordata > Mammalia > Pholidota > Manidae > Phataginus > Phataginus tricuspis. The sequence continues at coordinate 10,368,506 of JAQQAC010000477.1, forward strand.
GACACTACGCACAAATTTAGTTTCAGATGTATCATAGACTTAACATAAAAGTTAAAACTACATAAAGTTTTTAGAAGACAGTACAAGATACATATCTGCAACTTTAGGGTAGATACAATTTCTTAGAAAGAACACATGAAACAATAATAAACAAAAATTGACAAATTATATTTGATCAAAATTGAAAATGTTCATTAAAAGAGAATTGGGTTGGTAAAGGGTACAAATTTTCAGCTATAAGATGAACAAGGTCTGAGGATAATGTAAAACATGTTTATTATATTGATAGCACTGTAGTATATAATTGAAATTTGCTAAGAGAAGTTAAATGTTCTCACCAAAATAAAGATAAATATGTGATGTGATGAGTGTTCAATTAACTAGATGGTGGGAAGCCAAAAAAAAAAAAACAGTCAAGCCACAGACTGGGAGATAATATTTTCAAAACATACATCTGACAGAGGATTTCTATCTAAATTACATAAAGTACAAGTAAATAACAAACAAAATATAATTTTAAGTGGCTAAAAAATCTTAATCTCTAATAATTGAGTGGGAAAGTTGATTTAAACAAAGGTAATGGTAAATGGTAAAAGCTGGTTAGCGCCACCTGGTGGCAGAGATTTTGAATTTCAGCTTGAGTTTTTGTGGAATTCTTTTTAAGTAAATAAAGATAAATTTCAAAGATTGAATATGCACAGAGATTTATAAATAGTAAGAAATTTTAATATGAAAACAGCCAGATTAAAGAGTCCTGCAGTAAAACTGAACCAAAAGAACAAAATCTCTTGTTATTTTTCATTGAAAATTCCTACTGATATGAGACAATGAAGATAATATGATGGCATAACACTCTGCCAAATATTCATATGGTAGAATTGTAATTGAATGTTAATACAATGAATGTAAGTTGGTTATTTGTGTGCCAGGTGTTTGACATGTATCATCGTATTTAATCTTTCTAAGAACTGTGTGGAGTACAGCCCCACACCCCAGAATTTTTCCGACAGAAAATCTCTTTGTTGTTAGTAAGCAAACTCATAGAACATATTTATCTCTAAATACAACATTTTCGTGCTTTCGTTCATAGTGGAAAAAATACTTATGTCCCCAAAACCATATCATTTTTTTTAATAAAATGAAGTGTGGGGAAAGTTTTGATCACATTCCAGATAGAATTGTTCTAAATAACATCCAAATCATGTGTAGACGTTTTAAGCACCACGTAGAATTTAACAATAAAGTGTGTATTTCAGTTGTGTGACACTGAGTAAAGCAACTGGTCCTGAACATGTCACCACCACGCCTCTAATATTTAGCTTTTGTTTTTGCTTAGTAGTATTTGACCGTGAGTCCCTCCCAAAGATGGCAGAGTGTTGAGAAAACTAAGGAAAAAGACGTGACTTTCTTGGTTATGATAAAAGATAAAGAACTATTTTGGTTATGATTAAAAAAAAAAGTAACACTTAAAACAATTTATAACCCGACATTTTTTGTTTCCTTCATACATACGAATTTTACTGAGTTTCATTAGGTTTTAGGAAGTGGTTGCAAGTCTTATCATTTTTTCCAATTAAAAATAATGGAAAACAGGCTCTCCGTTGATGTTTTCAGGTGGAAACTCTGATTTTCAAGAATAGGTTACTGAGGCTAAGCAGGAGATGCCTGTCTAGTATTAATATTATACCATTTCACGAATGAAGCCCAGGGTGACCACGCCACTTGCCCAAACTCCCACAGCGGGAAGT
>JAQQAC010000477.1:10370653-10404440 GCA_029783875.1 Phataginus tricuspis
ACCCCACCACCAGGTTTTACAGCTGTTTTTCAGGGAGGAAGAGAGAGGAAAGGAAAAAGGCAGTGCCGACATCCCCACTTACATTTCAGTGACCAGAGGAGTGTCTCATGGCCATTCCTCACAACCACCCCTAGCTGCAGGGGCCCTACAAACGGGATCTTTTACTCTTAAGCCTCTATCAGTGAGTTATGGTGTGGTGATAAAACACAAAGGTTGATTTCTTGCTCACATGACACGTCATCAGCCGCAGGCTGGCTACAGCTCTGCTCAATGTGTCTTCTTCATTTTTGGGCTCAGGCTGAGAGGGCAGCCCCTTTTGGGGCCATGCCTTCCTTGGTGGAGGGACGAGGGAGATGGCAGAACCACGTGATGGCCCTTGGAGACTGCTCAAACTGTAACTTCCCCCCACATTCCATTGGCTAAAGCAAGTCATACACTAAGGCTGATTCAATAGGGCAGGGAAATACAATCCTCCTACAAAAAGCATCACAGATGGTCAGGCATGACAACATAATCTTTCTTCTATAATAAAAGCAGGCAAGAGAGAATAGAGCAGAGATGGAGGGTAAGTGAGCAATCTATAGTGTTTGCTGCAGTACACACACACACACACACACACACACACGCACACACAAACACACCACCTTTTTATTTATATGTTATGGAGCATTTCACAGGACAGGTATTCACATATTTGGGGGACTGTGGTCTTGCACCACATCATGTCCCTTTGACAAAATAACTGCCTATAAAAACATGGTGTAAAACACTTAGCCCTTAGTGTGGGCGGGAGCTCTGCTCAGCATTATAACAGATTGCACTGTAACTGCACAGATGATAATCTGTGTCACAGACGGTTACTGGAAATTTCTGGTTGTACATTAAAATCTACTGTTATGTCAAGGTGACAGACATGAACAAAGCTTATTTTCAAGCTAGGAGAATTTCAGAAAATGGAGTCACGTCTGGTTATTCAAGTTTTTTTTTTCCTTTCTTCTGTATCAGGTGCTGTCATACCACGCGACGTGTTCAAAAGCTGAGGTTGACAAGTTTAAGGTAAGGAAGTAAAGGTGCCCTATTCGTGCATAAAGTTAAACTTCACGTGGCTTTCTGACCCTTTGTCACTTGCCTCTATAAAATTAGTCCTGCCGCGTGGTGTTGAGGAATAGAACTGGGCCGAGGGGTGTTAGAATATTTCAGTTTTAGAGGGGAAGAGGGATCTACATACAACTGAGTAGCCCCTTTATGATCATTTAAATGATGCAGCATTTATTTCTTTTCATTTGTTAAGTAAGCAGAATATCAGAAAAAAAGTCTGTGTAATATGGTGAAACTCAAGATGTCTGATTTTGGCATTGGTTTTACCTCTAATTTTCTGTTCATTTAAAATCTTAGGTCCTGTATCTTCATCTGTAAAAGTAAGTGAAGAGATTAGGATAATAATAGCTAACATTTGCCAAGCGCTTACTGTGGACCAGGCACAATGCAAAACATGTTACATGCGTTAATTGGTTTGAGTCTCATAATGCTATGAAGTATGTACCATTTTATAGATGAGTAAACTGAGGCATGGAGATGTTGAGTAAATAGGCTAAGGTCAAATGATTCTAAGGCGTATAGCCAGGCAATCTGGCCCCAGAACTGGAGTTCTTAAGCAGCATGCTCCGCTGCCATTCTGCCTGACCCTCTTCCGGCTCTGACGTCCCGTGAGTCTGTGAGTGCGTCTGAGGTATTCCTGCTCACCTTAGTCACCACCGTCCCCTTAAAGACTGCTCAGAATTGCCAGTCCTCTCCCTGCATTTCTCACTGGCTACGGTCAAACATGGGAGTGTGGGGAATCTGATTTTCCTCCCTCTTGGAAGTCTTGATGTCTGTCTTTTTAAGATTTTGTGGAGGTTCAGGGAACTATCAGGCAAGCTGCCATAACCATAAGAAAGATAATGTCTTGTGTTGTAATATTTGTGTGGAGTAATGCTTGACGCTGGTCACTCCTCTGACCTAAGAGTCTCATTCGCATGTGGATGCATCCATCTTCCCGGGACAATGGCACACAGATCGTTGGGCTTATAAGTGAATCAGATCATCTAGTTGAGTCACACTAATAAAGAGAGGAAACAAGGGAAGACCCCAAACTCAGAGTAGGGCTGAGGGAACCGCTCAGAAGGGCAGGGAGCGGCACATCTACAGCGGACTGAAAGTAAGCTACGGGGGCCCCATCCAAGAACGTGTCTTATGGGCGTGGAGAGATGCTTAGGAGAAGACCTGCAGTGGTGACGCAGATCAGAAGGAGACATGTGGTGCCAGCAAGGGGTGACAGCTGACAGCAGAGGGAGGAGACAGAACGACCACAGCCACTGCAGTCAGGGCCCATTGGAATAAACATCCTCTCTACCAGTTAGAAGGTGCGCCCCAAGGGGGAGACAGATGGGGCGCGCGCAGCACGTTTCGTATGTTTTGTTCACCTCTATCATTGTGACAGTTCTTGGAACATAGGATCACTCAGTAAATACTCGTTGAATGGAAGAATGAATGAATGATTAAGTAACTCCAAAAAACATCAGGGTCCTATAACTCAAAACATTTATTCATTCAGAAAATGTTAAACCCACGGTTATTTATGGTTATTTTTTGTATTTTATATAAATGTTTTAAATGTGTCCATCAAAAATATCGAAAGCTTTCTTACTTTAGCTAATAAAGTCCAGTTACCTAAAAATCCTATTTATGGAAATAACTTTCCATAAATATTTTATTTTTTTATGTTTTATATTTTGCACTTTTACTATCATTATAATTAACATCTTTGCAAAAAGAGGGGAGGAGCAGGCAGGGAGAAAGACGGCAAAGCTCACAGTGGACTAAATATGACTAAAAGAGCTATTTGTGGGACATATCCAGAGCTGCAGCGAACCAAAATCAATAGCCGCTTGCTCTCTAAAGGTTCTGTGCCCTGTAGGCTGTGCCTAGAGGAAGGAGAACACAGTTGTTTTGCCGTTTGCTGTGATTTCCTGTTGTTAGCTCACAAACATACTAGAAATATGGAGTTTTTAAATTTGAGAACAAAGAGTTATTTCATCTTAAAAGTATCAAGATTATTAACTAATTTATTCCAGATTTTATCCTGAGAGATACTAATGAGTATCTTATTACAATGTAATTGAGATATAATAGATCATTTTAACCTAATGGGTTTTTTCTTGATATATAAAGTAAATAAAACATTATCATAATTGGTGGCTGATGGCTTATAACTGAAGCAATCGCATTAAAATGTAGAGGGCTTAAAATAATCCTGCACATAGGACACTGAAAAATATTTACTGAAATTTCATACTAGAATATGTGTGATGGCAGTTTCCTAACATAAATAACAGTAAATAAATGTTTTAACTAATATATACAGACAAACTATGCTTATACTCAATATATTGTAACCTTTATCCTGCAATAATTTGTACACAATAAATAGGTAGATACATACATATATACATATCTATATCTATAGATGTAGATATATATATAGCGAGAGAGAAAGAGAGAGAGAGAGAGAGAGAGAGAGATTTGAAATCTGGAATCAGAGTTACCCATGAGGTTTTATGAGTTCCTGTAGTGAATAATGCCCAGCTGGGACCAAGCTCGTGATCAGTGATTAAGTCAGAGTTTGGGAAGCAGATGATTTCATCATGTAGTGCCCAGGAGGATCTGGGGGTCAAACACATGCACAAGTCAGACCCCAGCTGCAGCCCAGGCTGTACCACATCTGGGTTCGGACGTGTCCAGAAGACCAGTGAGACGTGCTCTCGTTACATGAGAAACTAAGAGGCTTCTGAGTCAAGACCTTTTCCCAGGGGAAACTGAGGCCTCCGTGCCTGGATGATTCCAAGTTCAGCATGGGGTTTGCCTCTTGGATTTTCCCTTACTCCAGCCTCCCATGGATTCATGTTCTCAACTCAGAACATGTGTGGACACAGGAGGCATGGCCCTTAGTATGGTTTCAGGGCACTAAATGCCCCCAATGTCACAAGAATTCCAGAGTGTCATGTGGAAACAGCAGCCCAGAGGAAGGAAGCATCACCACAGACCATGAGGCAAGGTACCTTCCTCCGAGGGTGACCAGTGGAGGCTGGAGGAATCGATGCACGTTGTAAGGACAAGTAAGGTATACCCCGAGAACCCCCAGAAATAAGTCGAAGTTAGAGTTCCTATAATATTGGGGAGTGTAATGTGTACTATTAATTACTTTCAATTCACTACCATTTATACTCTTAGGTGGTAGAGCCTAAAGGGACATGGATTTCACATCGATAAACCTGTGTGAATCTTTAATAATCACTAAAGCTAGGCTGATAACCACCTTACGTTTCCTCACACCTTGCCTCCCTATTTCATACCCCTCCATGTTAGGGGATTTCTGAGAATGCCATGGGAGATGGAGAGGGTGTTTTTGTTCTTATTTTGTTTTGTTCTGTTAACCCTATTTCTCCTGTTAGGAAAAATCCCTTTGAGGGGTGTGTTCATATAACTGGCATGTCAGAACTTGGGAAACAGTCCTTCTTGTGGGGCTACCTATACACAAAAAGATCACAGGACTTCCTGGAACTAGTGAATTAACTTTTTCAAAGTCTGATTCGGATTATAATGTTCATAGTTTGTCTTTACGGGTTGGTTGCCCTGTGCAGAGGAATTGAATGAGAAAACCAGAATCTCAAGAATGGTCTCTACCCTCATTAACATTTACTGATCTTCCTTGAACTCAAAATATGAAAGGTATGCCCAGAAAATTTGTGCAGATTTTAGTGCCTGTTTATATCTCTTCTGCTCCATGCTAACAGGAATAATGTATAAAGACCATATTGACAATTAGGTCTCTTTGAAGATGACTGGTTTAAAGGCTTTTAATAACCTGAAGATGCCAGCTGTGATAACATAAGAAAATGAGTTTAGTACACCAATTATATGCTTCTGTAATTTTATGCACTTTCCTAAGATTCCAATGTGGTGGACAGACCAAACAATCATCACTATATATGCCAGTTTACCAATTAAAACCAACTCATGGACGTTCTCATGTTATATAGCCACCTTTTATCATCCCTTCATTCAATTCCAAACTGCATGGGTTATGGCTGCAATCAGGGATGAACTCGTTTACAGCACTATTTAACTGCCTCAGTAATTAAATGCCAATAACTCATGTTGGGTGTTTGGGTTTGCACTACCTCTTGCATATTTCAAGTTTTCAATGTTAATGCCTAGGCCACAAATTACCATCCTGGTAAAGAAAATGAAATAAAGCACCAAGGAGTAGGTATTCCTGTGGCCTTTACATACTGAAATAAGAGTGGCTGTATCACAATTAGGATCTTATAGCCTCCTCTGTGGGGTGGATGGTGGGGGACCAGCTGAGCAGTGGGATGTGATGGAGTGGGCTGTGTTTTTAAATCACTGAGTTGGAGGAGACATTGATCCATGAAATATTCAAATGCTGTGATAATATGCTTCCACCCTTAGAACTTCCCTCGTGGCTATGTCAGTAGATGGTGTGGTTCAGGCCCTGCACTGGGGTCCCTATACAAGGACGCAGGCGTTGGGGTCCCCCAAGGTCTTGGCTGGCCAAGTGCACAGGATGACTTTTAGTAACCAATCCTCCAGAGAGGGCACCTTTTTCTAACTGCACAAAGGCAGCTGTGTGCTGGCCGCTGCCCTGCCAACTCTATTTCCGAAGTCATGGAGAAGCGCAATCTTTGCAGAAGCTTCTTGCAGAGGAAAGTGCACTGTTCAGAGAGGGCTAACGCCGCGGCATTTACCCAAACCCAGGGGACTTGGGAGCTGAGGAGGGGCAGGGCACCATGGGGAGCTCGTGCTCCCACCCAGTCAGCAGGGAGCGCCTCCCAGCATGGGGTAGCGTGAGACTGACTGCAGGGGGCAGGGCGGGAAGAGGCACTTTCCCTTTTTTCTCGGTCTCAGCCCTCACAGCCATCCTGAAGCGCTACCCGCGGAAATCTCACCAACCCGCGCCCTTCCAGGTCACCTCAGCCTATCTCTGAGGTTGCTTAAAAGGTAACCTCACGGGGATATAAATGGAATCTGGGTATCGTCTTGCGCCTAACGTGTTCTGTCTCCTCTCTCCTCCCCGCCTCTTGAACTGAGGGGCTTGTTTTGATTTTAAATAGTATTTATGCTGAGTTTAATTTCCGGGATTTTTTTTCATCCTCGGGGCAAGTCATTAAACCTTCAGCAGGAAATTGACTGCAGGGGAAGCAGCTGAATCAGCGTCCTGAAGGGCATCTTGAGCTCCTAAGGCAGCGCCGGAGCCAGGCGGCCTGCGCTGCTCAGGACATGCCCGTAAATATGCAGAGAGCTTTGTGTTCAGATGTCCACATGTTCACGTGGAGTTCTCTGTATGAATTGTGTCTTATCAGACACCACGTTAGAAGCTGATGGTTGTATTTTGTCACTCCCGAGTGTCAGGGGTGGTGAGAGGGGAACCTCTCGGGGCTGCAAGTCCAGCTGGCCTTTCCGACCGCCACTCAGCAGCTTTGAGGCATCGGCTCCTCAAGGACCCACCTGGCACAAGTACATCCTGTGATGACCCTGCCCTCCTCTCAGATCAGCTTTAGTAGCCACTCTCTGTCACTTCTTTCCATCTGAGAACAAAACAGGGAGACTCTGTCAAGAAGGCCCCTCGGAACATCTACTTCCCCACGGAGGAAGAACGGGCCTGGAAGGCTTTTTCCCACCTTCTCGCTTCCACACATTCACGCAGCCGGGTTCACTGCATTCCCTAAGCGTCTCACTTGAAGGTCCAGGGGGTCTGAGCCTGCGGGAGTGAGGTAAAAGCTAATGAGGTGGGTCCTTGAAGAGCCGTTGCCTCATTTTCGGTTTCAGAGCAATGGTGCACCCTGAGGGTTCGGGGAAGACAGAAGCGCCGGTAGCGGTGTGTGTGGCGCAGTTACAGCCCGGAGCCCTGAGCCCTGAGCCCCGAAGGGTGGAGGGAAGTGTAAAGGCCAGAGGGCGTCTGGGTCTGTATCACTCTCTCTTCTTTCTGGTTTGCCCCTAGTTAGAGGCATCTGTAGCCACATATCCGGAGCCGTGTTAACAGCGCCCTTCTGTTTCCTTCTCACAAAGCTTAGCATCTTCAAGAAGACTCTAGATTGCACCATTTCAAACTCTTTAATTGGACATTAAAAGTTAGGGGACAGCATCCGATCTAAGAGTTTTCTACAGCCTCAGTGGCCAGAGCTGTCCCTTTTTCAGCAGTTGTAAGGCCGTGGACACAGTAAGACAAGCGAGAGAAAACATTTAAATAGACAAAGGAGCCGCCAGACCTTGGTTCACTTGTAATGTCAGGTTTCCTCATCTGCAAAACAAAGCCATTTCCAGCTATAAAATGCTGTAATTTTATGAGCGTATAAAATTTATCTCTAGGAGGGAAGGGGAAAATAAAACACAAAACAATATAAAGTTGACAGAACATCTTGGGGTTGTTATAATTTCTGCATACCCAAAGCTTTAAATTTAATCTCTGTTTAAAAATTGGGGTGTTTCATGAAAGACTGAACTCAGCTTGATTTAATTACATGTCATACGTGATTTCCAAAGCCCACCATGGCTGTATTGTAGTTGAAGGGTGATATAATAGAACAATGCTCTAGAGGAAGGTAAGTGAATGTTTTAGATGAGACAGGAGTCTTAATCTCCTCAGTATAAAAACTAATGCTACCTATAAATGTTTAAATAATAATGTCTCAAACAGTATGACTCGGCAGTGTATAAAAACCTTTTCATCCCCATCATCTCACTTGAGCCTGGCGACCTCTGGCTGAGGTGGAGCTGTTATAGCTCCATTTTGCATTCAAGTCAACCAATAACCAAAGAACCAGCAAGAAAAATGCACATATTTGGCTTTGATTTTTCCTGTCCTGTTTTTCTTGACCTTGAGGATAATGCTTCTCTTCAACTGGCTAACTAGGAAAATATAAGCAATGTCATGGAATTTTATCCTGAAGCCATTTCTTTTTATTTAACTATTATTCTTGGAACCCTTATGGCATTTTGATAGTTTGGGGGCCAAATAAGCATGACTGCAGATGAGTCTGAAAAAAACAGAATTTTTGACTGAACATAACATGTAAAAAGACATTTTCATGGTATTTTCTGAGTAAACGTGATGCTGTTCTATTAGGAACTTCTTTTTGTATTGTGGCTGTGCCATCCGTGTGATTTCTTGCCTTGGGGTCTCAGACTGCTAAGGAAATTGGAAACAGCAAACATTATGAAAATGTTGCATGATTCTTAGCAAGAGGGTATATGATCCATTATTCTGACGTCTTGCTTGTCTTCCTTACAGTCTGATTGGCTATCAAGCTATATAGAAATCTCCTGACATCTGGAAAGCTCAAAGGAAAAAGAGCAGTTCCACTTTATTATCCTGCTTTCTCCAGGCCTGCCAAGTACCTTGTAAGAAAGATAACGAGGATATGAGATTGCGAACATCAGTTCAATGATAAAGCACTTGTTAGGAGATAAAGTCTTATGTTTAAGGCATGAGAGCTCATGAACTAGACTATCTGGGGGAAGGTATGAAGGGAAGAATGTGACACTGGGCTTGTATTTGTGTATTTCCTATAGCGATGCGTGATGTTAGGGGTATCACGGACGGTAATCTTCTGCCTATCTGAAACATGACTTTAACATAAGACTCTTCATGTAAATTTTCAAGTATTTTAAAAGTCATTATTCTGAATTAACTGCTATAATGCCTCCGTTTGTGGTTCTGACTATGTGTACGGGGTGTGCATGTGTGTGTGTGTGTGTGTGTATGTGTGTGCACTTTGGCTTAAAGCGATAGTCGAGGGATTCGTAGTCTCATCTCTAGCTTTAGGAAAAGATCTGTGGCAATTCATTGTGTCCAAAGAGGCACACATTGGAAAATCTATGAGAAAACAAGATCTGAGATGAAACACTTTGGCCACTGGGTGCCATCCTTGCTCCATGTAAGGATTTGCTGAACCACATTTCTAGAAAAATGGTTAAAACCCCAAAGACAGTCATTTAAAAGTAATTCCAAGATATAATAATGTTTGTGTGTGTGCATGACCTGGAATATGTTAATGGCACAGGCAGCTTATTCATCTGACCAGGCATGAGGCAGAAGGAGTGGGGAAATCTCCCCTCTGTTTCAGCTTTATCCATAAAGGCTTGCTTGCTCTACCCCGGTGAGCCAGCCAGCGGATGGCAGGGGAGGCAGCCTGGAGGAGCTGGGAGCTGCCAATGAGATGGTGTTAGGTATCTAGAGGTCAGCGGGTCAGGTGCTCCATTAATTATTTTTATTGTTGTACATATTGCAGCATGCATGTAACAGACCTTGAACCCAGCCGTCTGTGTGGCTGTGTTCTGTCTCTTCAAACACATTCCTCTCATTACAGAGCTGGTGGAGCCATTAAACACTCTTCCTCTTCCTAAGAATGCTGCATGTGGGTGGAATAGTAACTCTGTGTTGAGGGCTTTCTTTTTTCCTAGAAGCAATTCATGGAGTTTACAAGGACACCACCTTAGCCAGGCATCAGGACGTCCATAATCAATGACACACTATCTGTACAGGATTTTGCTATCGTTGGATTTGACACTCACCTACATAAAACCTAGAAATTAAACTCCGCATTATGAACAAGAATAGCTACAGAGAATATTCTAAGACTGTCATGTAGTACAGGCTGCAGTTTCCATTCAGGGCCTCAAACATTTGGTTGGGACTAAAATAAATTAGAGTGTGAACAAGTAGGAATTTTAATAAAAATTGGAAATGAGTTACGGCTATACTGCTAGGTCGGGGCCATGCAGCTGCCCTCGCAGTTGGCCCTAGAAAGTGGCCCAGAGCAGTGCCTACAGGTACCTCTTTAGACTCACTGTAATCGAATCCACACACCCGTGAAAGGAGAAAGTGTGGCAAGGGCTGGCGAGAACTTACAAAAGGACAGGTATTTTTTCAACCTATCCAGAAATAAAAGGCTTAAATACTGTTCTGCTGTTAAACATTTACAGGTGGATGGACTTTAAAATATATTTTCTGGGCTTACTAGGATAACATGTTACCAGTCATTAAATATGTTGAAATATTGCTATTGCCTAAGTGTAGTGTTGCTAGAGCTGGAGCTTTCTTCCTGATTCAGAGCGCTTTCATAGCTCTGATTTCACTGGATGTTAACAAAAGACTTTAAGAGAGGATCCTATGTGTTGATCGGGCAGCTCGGGGAGATAGCACACTGCCAGTTTGGGGGCCTCTCTCTTCTAGCTGCTGAGGTCCTTTCCCTGGTATATGCTCAGTCCACTCATACTATGCTCACCTGGAAAATAGCATTTCATGAACATGGATCCATGGGCCAGGTCTGTTTTCAGTGCTTCAACCTGCATTATCATTTAATCCCCACAAAAAACCCTACTATTATTTTCTTATTTTACCGATGATCAACCAGAGAAATGCCCAATTAACTACAGGATGCACATTAAGAAATCGAGATATGGAAAGGCATGCTGAATTTGTAATATTCCCTATCGAAATGACATGACATCCTTTTTGTTTTAGATTCTTCTGGTCCTGGCCCTGATTATGAACCCTTCCATAATCATGGCTTAGTTCCTTAACAGGCAAGTTCAGATTTCAACAGACTCTGCAAAGGGTTTTTTGTTTGTTTGTTTGTAAACTTCTAAGGTTAATAGTTTATAAGGTAAGCCAGGCCTTCTGTTTAAGCAAATGTGCTCTATAATACCCAATCAATTCTTGTGTCAAATGACCCCATTCCACTCTCTACTAGGTTCATTTTCATAATAGGTATTATAACTCATCTAGGGCCTTTCCGGAGACAGAAGCGAGTTCTGTGAAAACCAAGTTTTGTGTTGCTTTCTGCAGGAACAGGTGGCCGTCCTCACCACTGAGTTTAAATTTGTCAAACAAACTCCTTGAAACTCTGAAGCTGGGTTTTAAGCAAGGACGTTCTGTACTCTTTCCCTCACCACTGACAGGAAAGACCTAAAATTCAGCAAAGAAAGCTAAGAGGGAGAGAGGCTTTCTATGCCAAAGTTACCCCAATATGAAAAATCATCGGAATCGCCTCCCTTTAAAGCCATGGAGAAATTTATTCTTCTGTCTGAAATATCTTCCAAACCATGAGTGATCACCTTGAAAACAGTTTTCCTCTGGTTCTCTGAGTTGTGTGAGAGAGCAAAGGTTTAGTATTTTAATAACCCCCTTAAAAACCAAAAGTCCAAGAATCCTATTATTAGGAATGTCCCTGTCTGCATTGGGCTGTGAGTGAGTATCTCTCTCCACATGAGCTCTCTCTCCTGATGATTCACTCATGAGAAAGCAGGATTGAGTAGAGTGCAAGATCCCAGATGTAAAATCTTCCTCTATATAATATACATAAGCCCAAAGTTCCTCCCAGGAAGGGTTACAAACCGGAGTATACTGTGTACCTAAAGGACAGCCTCCCCATGGAATATGTTCCCGCAAGGCCAACCTCTTTAGGCAGAGCCACCTGACCACTCCTGGAGCTGCCTGCAGCCAGCACCGGCGGGCCCTTGGGCCAGAGGTGCAGAGCTCTAGCACGGCAGCACTGAGCCAGGTACGCTCGCTGCAGCCTGGCTGTCCTTACAAAGGGGTAAGTGTGGCCTCTGTTGAGGCCTGAGTTTCTCATCTTTCAGCAATCCCCTCTAGAAAAAACTATTCCCAAATTCCAGTGTGGAGAATCTCAAAGAAGTTTTACAATTGGTCCATTTGGGTGTCAAGTGCCCATCCTTGAACCAGTCAGCTGTGACAGGGACATAGTCATAGAAGAATATGTCAACCCCCTGGTGGAAACACATGGTTGGAGTGGAAGGAGGACCAGTTCCAGTAGAAAGGAGAGAGGTACTAGGAAGATAGTATCACAGGTGTCCTTCACCGGTGAGCTATATATGCACTACTTTCAGGTAGTGACTTTCAGTCTTTATCAAACCTGCCCATGGCCTGTCTTATGGAAAGCACACATTTCCTGGGGCACAGATGAGATGCTCACAATAGCCCTTTCAAAATTCATAAATTTTAGACACAGGTGACACCCACCAGTGATCTAGGTGTGGAAGTGGTTTCCAAAGCCACTTTGTCCAGGTTGCACTATTGAAAAGAATATTCTGTGTTGTACTTAAAGCATTTCTGTTTCCACAGCGAATCCTACTGATGGTCACCCTGATTTGGCTTTCAAACTCACTTAAATTTTATAAAGCAAATAAATATAACTTCTGGGATGTACCAATTAAATTGGCCCAGGAACTCCTCATGAACAACTGTTTCATGTGGTCATACCATAGCAGCATCTTTCTATTGCACGTGAACACTGAAAGCTTTGCTGTATAACCAGAAACACCCCCTTCAACTAGATCAGCCAGTAACCCACAGAGTCCCTCTGAAGTAGTCATTTCTTTGTGAACTAATTAAGGCCTACTGAAGAATTAAGCAGATCAAATAGGCCAAACATGCCTATATCTGATGTTTGAAACTCACAGTAAAATAGCTGAGTTCCTAATCTACTTCCTGGACTCATTAGAATTCACTTAATAGAAGGACAATCTTTCTTAGCTGTTCTTTGGCAGATTTGTGTATGAAGCGTTAACCCGGCGCTAGCAAAAGCAGTTACTCGTATCCAAACAGTTCTCTCGGCTGCAAAGAGAATCCCAAAACTGTTTAGACAAGACTGCTTATCCTCCCACTAGGATGCAAAGTGGACAGAGTGAGATAATATATAGCCCGTGGTGTCCCAGACACTGACCACATCCTGTCGCTGCCGGATTTTTGGATTCGAAGGTCGGGGGAGGAAGGTGAAGGAAGGGACGCTGGAGACAAGGAGTCAAAGAAAAATTTAAAAGGCCTCCTTGACCCTGTTTAAAATTATTTCCTTGAATAAACAAGTTTGGACTTTAAAATGTATCAACACATAACTACAAAAGTTGTGTAGAAATCCATAAATATTTCTAGAACTGCTAATCAAACCATGAAAAGCAGAATATTTGAGGGTAAGACAACCTTGAGTTGTTTTTTCCTTTTTTTCTGCAGTATTCCCATAACTGTTCCTCGGATGCCTCAATGTAGACGCAAGGAGATTTATTTTTATTCTGACAGGATATGTTATAGTTGTCACTCAGCCCTGAAATAGTTTTCCTCTCCAGTGGAACATCAGGCCAGTAATATATTTGCATAGCTATCCTCACCTGTCACTCTCCTGCCAGCCTAGTATTTCAACACACACAGAACGCCCAAGCAGGCCGTGATAGGCCTAGAAGCTGCTGCACTTTCGGGACATGTTTTCAAAATATTCACAGTCACCCAGCAACAGGGAAAGGTATTTCATTGGCTCTGTGCCTGTCAGCTGAAAGGAAGACAATGCAGATGGCCTTCAGCTGTGAAGAACAAGACGCAGCATTGGAGGGCGAGTGGTGGACGGGAGGCCAGATGTTTGAACCCAGGAGCCTCCCGGTGGCAAATGTGGTATTTTATAAGTATCATATAAAGCATGATGTTTCATCCCCATAGATAAAAATCAAATGTTAAAGAATAGCACCGAAATAGGGCAGGTGGTTTCATCTGCAGTGTCCTAGGAGGCCTAGAAGATCAATCTGGGCACCCATTTTTATCTGCCTGGTCAAAGGAAGAGCTGCCGAATGTGGAGCCTCAGTGAGAAATAAACTGTGTCTTTTTGGTGTGGAAACACTTAGGCCTCCCTCTGCTAGAGGTGGATGCATGTATATGGGTATTCTAGATGCAAAGTAAATCCTGGAAGTTACTTTATCAGTATCTGACCTTGTGAATTATCTTGCCCTTTTAAAGTTCTCCTTAACTCTCCAAGCTGATTTCCAGCCCCTGAGAAAACCCAAGCGGAGAGCCAAGGAACAAGGTCAAAGATACCTGGGGCTTGAATAACAGGCTTTCACACCACCTGGTCTCTTCCAGATCTTTGACAGGACGCCCTGTGCAATCCATAGAGGAACGAGGTTTCCTCTTTCTGGTTGTGCCCTTTTCTTGCTACTATGGGACAGAAAATTAATATTGACTGGGTACATATGTGAAATCAAAGCAATGATGGTATGTTCTGTAAAGAACATGCCGTAAACCAAACAAGGAAAAAAATTTATTCTTAAACTGACAACACCTCCTCCTTGCTGAGGATTCAGCCTCTTGGCAGTTCAGGCAGTATGATGGACAGACATACACTTATAATAATTAATAACAGTTAAACTCCAAAGGCTTCGATGCCAGGAACACATACATATCTTGTCATTGATTAAGGACCTTAGTCTAGAGAAGAGCAGGCATTTTAATGGTAAGGGGTCACTCAGCGTAAGCTCTCCCCTGCTGATTCACCTGCGCACTCCTGGCGGCCTTAGAAAAGCAAAATGGAGGGAAGGTACTGTCTGCTTTTCCACAGAATAAGTCAGAAATTAGCCATAATTGTAATTGTGATTAACAATGGGGTACATTTTAACTGTAGATCCAATACTATTACATGCATGTTAATTATTTAGACTCCTATTAATAAATTAGTATATGAATATCATTTGTGTGTATCTCTAATGGATATAAAAGATGATACAGTCAGATTTGCCTTAGCTAGATTCTAAGCTACTTGAAAATTGCTCTAACAGAACTCCTGGCATGTGGTAAGTGCTCAATAAATATTTCTTGAGTGACTAATGCAATAAACTGATGAATCAATAAATGGCACAAAGCTTGCCAATGTGCCTCATTTCACAAATGACAAGCCTAGGAAGGTTGGGAAATATTTTGGTCTTCTTTTAAAAGCTTGGGTGTGTGCATCTAACGGAAATTAACCTCAGGAGACCTGAGTTGTAATGTTGCTCGGTCACGAGTTGAGAGAGATTGTCATTACCTCATTTTATAGATGAAGAGACTGAGAGCTAAGAAGCAAAGTAACTCACCCATGGTCACAGTTAATAGGTCACAAATATCAAGTGTTGAACTAGGGTCTAACCCAGAGCTCACGTTGTTGCCATCATTCAAGTCAGCCGCACACCTGTGTGTTTTCTCAGGCCTGAAACACGACCCCATGGAACGGGACGTGCTGCCTTTCCCCATTCTAGAGATGATGCAAAACAAACTGAGAATCAGGATTAAATACCTGCAACTTCCTGAGCTATAGACAAGTCATCAGGTTCTGGAGTCCCAGCCTGTTTCTCGTGGCAGGCTCTCTAGAAGCGGGGAAACTGTCTGAGTCCAGTTTTGCCATCACCGCCACCACCACTAGACCTGTGTTCAAGCCCCAGCCCTGCTTCACACTTCCAGTGGAACTGTGGGCCATACCTGGACCTCTTTGCCCCTTCCTAGCCGCAATCAGAAAAGTAGGATAAGGGAATTACTCCAAGAGGTTGTGTGAGGATTAAGTGAGATGGCAATTTTGAAAGAACTGTATTTATCCTGGCACACTGCAGATGCTCCATAAATATTAAATGCCTTTCCTCTTTTACCTATATCCTTAAATAAAAAGGAAGAGGAATCTCATTTGTTTGGCAGTTTATAAAAAAGTCCATAAAATTATCCGGTTTTTCTCTCTGTTCCTGTTTAATGGGTAAACGTTGGTTCCTTATTGAAGAAGGAAGAGAAATGCATTTTTCTATTCCAGTAAAACTCTAGAAAAGCTCAGAGATAAAGTGCAAATTTAAGCTAGAAATTTATGTTAGACAAGACTTTCTCAGGCTCCAGCCACCGGCCTATTGCCCAGCTTGCATTTCCCAGGTAAACCGCATCGATGGCGAACATTTCAGGGGCTTCTCTTAACCCAGGAGCTCATGCGGGAAACAGGCTGCCATAAGTCACAGCGAGAGGCTTGGAAGGCTTCCCCACAGCAGAGTTCCTCATCACTTTCTGTGAGGAAGAGCAGTACTTCACTTGCCTGAAGTCATGAAAGCAGGGGTGGGTTTTCCGGAACGGTTCAGCCTATTCCTTCCCACTGAAAACGGCAGCAGAAAGGAAGTGGGATAGGGAAACCGGCCAATCAACATTGGCTAAAACTTTCAGATCAATTGGTGTCCTAGTTCCGACCCCAGAGAAAACTCTTTGACACAGCAGAGCTTCGGGGGGACCTTATTCCCTCACTCACGAGGGCTCTGTTCACTGGGGGGATCACGTCGGTGCATACTTGGCAGCAGTGGCAGGCCTAGGCCGGTGGGCCTCAGCCTTGGCTGGACGTCAGAGTCATCCAGGGAAGGGGGCCTTTTAAAACAATACCACAACTGGGGCAGCCCACCAGGCTGATCGAAAAGCAGTGGGGTGGAGGGCTGGCATTGGTATATTTTTTTATACCCAGGTGATTCTATTATGAAGCAAGGACTGAAAAGCACAAGACTAGCTAATGTTTCCCAAACTGGTGTCTCATAGAACAGTGTTCTCCAGGCTATTCATCATTGTGCCACATGGCCACAATAAGTGTTGTAGTAAATAAAGTTAGATAGGTGACCTTACTGTACCACTTCTGAGGCTTTACACTCTTATGGTCATTGCTCCTTATATGGTAGAGTATCAACCTTGCCCGGCCATTTCTGATCACATCTCTTTAAAAGCCCATCTGCTGATGTTTTTCCCAACAGGATACAAGGGACCACAGTCTGAGCACATGCTGGCCTGGGGTCCACACGTTGTCAAAGGAAAGCTACCTAGGTTCCCGAGAAGATTGAGTAGAGGCCTCTGCCAGTGGATATGTTCTATAATCTGAAATGTTGCAGGACATGCAGATTTGGGCATTGATACTATTCTGAGAATGTGCCTTTCATTATTGTGCTCATCATTAAATAATAGCTGCAATAAAGACTTGTCTCAGGAATTTCCAAAGAGCAAGTCACTTTAATTACAGTAATGTATATTTCAAAGCTGCTGCATTTTTATTGCCATTATTTCTACCCCGAAAAGAAAATGTGTTTCTGTTTTGAGTGATAAATTATGTAAAGGAAGGGGAGCTCCTAAAGATTCTTACTGCCTTAGGATACCCAGAGATGCTCAGAGTAGGTCTTTACCTCCAACCAGGGATCTTGGGAAGGAGGTGCAAATAAAATGGAACTGACAATGATATTGAGCTTGAGTATGTGCAGGAATTAACGACGTACTAACTATCTAACTGCCTAAAATAAAAATGGGTAGTCAGTGATTTGTATTTTACTGGGGCAGAGGTGTCAAGGTTTCTTATGTGAGGCTGAGATTATGTACTGTTGGAAATGAAACCTTAACTCCAGTTTTCAGGACCAGAGAAGGGAGCTCTCTGAGCCTGCATCTTCCCTTCTGCCCAGGACATTCTCTGAATATCTGACCTGTTCCATTTTCTGTGACTTCATTATTTTTCCATTTATTGTTGGTCATGCCTAACAACCAGCAATTTCTAAGTCACAGTAAAATAGTGACCATACTCCATGCCACACAGCCAAGGGCCTCAGAATTTATTCAAGTTAGGTGTAGTGAAAATAATAGCAATAACAATTACTATTATTATTATAGCTATCCTTTATTGAGCACCTACTATGTGCCAGGCACTACACTGTTTATCTTAATTTAATTATCAAAACAACTCCCTGAGATTAGTGATTTGTGCCTTGCTGCTCCGATGGAGAGCTACAGCTCAGAGAAGTATAGTTTAACCTTGAAAAGTGCAGGGGTTAGAGGCACTGACCCCCACACAGTCAAAATTCTGCATATAACTTCTGACTCTCCAAAAACTTAACTATTAATAACCTACTGCTGACTGGAAGCCTTGTCAATAACATAAAATAGTTGATTAACCAATATTTTCTGTGTTATATGCACTATATACTGTACTCCTACAATAAAATTAGCTAGAAGAAAGAAAATGTTTTTCAAGTTTTCAAAAATCCCCAAATATTTTCCAATGTATTTATTGAAAAAATCTGCACCTAAGTGGACCTGCACAGTCCAAACCCATGTTATTCAAGGGTCAGCTGTAAAATAACTTGCTCAAGTCAGCATCGAAGCTGGAATTGGAACTGCTGTCTATAAATACTCTTTATGGCAAGCCCTGCCCTTAAATATATGATAGACCATGTTCTATTAGTTAAAGGAAATGACAATAAATGTAGAGGAGAGAATGATACCCATTTATAACTTCATATGTAAACTATTTCAGTATATTGACACTTCAGTCTCCAAATATAAATATTACAGCATTTTTCGGTTTTTAAAAGAATATTTGGCATCATATAATTGTGGTCCTTATTTGAAAAATGATTTATGGGGCTTAAAATAGTAGATTAGTGGACATTGTATATGTTTATATGAATATAGATACACACACATATGCTAGTGAGCATCCTTTGATGTCTTTTCTATGGGAAGATGACTTTTCTGACCCAGCTCTGTGGCACATTAACTCCTAGTTGTTTGGGGAGCTGTGATATTGGATTTGTTTTATCTGGCCACATTCCTTTAATGAGTCCTTTCATGACACATATATTGATGAGAAAGTTGGCTGCAATAAGGACCACTGTCTGTAGCCAGTAGAAAATAACAATGCTCACTAGTTTCTTAATCCCACAATCATTATCCAGAAAGAGAAGAATAATTTTTGACATACTTCATCTGACTGAAATATGACTCTAATGTTTAGTGACCTCTGAGAAGGAAGTGTAAAAAAGAACAATAAACAAACAAAAAGTGTTAAAAGATGACCTTCTGTATATCCAGCAAAAATGTCAGATGGTTGCTAAAATATATTGTGTCTGATGGGAAAATAGTCTACTCTGGCCTGTATTTGCAATGGCATACCCTGTATTTGACTCAAAGAAAATAGCTCCTGGCATTTATGCACATTATTTTTCACCACCTAATTCAAAAGCAGAAAATTTCAAGTTCTGGCAAAAGCTATTTCAATATTTTATTTTTATTCCCCAGAAAACAGCTTCCAATGCCAAAGAATGATTTTATCAATGCAAAACAATCTACCTTCAGGTGTTTTATATCATATTTAATGACAAACTATGAAATGGGATATTTTTGGCTTTGACAGCCCATGAAATCCATTATCTGTTTTCATAGATCTTTCATTCAGAAAAAGATTTGAATTTTAAGGATTTATGGTCTGATCAGAAATATCTGAATAAAAGATTTGCAGCTTTTAAAATCAATATCAGGATTTACTAGTAAAAACCTAGTTACCATGGGTGAAGTGATATTGTAATCATTTATCCTTCGTGACCATTGAAAGAATTTAAGAAAAAACTGCTGTCTCATGGCCATAGTTCATATCCAGCAACACTAGATAAAAGCAAGAAGGTTTTTTTCCTTTACCCTGCAGCTAAAGACTCTTCCAAGAATTACCCATATACTGTTGTTAGGCGACAGCAGACAGTACGTGATCTTGGTATTTAATATGACATGAATAGATAATACAGAAAAAGGGCTTTATTCACCTGGTGTATCTCTGTAGGAGTAACTGGAATGATGAAAAATAAGACTTAATTCATTTTCAGAATATAAATTTACAGTCTGTCTACTCTCTTTCTTAGATGGGTCAGCCTGCAGTTCTCCTATATGGGTCCATAAAAGGGACTCAATCTAAAATTTCCATTTAATCAAATCATTATCATAAAGGAAAACTATTTCCTCTCAGTGGTAATTACCCGTTTAAGAATATTCTCTCTTGGATATATTATATTATTTATCATTTATTAGATTTATTTTAAATGCTTTCATCTGCTGGAATTTTCTTGGCATGAAATATAAATATGATCATTATGATAAATGCATCATTTGAAATGCCTCATACTCGAGTCAAAGCTACAGAATGCTACTAATTAGAGTCACATCTAAGAGAGAGATTGAGCAGAGTGCCCTGAGTGGTGGTAAATTCTGGTGGCAAGTTCAGATTGGACAGGGGATTTGGCCGGGGAGCAGCGTCTGACAGAGAGAACCCTGGACCAGGCACCAAGAGGCCAAGACCCTGGCACTTTCACCTTGGGCAAGTTATTCAACCTCTCTGGCATTAGACTAGAAGGCACCTGCCCTCTATCATTTTCAGACTTCCCAAGTGGTGTCCAGAGGCCCACACCTGTTTTCCTTTGTTACGAATGAGCTGAGCAGATGTGACCAAGCTCTCCCTGATGCTTTCCTGAAATCCCTGAATGCTACAGGCAATTCAGTGAAAGGCAGGCCGCAAGTTGCCCAAGAATCCAAAGATTCAGAAAGGAGCTCAGAGTTAGGAGGAACCAGGGTTGGGGTGGGGGGTGAGGGTGGGATACAAAAGAAGAAGGATGAATGGAGCCATTCCAGCATCCCTAAAGGGTTTAGACTGGTCCATGAGAGCCATTTGGAATGCTATGCTAGACCAACTCCAGAATCGACTTCCAGTTTTTCCCTCAAGAGTTCAGAGATCCACAACCGTCTTGGGCTTGGCCCAGACTCTCCTTAGTGAACTCCTCACGCTGCCCTCAGCCCATCTAGCCATGAAGTGTGGGGACTTCGGTGCAGGGAGGGCTGCTGGGTGCTCAGGACCCAAAGTCAATGAGTGTAAAGTGGAGCACTGAACAAAGTCAGAGAAGAGTAGTTTCCAGGGTGGGGATGCATTTAGAAATGGGGGCCAGTTGTCAGAACAGGGCACAGCTAAGGGAACACTACATGCTGTTTCAGGAGCAGGGAAGCAGGTTCCTGACAAAACCTTTGGTGCTTCTCAAGTGTCTCAAACTACTCCTTCTCCACTAGTGGGAATTCTACCCCACGGTACCTTACTATTATACGGAGACAGTAAGTCTACCATTTCCCCACTGTTTCTTCCACCACCACCTCAATAAACCTTTAGAACATTTCTGCTTCGCACTGCTAACCAGCTGAGACCATGGAATGTTTTTCTTCCCTTCCCTTCTACTTCCCTGTGCCCACCCACCTCACCTGTCCCCCGACTCTCAGAGTTGCTGTCATAGTTTAATACATTCTCTTCTTGATGGTTATTGGTGTCGAGGTTTTTCTAGCCTCTCTCCCGTCGGTCCTGCTCGCTGTCAGGACCACAAGCTCTTTGTGTTACAAGCTCTTTCTGCGACCCTCCAAGCCAGCAGAGGGAAGGAAGGGAGGGAGAGGTGCGCCCCGACAGGCAGAGCAAGGGAGGTAAGAGCTGACTGTCTGCCCGTTCCCGCAGCCTCCGCCACTAGCCGCTTGCGCCGCTCGCCACCGCCGCTCGCCGTTCGCCAGAGACAATCAGACGTGACAGGGAGCTCAGTCAAAGCAAGAACTTGTTTATTGGGGCTCAGGGCACGGAATATATAGGGTATGGTCTCTTCTGATTGGTCACCCCCCACGCTAAGAAGGCGACTTTCAATTTTCCAATCACGCACAGAGTTGTGCGCATGCGCAGTTGTCTCTGATGTAAGAAGCAGACCGGAGTGGGTACAGCTGAACCCCAGGGGGCTTTCAGCGGCCACCCCTGCGGCGTGGCTGAGTTCTCAGTGGCCATCTTTGTGGCATGGCTGAGATTCAAAGGCAGTTCCCCACATTTCCCCCTTTTTGTTTTTGTATGAGCATGAGAGATGCCATCCTGTACTCGAGGATGTACCTGTCTTAGGTTGTCCCCATCTTTCAGGAGATCTTACCCATCACTGACTACCATCCTAGCACTTCCAATAATGACATTCTCAAGAGGTCACTTGCACCTCTCTGTAGGGCTATAAATACCCATGAATGCTCTGGGGTATGGGGAATTTCTTCTTCAATAATATCTGTTGCTGTTGATATGATCTTCACCACCGCACGAGCATGAAAATAACTGATGACATTACAATTATTATACCTCCTAATAATAGCTTGGGTAGACTAAACAAACTTAATTATTTCTTCCCATACTCTGGTAAAAAAGGAAGCAGAGGGTAAGAAAACACAGGACTGCAAAGATGTCCTTGTTGAAAGCTTAACAGTGTCACTTCTTCAGCAGTCTGGACTATGGCAGGAGTAATAGTCCAGCCTTCATGACTCCTTTTCTTCATCTTCAAAAGGTCAGTCCTGAAAGAGAAGAAAGACAAGCCCTCAAGAGGTCACCCTCTTGGGGAGAGTCTATATCATGGCTTTCTTCCATTTGCTGAGTGGTCTGAGGGCAGAATTTCAAGTTCCTAGCCGGAACCCAAATTGGATTCGGTCCGCCTATAGGAAATACACATCCGAATCCTCTGCCCAAACTTATCAGTGTATCTGGTCCTCGCCATTGCCCAGTCAGCTGGTCTTTCCAGCGCACTTCTATTTTGGCATGTGGCGTTTGATTTGTCCAGTGCCTTTGAAAGGCCGTTAGAGGTTGATCTTTTGAAAAATTTAAAATATTTAATGTAAGTAGGGCCATCCATAATTGGTCATGGGGGCTTATTCCCCCTTTTTGTTTTTGTAATAGGTCTTTTAATGTCTTATTGTGACGCTCTACTATGGCCTGGCCCTGTGGGTTGTATGGGATTCCTGTGGAGTGGCTGTTATGCCACGTATTAAAAAAGTCTTGTAATGCCCTGCTAGTAAAGCAGGGGCCATTATCTGTTTTTATTTGA
Source organism: Phataginus tricuspis (assembly GCA_029783875.1). Lineage (NCBI taxonomy): Eukaryota > Metazoa > Chordata > Mammalia > Pholidota > Manidae > Phataginus > Phataginus tricuspis. The sequence continues at coordinate 10,393,214 of JAQQAC010000477.1, forward strand.
TGTGGTATGCCTAATATAGCAAAACATTGTAAAAAATGGCTTTGTGCATGTTTAGCTTTCTCTCCAGCATGGGCACTAGCCCAGCAAGCATGGGAGCATGTATCTATCGAGACAAAGACAAATTTTAATTTTCCAAAAGCTGCATAATGAATAACATCAGTTTGCCAGAGACCGTTTGGTTTAATGCCTCTTGGGTTAACTCCAGGGGACTGGAGGGGTGGAATTTGTAGAAAAGGCAAACAGGATTTACAAGTCCTGATAATTTTTTTCAAGTCTTTAATAGGAATATGAGGAAATCTATGATGAAGTCCTCTCCAATTTAGGTGGGTAAGTTCATGGAGGTCTTGGGCCTGTTGCATGGAAAGGGCTTGAGCAGCAGAGGACGCTAATTGGTCAGCTAATAGGTTTCCTCTGGAGAGGAATCTGGGCAAACCTTGTGTCCTCGGAGATGCTGCAAGAATATGGGCTTGGATCATGCCATTAGCAAGGATCTCACCTGAATCATCAAGGGGGTTATGGGGTTTTATCTAACTTGATATAAGAAGAGGCTAAGGTGGGAAGCAAGTTCACATACAGACTATCAGAAAAAAGATTCATAGGTTCAGAAGTTTTACTTAGGGCCAATGCTATGGCATACAACTCCTTAAATTGTGCTGAGCCAGTAACCTTTTCAAAATGTTGGGTTTCTCTTAACTTGGTTGAGAGGTGAGGAGGGGGAAAGACAAAAACAGCAGACCCCTCCTTTCCTCCATCGGTCTTAAATCCTGTAACATCTTCCATTTGCCAGAGGCCTTATGAATAACAAAAACAGGACTATTCCATGGGCTCAGGGAAGGTCTAATGTGTCCCAGTTTTAATTGTTCTTGGGTAATTTCTTTAAGTCTTTGAAGTTTAGCTTGTGGTAATGGCCACTGCTTCTAGGCTAACAAATACTTGTTTAAACTAACTATTAGTTATAATATTTGAGAGCTTAACCTAACAGGAACGTAAAATCTTAGCACAAATATAACTGGCCTAGAATTAAACAAGGCTTATATATTACAAATAAAACACCATATATATAAAATCAATGGCATCTATTGATTTCCAGATCTTAAGTGTTTTATCAGACTTAGATACAACCAATCAGAAACTTAAATCTGGATACAACAAATCCAAGCTTTGTTGATTTGTATGAAATTTCCTCTATATAGATAGGAATTACTAGGGTTAGTTTAAACACTGTCTAATCTCTAATAACAGCAATTTTATGTGATTTCTCGGAATATTTGCACTATTTTGAAATAACTGATAAACTTAAAACAACTCACACTGACAGCTCCATGCATTACAAGATGTCTCTAAATGTATTTCTCTTTTAACCTGCACTAAGAGTCTTCAAAAGCATGGTGACTGCTATTTGTCGATAAAAACTGCAAGAAAGGCAATCTAAAAGCATAATAACTTACTGGGGAAATTTGCATATAATCTGAAAAATGAACTAACTACCAAGAGTCAGAAAACTTGTTTCAATGCTATATATAAAATTATCTCTTAAATTTAACTAAATGAAAATTCCTGGAATTTAATTACATGGCAAGATACCCTGAAGCAAACACTTTCATGAATTCTCAGAAAAGGAGAAGATCAGGCTAGAAAGATCAAACATCAAGTGTTCATCAAACCTTTCATTCAACAAAGCCTTATTAACATGTGAATATCTTTTGTCCCAAGATATACAGGTTTTCCTTATCTTTAGTTCTATTTCAATATTTTAAACTTAAGGTTACTTCTGGATCTTAATACATACAGTAATCTACTAAAATTGGTCAAAGTAAACTTTATTCTGTCACTTTGACTTTTAAGATTATCATTTAGGTTTATATACAATTAACATTAATATTTAATTGCTTTCAATAAGCTGGAACATATAATGTTAAGTCTTTCAAGAAGAAAAATTGCTTTTTTAAATCTTTCAGGTTCCAAAAAAACTAGTCCATATTAAGCCAGTCTTAAAGAACTAATCTAAAGACAAATTTATAGACCTTAACAGCTGACAGTTTTATTTTACTACTAAGAGACAAAAATCCAACTCCAGCGCTTATTTTCTCATGCCTAAGTGATGCTTAGCAAACAGGAAAGGTAGGAGAGCAAGGTACAGGCTTTTATTGAGAAATAAAGTGATAGGACAGAGTGATAGGACATGCCAGGCGGGGACAAGAGAGTCCGGTGTGCTGCTCTTGTAACATGAAAAAAAGGTTTAGGGGTGCAGACCCACTAAGTGGTGTCTGAACACCCAGAATTAACTTAACACAAGGAATTTCTCACCCCATCTCCCTCTGGGATACTGGTGTCTTGGTCTAGGGGCATACCAAAAGGTGGCCTGCCCAGCCCCCACGTGGGCTGAGGTATTGTCTGTTTGCTAAAGAGTAAGTTAAGAATTCTGCTTCCCAAACTTCTGGGTGTTAAAATGCAACCTTATCTTTAAGGTGGAATCTTTTGCTGCCTTTTACTATGTTGTTTACAGCTGGGTCTGCATGCTAAATCAGTTGCCTGGTTTGCAAAACCATCCCATCATATCTGAAAGAGGAAAGACAGCACACAGGCCTGACCTTTTAGCATGCTAAAGTGAATCTTACAAGCGATTAGCATAATGAAAACATGAGGTACTCCTCTCCACCTGGGGAACACCCACTGATCTCACTGAAGAATGACTCTGGAGCTTAATGTTTAACACAGAGTTTTGGAAGGGGGTTTCCTTGCATGTAGTTACATTGCTCTGACTGCAAATATTCTGCCTTGCTTTTTCCGGATGCCCTCTCCCCACTCTGACTACACCCATAGTCCCTGTCTCATTAGCAGAGATGCTGTCATAGTTTTTCAAATATGTATACTACCAGAAAGCCAAGGAGCCACCCTTACTAAGGTTTCCCAGACCTTCTCAGCTTGAGAGTCCGAGAGTTCTAATCCTCGGCTCTTGAGCATATCAGCGCCTTTAGCGTAGGTTCATCCTTAGAAAGTTGCCTTTCCCTTTTTTCCGGGAGTGCCCTTACCACGTAATCACCGACTGCTCACTCCGCCGCACTTTCGGTTTGTCAACCGAGGGATCGTTGACCCGTACTGCGTAGCCTTTTTCAGACGTTCCTCACACGCCTCTTCGGACGTGCCCCACGTAGGGTGCCAGCTGTCGAAGTTTTTCTAGCCTCTCTCCTGCCGGTCCTGCTAGCCGTCAGGACCACAAGCTCTTTGTGTTACAAGCTCTTTCTGCGACCCTCCGAGCCAGCGGAGGGGAGGAAGGGAGGGAGAGGTGCGCCCTGACAGGCGGAACAAGGGAGGTAAGAGCCGACTGTCCACCCGTTCCCGCAGCCTCCGCCACTAGCTGCTCGCGCCGCTCACCGCTCGCCGTTCGCCGTTTGCCAGAGACAATCAGACGCGACAGGGAGCTCAGTCGAAGCAAGAACTCGTTTATTGGGGCTCAGGGCACGGAATATATAGGGTATGGTCTCTTCTGATCAGTCACCCCCCACGCTAAGAAGGCGACTTTCAATTTTCCAATCACGCACAGAGTTGTGCGCATGCGCAGTTGTCTCTGACGTAAGAAGTGGACCAGAGTGGGCGCAGCTGAACCCCAGGGGGCTTTCAGCGGCCACCCCTGCAGCATGGCTGAGTTCTCAGTGGCCATCTTTGTGGCATGGCTGAGATTCAAAGGCAGTTCCCCACAATTGGGTTTCCCCTGGCATCAATAAAAACCTTACTTCGGTTTTTATTTGACACTTAGACAGTTCCAGTCAGTCTCTTACTATCTCCCATGCAGATGTAGCTCTCTATATTGCAAGTTTCACTGCTCACCTCCTTTTTCTTCTCCTCTTCCTTTTTCACTCTCTCGGAATCTGTTCACACTCACTTGTTTGGTTAGAATCTCTGAGTCCTTACTAGCCACGGATATCTTTCACACTGGCAGGTGAAGCCCATCTTTTTTGGATGTAGGAATCTGGGGTTGCAATTCTTTTGTCTTACATGTGCATAGATGGTACCTTTTTGCTTTTCAAGAAATCACATACTAGCCTGATGGTTTTTCGTTTTTTAGTTACTCATTGCTTCTGTTTGTCAGTTTGTAGATTTTTTTTTTTCCTTTTACCTTAGCTTTCAGGAACTGTATCAGAATATGCCTGGATATATGGCATTTTTCATTGTCTACCGACTCTGGTCTTTTTTCAATTTATGGAAATTGTCTATTTTAGTTGTTTAATTATTTCTTTTCTTCAGTGGGTCCTTTTTTCTCTTTTGGAATTCCTGATGTCTTCCATTTTCATCCTAGTATTTTGTCTTTTCCCTCCAGATTCCCAGTTTTCCAAATGTTTATATATTTTTTGCACTTCAATATATTTCTTCCACTTGATCTTCCAACTCACTACTTTAAATCTCAACAGAAACCACCTCCTTCAATTTACCTACTGATCTTGTTTTTAGAAAGGTGCATTTTTCTGCTGTAAACCTTAACTGTGATGGTGATGTAGGTGGTGTGCAGATTGTCTCTGTGTCCTCCAGCAGCTCTCTTTCTCTCTGGTGGCTAGGTCCCTCCCTATGTATATTTATTCTCCTTTGTTCACTGGGGCTCAGGTCCAACTGCTGGGAGACTTCAGTGGCAGTAGACCAAGGAGCATGGGAAGAAGGTACAAGGCCCCATGGGTAGGCAGGGAGCTCCCGGGCAGGTTGTCTACCTCTACAGAGACTTCATCAAAAGACTCTTGGCGTCCTTGTCCCCTTAACTGGGTGCAAAGGCTGATGCCATCCTTGCCTCTCAGGCATTGAGGAGGACTCAGCCCACCTGGTAAGTCTGCAGAGGAGAGGGTGAGGAGGGGCCTAGGAAAACACATATATTCGCTTGAGCCATTGCTGTCCCCACTCCAAGAAGGACTCCTGAGGGCTGAGGAGTGTTCCTCGAGTCCCTAGAGCTCTCCAGTGCCAGGCCCAGGCTTTCACTGAGGCTGGCGGAGCCTGGGTTTCTCTGGCACTCTCAAAGCCCTGCAAATGGAGGGGGCTGGTGGCGCTTCCCAACCTGGCATCTCACCAGCATCACCTGGAACATTTAGAAAATAAGGATTCCACAGCCCCCATTCTAGACTTACTGAATCAGAATCTCAAGGTAGGGCCTGGGAATATGGATTTATAAGCTACCCAGATGGATCTAGAACAGAACTGAATATCAAAACCGCTGGTTTAAAGAAGAAGCTACAGGAACTCGTTGCCCATTCTGGAGGCAGGAGGAGCTGAATGTGCCCTGGTGGACATCCTGGCCATGGTGCCTTTATACCCAAGGGAGGCAAGTCACTCAAAGACCTGAGATACACTCAGGCTCTTTTTCTTTCTCAGTGTGCCAGGTTTTTTTTTCTCTCTCCTTTTACATGTGACATAAAAAGCCTGCTATAGTTTGGGGTAAGAAGGAAAAGTATTCATGAATGGAAACAGTTATCCTTCACTGTGGACCCTGGGCCTGAAAAAAGCCAGGGAAATATAAATATAAATATAAATATGAATATGAATATAAATATAAATATAAAATGAGAAGAGTGTACAGAGGAAAGGGTCACATAGAAACTTTCACTAGCTTCCACTGAGGAAAGAACCATGACAAAGCTTTCTTCTAGCTCTCATCGTATGTCCGCTGTAGGTCAATGGTGGCTCTGCGGCTCCTTCCACATGTCTTCTTCATTCCAGGATTGAAGCAAGAGTGCTGGCAAAGCCACGTGATGGGCCTTACAGGTTTGCGGTCTGTTTGTGGGTGGCGCGGGGTGATTACAGCCACCTTCACTCACATTCCATGGGCCAAAGCAAGTCATAGCCACGCCTGAAGTCACTGGCCAGGAGAGTATCTGCCCTCGGCGGGAGGCACTGGGTCACGTGGCGGTGCGAGGGCATGTCGAAGCTTCTCACCTGGGAAGGAGCAAATAATTGGGAGAAATAGTATCATTCATCACAGTCACTGAGCAGGAAAGCTTCCCTTTCAAAAGTTATCCCATAAAGAGGCCCAATAAGGAAAAGCACCTGATGGACAGTGATGAATAGGGTGATGTGGGCCGACGGCCCGCTGCCCCTCCTGGCTGATGGATGTCAGGTACTCTGTGATTCAGGAAGTGGGGAGCTGTTCTTTCTCTTCCTGCCTCCCACAGTGTGAATGTGCAAAAAGGAATTCGAAGAAGTGGGTGCATACTTTAGGTTCATCCTGATCTAATGTTACCTAGTGAAAAAAGCATGGAACATTCAGAGCGGTGCAATTCTTCAGCAGTGTCCCCTAGCACAGAGCACCCTGTCAGACCTCAGGGACATCCTACTGGGTCACCAGGGCCTATTTCCCCTCCGCCTGCTTCCCCTCAGAGCTCTCCCACACACTCTGTTCTTCCCCTCCCCCAGTAGCTAAGTCTGTTTCTATTTCCAGCCTTTAAGGTTACTTACTCCCTCTGTTGCCTGAGCTGGAGTTCCTCTTTAGTCTTCAAAATGTTTAAATCTTCAGCTCACCTCTTCCCTTTCTGCTTGGTTTCGCTGCTGAGCAGGGGCAGAGGAGGCGAGAGGAGGAAAGCCCAAGGAGGTCTGGGCAGCAGGGGGCAGCTAGCCTATTATTCTTCCTGCAGGAGCCAGACACCTGAAGGGCACAAGCTATCCCACCCAGCCAAGGCCGACACTGATCTCAGGCTCCGCGGCTCACACATTCTCTCATTCTAACGAATTTCATGCAGAGGCCTATTTCAACGATCCCCTCCTGATTCCTGGGTGTTAGAGTTATAAAACTGCCCAGATCCTTATTCTACTACCACCCCTCACCCTTTCCATTAGATTTCTCGTATCTTCTTAATTTATTCAAGCTTCTTAACCAGCTAGCTGGTTAGCCTCTGTGCCTCATGCAGGTATGACTCTTCAACAAGAAACTAACTGTATGGGGGAGCCACGCAGAAAGTGCCAGTTCCCTTCCTTTTATGTCTCTTCCAAGGGTCCCAGTGAACTGCTTCTTGGCCACCCTGAATCGGGTGAGGCTGATTTGGGAGGCATTCTATGCTGTGCACTCTTATCCAATGCCTACACCGTCCAAAGCATACAGCAGGTGCCCAGTGAGAACCTGATGACCCAGTTTCTTTCTCTCATCCCTCACTTTCCTTGCCCCTCACCTTGTAAGTTCCTTGCCTTCTGCGTATGTCCTGCTCTTAACCTCTTTTCTTCGCAGCCAAAACCAGGAGAGCAGCATTTGCGCCATTAACTCCCGGGTGGGGATAAAGAACAATGATTCTAATGACCAGAGACTATGAGAATTTAAGAGAAAATAAGGAAAGCAAAAAGTATCGCTATTTAAAAGTGAAGTTTTCCTTCTCCTGTCTGTAATCAGCATCCGTATTAAGATTTGATCCTTCTATCCCCGTCCTTGTCCCAAAGAGAACTAAGAAAAATCAGTGTAAACGGCTTTATCACACGACTCTTCACATACTTAAATCGCACTTTGCTGTTTATGTAGAAGCAGGACATACATTCAGAAACACATCCCCCACACATTCCAGAGGCAGCGAAGGAGGAAGGAAGAGCTGGTCCTGAGCTGCCTGGAAGCGTGTTCCCTGGCACCCCGCTCTTACCTGGGGGCCTCTCTTTCAGAAAAGAGGTTGAGGGTTGAAACCTTTATTCCGTCTACTGCTGACTGGAGATAGAGCTTTTCTTCAAACCTCAAAATAGTGCTTCCTCTTACTCTCTTGACCACCCTTCCTTATGAGGAAAGTCCTCTCAGAGAAGGTACCCTTTTCCATCTGTCAGTCAGTTGAATTTAGCTAACATTTACGGAAAGACTGCCAAGTGGCAGGCCCTCTGGGTGGTACAGAAATGAAGCAGGTGCCGTTTCTGTTCTGTCCTGCCCTTCAGGGATTCCCCGTCTAGTAGGATAAATGGATGCATACCCAGCACACGGCAAAGGACCTGGCTCACAGGAAGACCTCGCTAAATAGTTGCTGAATATGTGAGTGAAAAAATGAGTTCACTGTAACTGTAACAGAGCAGAGTATAGTAAATGCTAGAGAAGAGGAAAAAATATACTGGGAGACTTGAGGCGAGAGGCTGTCTATGGGAAGCACCAGGGAGAGCTTCATAAGGGCAGAAGGGTCAGAACAGAGCCCTGACGACGGAGGAGTTCTGTTGAGCCTGGCGGGGGTGAGACAAATTGAAGGTGACACTCCAGGGCTCTCTGGAAATGAGAAATCCTTCCTGGGCCTTTTCTCAACAGCATCGCCATGCAGTCATTTTCTGAATAAGGGAAGTGCAGTGATAGGAATACAGGAATGGTAAGGGCTTGTTCCACAAGATATGAGGCTGAAGAATGAGTCAGCTGCCAGCTCTTCACAAGAGGATCGTCTTCCCTGGCAGAACGGGCAGCCTGATTTCATGTTTGACAAGTTTACAGCCCCCCCCCGATCCTTATCTTTTGAGGTGTTGAACCTGATGAATCATGTTCTCCTCCTGTGTATCTTGGATACCGCAGCACTGAATCTATTTCTTTCTAAGAGTGCATATGGTGCAGTTTGCTGGGGAGAGAAAGCCTTTTGGATTGCTTTCTCTAAGAAACCACAAAGAGGAACAGCTAGAATTATAATCAGGACACTTTTGAAGGGTATCACCATTCTTGGGGCTGACGTGAATCATTTACTTTGAATTCCTGGAAATTTAGTATTCAGTTCATCTGCAATCATGATGGTCACCTGTTATGGATGGAATTGTGTCTCTCCCCAAATTCATATGTTGAAATCCAACCCCTGATACCTTAGAATGTGACTATATTTTGAGATAAGACCTTTATAGAAGTAATTGAGGCTAAATAAGATCATAGGACTGGGACCCTAATCTAAAATGACCAGTGTCCTTATAAGAAGAGGAAGATGCCCACACGCAGAGGAAAGGCCTTAGGGCGCAGGAGAAGCCAAACTTGCCAGCACCCCGATCTTGGGCTTCCAGCCTCCAGAACCATGAGAAAACAACTCTCTGTGGTTCAAGCCATCCAGCCTGTAGTATTTTGTGATGGCCGCTTTTGAGGACTAACACACCATCATATACAGAGAGCCTATTACGAGCCTGGCACTGTGCAAGCATTTTATCTCAAGACTTTTAATGACTATGAGAGATAGTTATTGTTATGTTCCTTTTTCAGAAAAGGAAACAGATGCCCAAGTCCACAGCTCTCACAAGTGGCAAAACTCAGATTCAAAGGCACATCTGTTTGGCTCCAGACATTATTCACAACCCACATTTATTAAGTACTAGCCATGAAAGAAGTACAAGGCTATAATAATTGCTGACATTTGAGACCTTAATCCTTTCTTTATGGAACTTACAAATGATGAAAGACAGACTTACAAGGATAAACACATACTGCACGGACAAGAACACCTGGAATTCATAATGCCACGGCAAACCACAGTGAATGTAAGCTAAGAGAGCATTCAAAGGACTGTGAAGACAGCACAGGGTAGGGGTTACAAAAACAGCAGGCAGGGAGCACATTCACCAGGTTGCTGGTTGTATGACCTTGAGCAGGTTCCTTCTGTTTTTAACCTCATTTCCTCATCCGTGCTAGGGGGACTAAATTGGGACTAATAATGGAATGTTACCCATCGGGTTAGGAGGATTGAATGAGATGATATAAAGCACTTTGCATGATACTTAGTACATAGTGCATCTCAATAAATATACCATGAAGGAAAAAAAATATTCTTCTAATGTGTATTTTACTAACAAATGGAAATTTATCCCATGCTCTTGGCTAGGAAGAATAAATATTGTCAAAAAGGCTATAGTACCTAAAGCAATCTACAGATTCAGTGCAATCCCTATCAAACTACCAACAGCATTCTTCAATGAACTGGAACAAATAGTTTTAAAATTCATATGGAACCACAAAAGACCCCGAATAGCCAAAGCAATCCTGAGAAGGAAGAATAAAACGGAGAATTATGCTCCCAGACTTCAAGCTCTACTATAAAGCTACAGTAATCAAGACAATTTGGTATTGGCACAAGAACAGATAGATCCACAGACCAGTGGAACAGAATAGAAAATCCAAACATTAACCCAAACATATACAGTCAATTAATATATGATAAAGGAGCCATGGATATACAATGGGGAGATGACAGCCTCTTCAGCAGCTGGTGTTGGCGAAACTGGACAGCTACACGTAAGAGAATGAAACTGGATTACTGTCTAACCCCATACACAAAAGTCAACTCAAAATGGATCAAAGACCTGAATGTAAGCCATGAAACCATAAAACTCTTAGAAAAAAACATAGGCAAAAATCTCTTGGACATAAACATGAGCAACTTCTTCATGAACATATCTCTCCGGGCAAAGGAAACAAAAGCAAAAATGAACAAGTGGGACTATATCAAGCTGAAAAGCTTCTGTACAGCAAAGGACACCATCAGTAGAACAAAAAGACATCCTACAATATGGGAGAATATGTTCATAAATGACATATCTGATAAGGGGTTGACATCCAAAATATATAAAGAACTCATGCACCTCAACAAACAAAAAGCAAATAATCCAATTAAAAAATGGGCAGAGGATATGAATAGACACTTCTCCAAAGAAGAAATTCAGATGGCCAACAGGCACATGAAAAGATGCTCCACATCGCTAATCATCAGAGGAATGCAGATTAAAACCACAATGAGATGTCACCTCACACCAGTGAGGATGGCCAACATCCAAAACACAAACAACAACAAATGTTGGTGAGGATGTGGAGAAAGGGGAACCCTCCTACACTGCTGGTGGAATGCAAATTAGTTCAACCATTGTGGAAAGCAGTATGGAGGTTCCTCAAAAAACTCAAAATAGAAATACCACTTGACCCAGGAATCCCACTCCTAGGAATTTACCCTAAGAATGCAGCAGCCCAGTTTGAAAAAGACATATGCACCCCTATGTTTATCGCAGCACTATTTACAATAGCCAAGAAATGGAAGCAAGCTAAGTGTCCATCAGTAGATGAATGGATAAAGAAGAGGTGGTACATATACACAATGGAATATTATTCAGCCATAAGAAGAAAACAAATCCTACCATTTGCAACAATATGGATGGAGCTAGAGGGTATTATGCTCAGCGAAATAAGCCAAGCCGAAAAGACAAGTATCAACTGATTTCACTCGTATGTGGAGTATAAGAACAAAGAAAAAAACTGAAAGAACAAAACAGCAGCAGACTCACAGAACCCAAT
>JAQQAC010000477.1:10404540-10420993 GCA_029783875.1 Phataginus tricuspis
ATATTATTCAGCCATAAGAAGAAAACAAATCCTACCATTTGCAACAATATGGATGGAGCTAGAGGGTATTATGCTCAGCGAAATAAGCCAAGCCGAAAAGACAAGTATCAACTGATTTCACTCGTATGTGGAGTATAAGAACAAAGAAAAAAACTGAAAGAACAAAACAGCAGCAGACTCACAGAACCCAAGAAGGGACTAACAGTTACCAAATTGGAAGGGACTGGGGAGGATGGGTGGGAAGGGAGGGACAAGGGGGAAAAAGGGGCATTACGATTATCAGACGTAATGTTGGGGGGGGCACGGGGAGGGCTGTACAACTCAGAGGAGACAAGTAGTGATTCTATAGCATCTCACTACGCTGATGGACAGTGACTGTAATGGGGTAGGTGGGGGCGACTTGATGAAGTGGGGAGTTTAGTAACATAATGTTGCACATGTAATTGTAGATTAATGATAACAGCATAAAAAAAAGGAATCATGAAAAACATGTGGAAAGCTGAGTATCTTTTTCTCCAAGAAGACATCCAACAGGCTGAGGCAATGGCAGAGAGGTGCTTAGTTTCATAAGTGACAAAAAAGCTCCACAATACTTTCTGATGCATAGGATGGGAAACAGTTTCTACTGAATGCATGAATATTAAAATATTAAAATATTTCTTCTGGCCAGCTCACCGCATGGTTCCATGGTGACTGATTGCACTCCTAACCCCAACTAGCAGGCCAAGAAGATGGAGCTCAGCATGTGGAACTAGGGGAGAGAGAGCACGGGATCATGCCAGTGACATGACTGGCAGACCAGAAAAAGCCATGTCCTGGCCAGTGGCTTTGCCATCCTCTTCACCCCCGGCGTTTCCCATGGCTGCAATTAGCATCTAACTCTAAGCCCAACGTTCAGGCTTTTCCCCCTCCTGGCTCTGCTCCCCTGGTGGGATGTAGAGCTTTGTAAAGGGAATTGGGGCCCACCGTCCCAGCACACTCTAGGCAGGGTCAGTGAACTTTTACCAAACACATAAAGAGAGGAAGTTGGGCCCACCGTTCCCTTTGATCCCCCAACATTGTCCTCCCCTGCCACTTCTCAGGCCTCCAGTCTCCACCCCTTGTTGTCCCCCTGTGCCTTAGGGGTCATGGTCCAATACTAGTGTTTGGTTGTTCCTGTGAACTCTTATTAGAAGCAGTCCTTTGATGAGCCTGTAATTTCAAACTATAGAAACAAGGCAGTGCGATGTGCCTTAGTCTATAGCTGTTTGTTAATGAAACGCAGAGCCAGCTCATCTGGTCCCAATTACTGGTCTCCAAACCCTGCTCCCTCACCAGAGCTGATGTCCTGGACTGCCTCCCCTCTTGGAACAAAAGTTCTCTCACCTTCTGCCTCCTTTCATCTTTTTCTGTCTAGTTGCTGAAATAATTGTCAAATTGTTGCCTCCTTTCTTAGGGAATTAGCCTCATTTTCTGCCCTGCTTTGTGAGTCTTTCTTTCCACCGCATTGCCTCAAAGGTATTTTCATTTTAATAGGGAATAACCCTCTGGTCTATGATGGTGAAGCTCTAATGGTGAGATTTCAGGCAGGCAGGGGGGAGAGCTCAGCTGGAATTGTAGATCTTCCCCCACAGTCTGGCACAATAGCGGTTATCCATTTAACCTATATTGAGATCATATTTGTGCATAAAGTTGCATTTTTTTCTTTGTGTCACCAAGAGTTGGGAATTTCTGACAGTCTTTTGCAAGTTTCTGCTTGTGAAATTAACGTATAAGCCCACTCATTAAATCCAACCCTTTAGAAAAGTTACAGCATGACAAGGCTGGGTGAAGTTATGTTGTTTGTTTTCTAAGATGCCTAGGTTGCTCTGAAACTAATACAGAGGGGCTGCTGATTGGCGTAGATGGTATTCAAGCCATAAGAAGCAGACATTTGAAGTGTCCTTTTATTTTAAATGGAAACACTGTTGATTAAATCTATATTATTCATTGCAGAATCTATATTATTTCCTAAATGATGACCTGAATCATCTTCTATAAATTTCTTTTGTAACGTTGTTTAATTTCCTAGCCCTCTTTTAGTCCTCTGCAGGCCAACTAACTTAGGTACTCACATATCCTCACTCGTCACCCAGTTACAGAGTCCCTGCCACGTGCCCTGTGAGCTGCCAGGCACCCGGGGGTACAGACAAGCGTTGGCGGCTGTGACTTCCCTCTCTCACGTGAGGCTGCAACAGAGAGGTGGGGCCACAAGGATTCAAGCAGAACAAACTCCCAGCAAGTTGAGGTGGAGGTGGGCAGGAAGCTATGAAAGTCCACCGAGTATGTGAGTCCGAGAAGCAGTATACAAAGGGGGGGGGGTCCTGCAGCGCCAAGACCAAAGGCGACAGTTTGCTGGGCTAGAAAGACCCTGCTGCGTGTGCAGCACTTGCTTTAGGGTATTCATATCTCACATCGCTAAACTTTAAAAGTCCTGTGCAGTCACCACAACCTTGCTGCCTGCAAATCCCACCATCCTCCCACTACTAAGACCTGAGAAGAAGAACACCACAAGCAGAAGTTCATGGCAACCTCACGGGGCCACCATGTTGCACACTGCAAGGCCTGTCTCCTCCTTGCAGGGAGGAAGTGGGCTCTCTTGCCACTCAGAGTCACACGGCTGGTGAACTCAGATGGGAGCCTCAAGGGCAGGGCGGTGGCGTCAGGGGCCCCTCTGTGTGTCTCCTACTACAAGGAGCAGCAGTGATGTATGAACAAATGGTGCAGTACGTCCACTCAAAGTTAAAACGCTACTTGACTCACTTGTATTACCTGTTCTTGGATTTCCATGTGTGTGCGTGAAATAGTCACACGGCTGGCTGGCAAAATTCCCACAACCTCAGATCCATCAAAGGTTATTGTGGCACATCTTGGGAGAACAAGTAAAGTAACTTTTGGTGAGATTGTCAGGCCTTCATTCATTCATCCAATAACTATTTAGTGAGTTTCTTCCATGTACCAGGCACTGCCCACAAGGGTAGAGATGGTGCGGGCACTGAGGGCACAGTGCTCCCCTAGCAGACCGTTACCACATAACTACACAGCGCAGTACTGGCGGAGCAGGGATATTATCACCTCCTGCCCCAGTTCCCACGGGGCCTTGAGGTGGTATGTTCCTGCTTCCCACACAAGCTTAGGTGTTCAAGGCTCCCCGACAATGCCCCTCTGGGTACCCAGGATCCTACCCCTTTTTCTTGGCTTTATTGGTGTCCTTAGGTAATAGGAGTTCCCAGGTGATTTTGATGCAGCTGGTTCTGGGGTCCACACTTTGAGCATCACTGACTTGGGAAATTTTTCCCTGAAAAACACAAAGACTTTTCTCTGCAGACTCAGAGATAACTTAGCTGTATCTCCATGGGTTTCCTTAGCCCCTGCTTTTTCTTTTTTAATCTTATGAACATGATTAATCATTGAACATATCAGGTTCTCTTTGCAGTGGTTGCCAGGAAGCTCACAGACAAGTTTCTGACTGTCCTTACAAATGCACTGATGCTGGGGCGTGCATCTGGTCTAGTAATTTCACTTCTGATTATGTTTCACATTCCTATCCTTAGTTTGCCTTTGATTTGTCTTTCTGGCCTATTTTTATTTTCTTTTACTCTCTGTTTTTGCACAGATCTTTGAAATCCACGTTCAGTAGTTTCTGGAGCAAAGCAGGTTATGTATATGCCACTACCACCATCAACAACAACATAACACTTTGATTTACCATATCGACTAAACTTTAATAAGAAAGCAGTAAACTTTTATAACAGAGAGCTTTTTTTGAAAGAAAAGTTGCTTCCAAGGGCCCACCTCACTTAGGGACCGTGGACTCGATGAAGAGCTGTTTAAATTAAAGATCCATCTTTTCCTCATCCCCATGCTAATTCTCTTTCCTCTTCCTCCCTTTGGGGTCACTGCCACGTACACAATGCAACATGGATTAATCTTGTAATCTTACTTTTAAACAATCTTCTTTTATAAAGAAACCATAGAAAACATGGAAACGTACAAACAAATATTATGTCAGTATATTTGACATAGGGTACTTTGTGTGTTTAAGAAGTAACACATGACACCTTTCTTTTAAAAACTTATACCAAATTGTATAAAGTTTTATTTTAAATGTTATATACTGGTAAAAAAGAAAATCTCTTCAAAAATTACTGTTTCTGTTGAAATGCAGTCTTTAAAATTTCAGGGCAGCTAAGGAGAACTGTTTGATTGATAAACAAAAATAATAAGGGCATATTAGAAATATCAAAGAACAGGGTTGAAAAGACAGCCACGTAGAAGAAACTTTCTCTATTTCAAAAGGAGATAGTCCCTGTGATGTTTCGTTTTCATTCTCACCATAACAAGAAAGCATGTGAGGACTATGCCCTCCCATGTGGCTTGTGTTGCTGTATGAAAGATAACAAAGGCAGCTTCTGAGATTAATAGGAAACTGTTGTAGTTAAGATTATTTCCCTAGGACAGCTCAAACAGAAATAAAAGAAAGATGGTAAGATGTTTAAGTTCTAGTGAAATTTCTGAAAATCCTATGTGAAGAGGTGATAGAAGTCTACTCAAGCCTAGAAAACCAAAGTGAATTAAGCAATAATTCAGAATAATTAAAGGTTAGTAAGAAAGAGGGTGTGTAGTTCCTAGAAGTTTGTATTTGTTTAAACTGTCCTCTGTTTTTCAATAAAATGACTATTGACTACAAATCTTCCTTGCTTTTATGCACTGGAAAAAGACAAATATATAAAAACCTTTTGACTTGGTTATCCAAGCAATGGGAAGCTTTGCCGCTATCTAGGTGAAGCTTAGTTATTCACGGGTACCAAGATCCTAGAAGCAAACAGCCCCAGGGGACATTCTCAAACTTGAGTAATAGATGAGGATCACCTGGGGAGTTTGTCCAGCTACGGAACTCCTGTTAAACTACAGAGTTAGAAGAGATCTATGGACCCCTCCCTCCAGATCACACACAAATACACTCAAATTAGTCTGCAAACCTGATTCAGGGACCTACCTCCTGCTCTAATGGGTATGCTTGACAGCCCTAGAGTATGTAAAGTAACTGTAAATATGGTTCATACAACTGCAGAGAAGGAAAGGGTCACTGTAGGTTAAGATAGAAATGAATAGATGGAAAGGAACTTGTAAAGAACACAGCGTTTAGATTTCTGTTGGCACAAAGCAAGGAAGGAGTGAAGCCCAGTGGGTCAGGGGCAGAGTGATCTGAAGCCGCAGAGGGAGCGATGAGAATAAGGGTGATGCGCTGTCCAGCCTGACGCGCCTGTGGCAAACTAGGAGATGAAAACACTGGAGGGCAACGTGAAGCCAGATTATGAAAAGCCTTGAGTGCCAAGCTAAGGGATTTTACTTCACTCAGCAGGACACAGCCAGCCCTTAAAGGCAAAAGGGAAAGACAGAGTCAGGATAGAAATGGTAGAGGCTGAGCTAACGGGGTAAAGTCTATGTTTTAACATATAAACATATACCATATTTATCATATATTTAATATGAGATAGGATAGGACCTTATGATTCTTCTTTTAAAAATATTTCTTGGTGGTTCTTGGGCATTTATACTCACTCCTATGTTCTAAATCTTACTACTTCCACCTATAAATTTAGCCCATGAGCTGCAAAATTTTATCATCCCATTGTCATATGCCAGGCCCCAGGAACACGACACAGATCTTAAATCACCGTTACGCCTTCCACCAGGTGGCTTCACAGCCCTCTGTAGCTCCTGGTGGCGTTTTGTAGACGAGCGAATGCATGTAGTCTGCAAATATGCTGGCCCAGCACCTTCTTGGTCAGCTAAGCAGCGTGCTGCTGGAGCTTTACTGTGCTCTCTCCTTGCGATTTTGTATCTTTCCCCACACATTCCACTTGTTGTGGAAAAATCTGTAGGCTCCTAAACATCCCAGCTTCCCTGTTTGGAAGTTGCTATGGGTAGGCAACAGTGTGCTGGGATTAGAAAGAAACTGTCTTCCTTTCCTGAGCAAGAACAGAAATTCATTACAATGACATGAACTGTGAGTGTTTACTATCTAAACTACTAGTTCCTTCTAGTATTATTAGTCCCTCTGAAGCCAGAGTGCATGTGTGTGTTTTAAACATTTTTCAGAAATGTCCCCAAGGTCCATAGAAACCTTCCCAGGTTCCCATCTAGACAGAAGGATCCCTTATCTCCCTGTTCCCCACCACACCCTTGTTTCCCCGAGGTACCTTGCCTGGCCAAGGTGGTATTAAGAGCCCACGAATGCTCTGCTGGCCAGTCTGAGCTGATGTGGTTTGCCTGAAGTCTGCTTCTGCTCCCTCAGAGGATGAGGCGTTTCTTTTTTCAGGATAGTCTTGAGAATGTTGAGCTGATTCTGCGTTTCCTCTAATCCAAACAAAGCTAACAGCTGGAGCTTGTCTCAAAGTCAGTTGTGAGTTTAGATCCCTCCCCAAGTGGATTCATGCAGGAAAAGGCCAAGACATTTTCCCCTCAAATGGATCAAGCTGCCCATCACAAAAAATGGATGACTAGGCTAGTCGTCTGAATCTAAACTCCAAACACTGCCCCAAACAGGAATGGGGGTCCCTTTGGCTTGACACCAGCCCATTCTCAGAGGCCATGTGCTGGTTAGGAGCTAGTCTCTAGAACCAGACTCTCCGGGTTCAAAACCGTCTGTCAATCACAACTATGTGAATTTGGACAACTTGCCTATCATCTCTTTTGGTTGTCTCATCTCTAACATGGAATTTTAAATACTCCCTACATCTTAGGGTCCTTACAAAGGTCAAGTGAGTTCATGCGCACAAGGCACTCAAGCGGTGCCTGGCATGTTAGTGCTAGAGGAGGGCTGGCGGGAGAAAGAACTTGGCAGCCTTTCCACGTCACCACAGCCTAGTCTCCTATTTTCGCTGACCCCAGAAGCCTCAAGTCCATAACCTCTGTTTTCGTCCAGAGACATAAGTGAATAGGCTGATGGGCAACAAGTCATTTCTCCTTTGAATTGCGAGGGCTGGACCACCACCCATTCTGTTGTTTCTTCCCATTTTCTGAGCATCACAAAATGTAATATTCATGTGTCAAGGGATATAGGATTGTGTTTTAACATTTTATGGCCTCTTTGGAAAGCTACCTTTGCAATGTTAGAGGAGGCAGTTTTATGACTCCCTTTGATAACCACTTAACTATTAAGACCCAAACAAAGAAGAGGAATGGTGAAAGGATATCAGGTGCGCCCAGCCAGTTAGAGTCCCACTTCTTGAACATTATTCAAATTAGCTCCAGGACTCATAATTCTGTGTTTTCATTTATTGCTGCAGTAAAGTAAATGGTTCTTTTATCCAAATGTTATTTCCTGGCTATTAATTCAGTAGTTATTTTGGATTGTAGCACTCCTGTTTGATTTAGGGATATGGTGCCTTATAAATATTTAAAAGTCGAAGACTGACACTTGGAGAAATTGACTTTGATTTGTTTTGTTAATATCGTACGGCTAGAGTAATTATAGGTTTGGAAGATGTGGTCTCCACTTTTCAGAAGAGGTGGGGAACTTGTGTCTCTATAACAAGGAAATTTGGCTCTTCCCAAATCTTTTGCCGACTGGATCTCCATGCACACCTGCTTGGGACACACACTACTCTTTATTCTTCATAGTTTTCTCCAGAAACGACTCTTGAATCTGGGAATGTGGGTGAAAAATATCCATATTTCTCAAAAGAGCTGAAACTGGCCATTCCTGAAAGGCTTGGGACTTCCTCTGCATCTATAAGTGCCAGCAAGGGTTTATGACAGGAACTGGTATGATTTAACCATGGATCAATCAACCTATTAGGGGGAAAAAGACAAGGTCAATAAGGATGGGTCTTGGTGAACCAGAGGTCATCCTACATTTTTCAACCTAATGTTCTTATTTCCTTTCCATTAACATTTCCTAATGAAAAAATGCCTATATTCTTTAATTTTTAAGATAATTAAGTAAATTTAGTGCCTTTGAAGGGTAGAGGATTTATAATGGCATCAGGGAATACACTATTAATAATCTACATGACAGGGGCCACCTGGAGAGCAGTGACACGGTCTTCATCTCCATTTCTGCTGCTTGGTGACGACTTGCAGGCCTCGTTTAACGATTCAGAGCCACACGCCTCTCCTGAGATCAAAAAGGCTTGTGTCTTTTGGAGAGGACTTCTACCCTCTTGGGAGGTGGTTTTCCAGTGGTATTTGAGTTTGAATTTGCACAAATTACAAAAAGCACGTATCATTCTGAGTACATGGCATTCTCTGTGTACAAGCCTTGAACATGTGATAGAAATAGAGCATCCTTCTGGAGCTTTCCTAAAAGAGAGAAACATGACATCTGCCTCTAAGATTGTTATAGCTTAATAAGCAATGTCAGGACGGACACAGTAAACACATGGGGGCACAGAACAAGAGAAAGATGTCTACGTGGCTGCAGCCAGGCCCAGGCACATAGAGACGAAGGACCAAAAACCAGAGGCTGGCTTCCCTCTGAGTTCTCCAAGTTGATCATTAAGGCATCATTTTAATAAATATAATTTTAATGATTTTGGATAAAGATAGTAAACACACTCGTTTTCTTTCATTCCTTCCTCAAGCCCTACTAAAACAACAATGGAGGGGTTGTTTTTTTTTAGGCATATATTCTCAAAGACAAAGAAATTGGGAGAGGACTTAACGATGACAACATTTTGAAAGCTAGAAAACAGAGTCACTTAGTAAATCCAAGAAAGGCAAAATAAGCTAGCAGTGGGAAAAGCTGAGAGGCAAGCAGATTTAAACTCCAGACGCCTCCCCACAAATAGCTCAGGAATCAGCTAATTAAGTACCTTTGAAAGTGAGGTGGAAGGTGGAGCCATAAACAAGGAAATGGAGAACCTAGGAAGCAGTCAGCTCCACAGCCTTTTGCCCCACCCCTCAACCTGGAGGCGTATCCTGTGAAGCGAGTAACAGCAGCTCTTTGGGCCGGCAGGCGCCAGTGCAGAGCCGCAGGGGCGAGCACAGGCTGAGTACAGGCTGAATGACCTGTTAAGGACCAACGGGGAAGCTCCTACTCCAACCCTTCCCCAAGCAGCTGTCCCTAGATTCTTCTCCGGGGAACCCGAGTAGCTCAAACCAAAGACCGAAGTACCCTGACCCTTGGTGGTTCCCCCAAGGAACAGATCAGTCAGGTCCCCCTACAGAGAAGCCCCCAGAAGCTCTAATAGAAGCTTTAGAGCCCCCACTTTTAAACAGGAGCTAAAAATCAAATATCACCACACAGCTAGGAAAAACCTCTAATACTGCTAAAGCCTCTAATACAGTAAAATGATTTATTGAAAGATAAGCTGATTAAGAAAGAGATGAAACAATCAGTGGATGAATGGATAAAGAAACTGTAGTATATACACACAATGGACTATTATTCAGCCTTAAAAAAGAAGGAAATCCTGTCGTGTGGTGTCTAAAGTGTTTGAACTCAGGAGCAGAAAGGAGAATGGTGGTTGCCAGGGCCTTGGGGAGGAGGAAATGAGGGCTTGTCCAACAGGCACAGAGGTTCAATCACACAAGATGAGAAAGTTCTAGAGACCTATTGTACAAGAATGTGCATGTAGTTGACAATACCGTACTTTGTTTACGCATGTGTTCATTGTTCTTCTGTTATGGGGAATAACGAGTATTTGGACTTCAGCCTGGAGATGTAAGTGCCTGTGGAGGCACACGGAGCTGGGAAGGAAGAATCGACTCTGTGGTTTCTAGAATGCTTACAGTGGCCAGAGTTAGATGTCGTTGCTCAGCCAAAGTAGTCCCGGGAGGTAAATTACGCCTTGGGCAATTTACAACCAGTGACTAGACTAGAAATATGAATATAGAATGTCCCTGATAACTTGAAAACATAGAAATGATTCCTTTACCAAGAAAGGCCCAAAGGATATAGAAACCCAATGGAATCAGCATAAGAATGATTTCCAAAGATTTTTGTCTTCCCTTTAAGTTTGCATATGGCAACTGACGGACAGCTGTGTAGTATGAGTGTTTTAAAATCACTCATGAGTGTATATGACCAGCATTTTAATTACATTGTGATGTTTATATAGAATGAGGCTGAACAATGGTGCAAATTTCCTCCTTCAATGAAACACATGCTTATGCGAACCCTCCAAACATCTCTGTTTTACTGAGAAAACAGATTTTGCATCAGAGATGTGATTCTTTCCATCCTCTGAATACACAGAACATGTGTGTACCAAAGAACATGTGTGTACCAAAGAACATGTACATGGCTACAGGATATCAGGATACAAGAAACAAAGCAAAGTGGTGTATTCCCATGTCCTTCTCCTGAAGTGCAGCAATTCAAATTCACAGCTGCTGGCTGCCCAGATGCTTCTTGCATTTAGTACTCTGTAATATGCATCAGACTATATTGTATGACTGCGGTTTCAGTAAACGAGACAGCTTTGTATTCTAAATTCGGCAGGCTAGATCCAGCGTGTATATTTTTCTTTAGATTAGCTTCCCTTCCCCCTCCCTTCATCTGCTTGGGGCATTTGCAGTTCAGAAACAAAAGACATGGCAGCTCAGTTGAGCTGTCGCAGAGTGTAAGGGAAGGTCAGGTCTGATTCATGCAGCATGTCTGATAAGCAGGAGAGAAGAGCGAGAGGAGGTGCTTGGAAAAGCTGGTGAACTTGGCTTGACTTACACCTTCGGTTTGTAGGCAGCCAACATCCCTCTGGTGTCAGAACTTGCCATCGATGACATTCATTTTGATGACTTTTCTCTTGACGTTGACGCCATGATCACAGCTGCTCTTCGGATGTTCCTGGAGCTGGGGATGGTGCAGACGTTTAAAATCGACTATGAGGTAAGGTGTTCTGCCCTGGGTGATCCAGGAGGGCACATGGGACAGATAGGTTTGCCAAACACAAATCTGGGGTGGCAATGCTTCCCCTGTACACCTCATGGGATTACGTGAGAATCCTCTGAGGCGTTTGTGGAGAGACTGGGATTGTTGAGGATTTCGCAGCCTTGAGGCATCGTTCTGGCGATGGTCCTCTGGCAACACACGTGACTGCCCGGTGCCGCCTTTCCCTTCCCATTGCAGACACTGTGTAGGTGGCTTTTGACAGTGAGGAAAAATTACCGAATGGTTCTGTACCACAACTGGAGACATGCCTTCAACGTGTGCCAGCTGATGTTTGCAATGTTAACTGTGAGTATGCTACTCGATGGTGGAAGGTCATCCGCCATGCGTGGGGACCTACAGGCCTTCTCCTTCACCTTTCCATTTGTCTGACAAATGGCCATGTGGTTTGTTTTACATTGGAACTTACCTGCCCTCCTTGTAGGAGAATATATTTCACAACAACTTGTGGGCTTTAAAGCTGTAAACTCACTGACAACTTGGAGCAGGTATAGTCTTGGAATGATTACTGGTGCCTCTTTTCAATGTTTTATCTGGGAAAACTGGTTCGTTTTATAAAAGAAATGCTGAGATTTTCAAAGTAATCATTTTGCAGAGGATGTGGGGATGAGTCAGAGAACAAAGAGATCACTGGGTAAGACTCTTGAAGCTGGTGGAAAGCCAAAGCAGGGACGTGTGAACGTTACCCAAAGGGACATGGAGATCCTGAAAGACTACCCGCGGAGGCAGGGAAGGAAGGCGGAGGAGGGAATGCCTCTAGCACCTAGGGGTGCACTAGGCTTCAAATCTCAGCTCTAGGCACTGTCTCCCAGGGAAGGGGGCCAGACTATTTTTTTGGAGCTAGCTGGAGCAGCTGACCAGAGGTAAGCCTCAGAATTCAATCTAAAAGCAAATGTTTGTGGCAAAGATGAAATAAAATCCTCTACTCATCTCCATTTGCAGGCAAAAAACAAAGCTTGTTTTGGCCTTATTTCTACTTACAATGTTAAGCTATCATCAAGTGAAACGTTTTGTGGCTTAAGTACATTGGTTTCATTAGTCTCGCTGTTAAATATACATACATATGTATACAGGCATGTGTGTGTGTGTGTGTGTGTGTAAACATATTTACCATACAAAAAAAAAAACAGAGAACATGAGGTTTGGAGTCTTATAACATAAATCTAAATACTTCACATCTTTGTGCCCAGATGAAAATTTAAACCCCACATAGGAAACTCCAAAAGGCATACATTTTCTTTTGGTCCAAATAAATGACTGTTCAGCTCCTTCCTCATGAAGTGTTCTGCATTGTTCTCTGCCTCTGAAAATCTTACTGATGCTTCATGACGCTGATCTAATGCCACAGTCTTTTCCACAGTTTTCCTCTTTCTCCCAAGCATTAATAATTACTTCTTCTGTAAACTGTGTTTCGTGCAACATGTCTTTCTCCCTGCTGTGTATTTTAAGTCACAGATCTCTCATTCTACTCTAGAGTAAGAAGCTTGAGGCCAAAAGCATAATGTCTTATTTTTTCCAAAAACATTCACTTATTTGCTCAGCGCCCCGTCACTGACGGTCTCACCAGCGCTGTGCCTGCTGTGATGCATTTGGTCAGTCTTCGTGTGTTCAGGTGACTTGAACTCAAATGTGCACAAGATGGGACCAAAAGGTCTTCACTTTTATACCCGGAAGCTTGTTCTCTGTGTCCTCAATGCCAAGGTCTTTCCAGGCAGGCGGGCCCACGGAATCGGACGGGCCCCGTCCTTCTGTAACACACACAGAAGCAGCCGCCCGCCAAGGGGGAGGAAGGAGAGCGCTTTCAGCGATGAGCCTTAATTGCTCAAGTGCCAGTGTTGCTTGAAAAAAGATAAATAACCACTTTCATCTTGCTTTTCCATATCAGATCTCAGTAAATAAGGAATAATTTTCAATGTGCAGAGTTCACAGGTCTGGCTCACAGAAGACATTCAATAAAGAAATTATTATTAACCTGTTATTTTGGAACCTGTGGATTTATAGTGAATTGCCAAAATAAATATGCAGGAACCTCATTCATTGAAGGAAAAAGGAATGGTCGTGACTCTGTGAGTCAGAGGAAGCAAACTCTTAGGACAGGGCTTCAAAGAGTCAGGATGCAGGATGCTGGCAGGCGCCGTGGGGTCAGGCTGGGCGCCCTGGAGGAAAAGGAAATACATACCCGCTTTTCTTCAGTAAATGTTTCCCTAATATGGACCATCTTCAAGAAATTGGAGAAAGCAGAACTCTCAAACTCACCACATGGGGATACTCCTACCGCTATTTCAAGGGTATAGTTATTTTTACAAGTCTGCTCAGCAACCTTGAAGAGTATCACTGTTTGGGAAGGTTTAGGTTTTGTTTTTGTATTAATGCTAGTGCAAAAAAAAAAAGAGGAGAATTCAATGTCGAAGTTCTCCTGGGAGTGGAAGGAGGATTGTGAAATAAAAATATGACTTTGGAAAGAGTACATTGGTGAGTGTTATTTTTTCTCCCTCACATGAATTGAGTAACCACATCTGGAAAAGATATTATTTTCTGCTTATTAAATTATACAGAATTTGACTAAGGGTTACAATAGGTTGAAAATGTCAACTTTGGTTTGTCCCTAGCACATGCAGTCTTCAACTTGACCACAGGCAATCTGGCTAATCAGCATTCTTTAAGTAAGAAAATAAATATAGAGATAAAAAAGCTTACTTGATCTCTGAAGAAAAAAAAATGAGTTCATTCATCAGTTGCAATTCTGGAATACAACCTGAGCCTACAGTAAAATGATAACCTACTTATTTCCATGAGTGGACATGAATGTCAGGTAGTCCTGAAGGCTGTTTTGTCCTCATCAGTCATTCTATTTCCATTCTAGTTATCTCATATTCTATTTCCATGTGTTGAGTTAGAACTAAAATTCTCTATTAATCTGGAAAAAAGAAAATCACAACACACCAACCCCTGGATTCTCTTGAGTCACAATGCCAAGAGAAGCATGGCGTATGTGCGCTGAATTTTCCTCTAGATGGCGCTCCAAGGCAAAGTTTCTCAGCCAGTTGCCAGGAAAGAAAGGGGTGTTTAAAACCTTACCAGCCTTCTATGAAAGTGCTTCTTTTCTTCCACGACAGGAGATACTATAGCACATACCCCACACCCTTTCTTAAAAGAGACACCGACAAAGCCCATGTGTCCGAAAAGAGCCCCTCCCATCCAGACAGACCTGTATCCTGTCTGACTGCCTCCCTGCCCGCAGAGCTGTTAGCGTGAATCGTACAACACTCTCTCCCAGTGACCCTGCATCTGTGGACGTGTATTTTTCCAAGCCCATTGTCTCTGTGTGTGGGAAGATGCAGAGTCCTGTGTTGTTGCTGAGCAAATTATTACAACATGTAGAACAAAACAAGCACATTATAAATATACTCACCAGCTTTAGCCCTACCTTTAATCCTAAAGTTATTTCAAGCAGAGAAAATAAGCTTATTGACTCAGAATTGTGTTTAGCAGAAATACCTCATGTCTAGATAACAAAGCAGTTTTGTTCTTTTAGAAATTAAAAAAATTTTTTTAATGAACTGCTTTGTAAGTAGTCGATTTGATATGAAATGGTAGAAATTTAGTTCCCTGGGAACCTTGTTCATGACTTACTTATTTTTTCCATGCCTTTGACCTGAAATTCCAAATTTTTTAAATGAAACCTTCAACATTATTCTTTGCTTCCAAAGATATATTTAAGTAGTTAAGATACACCAAATATTTCCAATTCCTCAGATAAATACAATAGTAGTTCCAATTACTATTTGTGGTTAAAACAGGGAATAAAATAAGTAATTATACAAATCCTTTTTATGCATGGAAGCTTGTGGAGTAAATACCCTATCAAGCACATCCATGATGAAAGACGATAAGCACGTTTGTTTTATTCACAGTGCATATTAGATAAAGCAAACGACTATGCTTTTGTTTGTTTTCCGTAAAATAAAAGGCATGTGATAGTAGTACCAAGGTTGCAGAGACGTTTTTTTGGTTTTATAAATGATGTATGAGTGCTGACAGATTTTCCAGGGGGAAAAAAAAAGGTTTCCTTAAGAGTCAGTATTCTTTACTATCCCATAAATGTACTCATTAGCATCTGGGCTGTGCCCTGCATCCTGTGGGGCTCAATAAAGATTCACTGAATGAGTGGATTTAGTTTACAGTAATATTATTCATGTTGCTTAGTGTCCAGTTTTTTTAAAAACTGTAAAATGATGAACAACTATCACTGCTAGAAACCTTGTTCTTTCTTCATATCACACTAAGGTTCAGCTAGGGTTCATACAGAATATTATGATCTTGCAGAATTCACTAGATATGAAAAGAGAAGAGCACATGATCACATTAAAATTTATGGTGGTGCTGGCGGCGTGGCGCTGGTGGGGAATTGCAGTTAAACACTAATAATAACCAAGGATCACGGCAAACACACTGACACCGCCTGGCATTTACTGGGGGCTTCTTAAATCTTAAATGTGGAGGTACTGTGTTTAAGTCCATATTTGTGTTGTCAACAAGATTGTTTTCAGAGATAAGCCAAGTCATTTTATTGGTAATTCAAACCAGAGAGCAGAAGGGATATTTAGGGAGAAAATTCCTTCCTATTCACCAGCTCGAGGATAATGTGCCCGTCCTCTGTCTGCTGTTTTCTGGGAAGTCCTTGATTTCTGAGATAGAAAATTTCTTCTGGAAGGAGATCTTAGAAGCATAATTGGAACTTCCTCCCACCATGTCCCCCAAGGACAGAACCAATTAAATTTTTAAATAAAATATTTTTACTTAGTAACCAGAATCCTAATCTGAACAGAAATCTCAATTTCTTTGTAGATTTGTAATATGGGGAGGTACAAAGAGATCTACGTGTTTTGTTCTGTAACTGACTATAATAAAATAACAAACAAAAATCATGTTTGTAGTCATCAAATATTTTTACACTGCATTTCCTTTTTAGTATAAAGATGTGTTTTGTATATAGTTATATTTAAAATAAATGATGCATTATTATAATACTACAATAAAATCTGCATGTTAGAAAAACCAAATATTTAATCTTCATGTAGGCAGATCTTAATTCCAGTGTAACTTCAAAAAATGGTAAATTTTTAATTTAGGAAGGGAGTGATTTTTAATGTTTTGCAGAATATCAGCCCTGAGCACTACAAATTAACTATGGAGCTAATCAATTTGAATACTGTGTTTAAATTACATTTAAGGCTCCTACCTTCTAATCATTTAAGAAGGTTTCTATTTTTATTCTCTCTGGACACCTCTTAGAGCCCCACTTAGGCATGCCATGCTTCTAGCTGACATTCCCTTTATCCACATTTATTTTATAAAAGGAAAAAGGCAAAGCCGCACATAATTAAGAACCTGGTTTACTAATAACCAAACATACAACTGGGCAGAGGATAATCCAATCCATTTCCTCACACAGGAGAGTAACCTCCATAACTCACTTTAAGCGCTGCCATTCATGAGTTATGGGTCATTCCCTTTCTAGTGAAAATAAATTCTCCC
>JAQQAC010000477.1:10421493-10450043 GCA_029783875.1 Phataginus tricuspis
TACCACCAGCCAGAGCTGGGTATTTTTCTTAGGACATGTAAATTGTAAAAGCGTATGAACATAATCATGTCGGGGATTTCAGGGAAAGTATAAGCTCTTGCTCATGGACACAGGCTTGTAAGGAAATGGATGTGGTTTCTGGGTTGGGGCTGCCTAGTTACAATATAGGATTTTTGATTAAAGTGAATTTATTCTTGAGATTTTTACGATGTTGGTAAACTGCTTAATCTGTCGCTTTGTGTTTTACGACACCAGCCAAATCCTCCAGGTCAGGGAGAACCAGCAGCAGAGCTATGGCCATGTGTCACAGCCTCCATTTTCCACGGTTTATGACTTAGTACCGGCACTTTCTTGGGGCCGAGACCTGGCACTCAAGGGTGTCAAGTTGGGAGCTTTAAAAAGTTTTAATTTTGCATGAGTCTCATGTTTCATTTTGGCTCAATGATGGCTAATAAAAATTTGGGTAAGCTTTGAAGAGGCCTCGTGTTCTTGAAATTCATCAGCCTGGCCTCTCGTGGTACTTGGAAAGGTCTGTCTCTGCACAATTAATGTTCACCAAGTGATGTGCTTTATTTTCCATGCTCACAAACCACATGTCGTTTTATATCCTGTTCACTAGTAATTTGTCATAAAATATAAGCTGTATTCTAAAAATGAACAAAGCATGCTAATTCTTTGTCCTCGAAAAACCCACAAAGCACATACACTCTTAGTATGGAAAGTTAAGCCCTTAAGAATCAAATATGATTGCTTTTTCGTTTCTTTCTGAAACACAGTATGTGTGCCACATAGATACAGCTCTGTTTATTGCATTATCGAAATTGAAGTAGAGATCTCAATTTTGTTCAAGTCTTACTAAGGTGCTTACTCTGAACATTTCCTTACACCGTTTGTATACCTTTTGCACATTTTATCAAAATATGACAGCAGTGGTATTTGGACTGTTTTTTAGTTGACCACATCAAGAGGACTTCCTGAGAATAATATAAAGAGTGTTGATAGTTGCCAGAGGTTTGCTTTGAAATACTCTAGCAAACAAACCAAATAATGCATGTGAGGAGATAGATGAAACAATACTGGCAAAACATGGATCCTGTTGAGGTTAGGTAATGAATACATGGGGATTATTACAGGATTCTTTCGGTATGCTTTTAACCTTCCAAAATAAATAAATTTTTTTTAAAGTATGACAATAATTAGGTTAAAAATTAAGTCTTGGAAGTGGGTTAAAAATAACTAAATAAAATTTATTAACATCAACTCAGTTTTTTTATCCATGCATCAAACATTTACTCTGATACATATATTTTACTTGTACCATTTACTTGTACACAGACCACTAAGTTCTGCTGTCTTGCCCTTCTGAGACTTACATGGGCAAACACTGGCGATATTACTTGACTTTGAAAGTCAAGTACGTCCACAATATGACTTAGGTTCTATGATTTGATCATAAGTATTTTCAGAAGCTTCTGGTTATAAAAGAAAGTACTTAAATGTAGACAATAAGATCTTCCCAACTCTGAGCTCGGTAGGATAGGGATTACTGTAAACTTAAATCAACATTTGGCTAAATTCATCTTGAGAAGAAAGAGGAGCACACTTGATCAAAACTTTCCCACTCCCATGAATAATTAGACAAAGTACAACTGGTTTGTGTTGCATTGCATACTTTGGTGAAAGAGACATGTAAATAGGGTGCCATATACAGTGATCCCCTAACATTCGAGGGGTCCTGCTCTCTGGACCTCAAATTGGGGCTGAAGCACCTTGTTTCAGCAAAGCAGATCCAAATACTGCAGACAAACTTTACCGTGAACACTAAGGGGGAACGACCACTAGGTGCTCTGCTTTGTCCAGTAGGGTGTTTCTCCCAACAGCGTACCGTGGTTGTGAGTACCTCTTCTTCTCCGCCTTGTGCTTTCATCACGCTCTCACCAGTTGGAGAAGCTAGGGTCCTTTTAAAGAGGAGGGAACATGTGGCATCAAGTAGTTAAAATTTGGTCATAAGTACTCTTGAGAAGCAATTGGAATCTGCCCCCAGCGTAGAGCCTGAAAAAGCCCTCTGCCTAGAATCCGTGCTGTAGAGTATGTTGAATGGGTTGATACGCATCGGCCTGCCCCTTGGATTTATGTGTTTAGAGGTGGCCATTCCACCCTGAAGCAAACAAAATAGACTTCCCAAAAGAAGCATGCTGGGCTTGCTATAAATGCCTATCAAGCCCGAACATGCACCCAAACAAATCTCTCACCCACAACCGGGGTATGTGATGAACTGGGAGGGTGATTGAAGGCAATCTTCTCAGAGAACCTGTGGTCTCATTGGGGGATCTAAGTCTCACAGGTAGCCATAAGCAGCTTGTATGTGGCATTTACAATGAAACCCTTAAAGAGCACTCTCTGGCTAAAGTAAACTTGATTTTAATAATGTACCAAGTAAAGACCCCCAGATAACTCCCAAGCTGAAGCCATCTATAGATGAGTTGAGACCTAACACAGATTAGGGACCTGGTGTGCTGATTCTTCTGAAGAAGGCACTTCATTGCAAAGCCGTGTTCTTCAAACCCCTTGTAATGGTCTGAGCAGCCCTCTTTGCTCTTCACCAGAAGAGCGAGAAAGAGAAAAGAGCTACTAACACCCATCACACTCTCTCTCAGCCAGAGCCAACCGCCTGGAGGCCCTGCTGCAGTGCTTCGCTGTCGGCATCACGGAAGAGCATTCGGAACCAAGAACGTTTCGTCTGGGATTGTGGTGACCATCTGGAATTTCTAATAAATCATTGGATTTCCTCCCTCGTAGTCTGCCATCTGCCAGATCTTGGAATCAACAGGATGAACTCGGGAAATCCCTCACCATTGGGCACCTCCAACAGCTGAGTTCAAAAAGAAATATGAAAGCAGAATTTCTGGCATCCCTCTGGGATTCGCCACCAGAACCGTGTATATGTCAAGGGGCATGTGTTCAATAATGCGTCTTCAGAAACAAAGCAGAAGCAACTGGCCGCTCCCACCATTGCTTTATTCCACAAAACACAACCAGTATTGTGACAGTTTCTCGCTAGAAAAGGATGCTTGCTCCCCGGCCCTGTTTTAGTTGGCACGTGGCACGACCAGACTAAACATTCAACAAGGGCCAGAATCATGCCTGTCTTCCACCGCGCTCAGTTCCCAGTGCCTGGAACAGAGTAAATGGTTAATAAATGTTTGCTCAGTGAATAAATGAATGAATGGACACTTTCCAGGATGTTACTATTTTATTCCAAGCCAGGACATTTTGATAAAACATGGGATTATTCTTAAAACAAAAAGAAGTTATACACACACACACACACACATATTCTAATGAATAAATGTTCTTTAGGAAATTTTGGACACAAAGGAAAAAAATTTAAGTCACCTGTGATCCCACAACTGGTAACATTTTTATGTACGTCCTGACAGTTTATCAGTACATTGAGACATTTTACAAAGTTCGTATGTTACATGCAAATTATTTAGGCTTCAGATGTCCAGTGGGTCTGCAATATCAACCTCTTACTATTGCAAGAGTAACACTCTTCACGGAATAAGACACACACCAGTGACTCTGGAAAGCCCTGTTATGGAACACTTTCATCAGGAGAGTAGTTCAAAGCTGCATACCGCACCTGCGTCCTCACTCAGCAGCTGACTAGCACAGAAGGTGAGAACATAGCTTGCCTGGGCTTTCATCCCACCTCTGTTACAGTCCTGCTGTAGAGTCTGGTGCCTCTATATTCTCATCTATAAAATGGAGAACATAGGAATGGTATATTCCTCAGGAGGATCTTGTAAGGATTATGTGAATTAATGCATTTGAAGTATTTAGAATAGTGCCTGGCATATACTAAGTACCACAGAAGTGTTAATGATGAGTATTATCCCCAGCCTCTTCTCTCAGATATCTGATTGCTTAGGACATAATAAGCACTTAATGACACCTGTTAAATGAACAAAGTCTCTGTAGCATCATCTACTGATGCTATTACAGCTGTTGCTTCGTGCGCGTGTTTGGATTCTATGGGGCCCCAAACCGCAGTCATCTTTCTCTGGCGGTGATAGTCCTCCACTCACTAGTGTGGTTCATGACCAGCTTTGAAAGGATGGTTTAAATGTTATGTTGCCCAGATGATAGGAATCACTGGGTGGTCTAAGCTACTGTCTCAATCAGTCTTACTGCTTGGGTCTTTTTGGCGTTTCAGGGATTCTATGCTACAGTGGCTGGGGGCACATGATCTCAGCCTTCGTTTTAGCCCAACAAAGGACTGTCGTTGGAAGCCACTCAGAGGCTAATCATGGCTTTTCTGGAGAGGGTGACATGGAAACTAGATCTGGATGCCTTGACTGTCTCTTTACTTAGATATATTGTATTCACTGATTTGTGTTTCTGATATGAACGATGAGGAATATAGGTGAGAAGATACATTAACATAAATGTCAACAGAACCCATAATTATTGGATCAGGGACAAAAAATATATAATTTTATTTGAAAATAAAGAATAGAGTCAAACATGGGACAAATGCCTTAAAATTTACTTCCTGCTGCCACTGTTTTCTCTTTTGAAACTATGGCTTTCAACAGGCTGTTGACTTTTCTCCTCTATGGGCTGCGTGTGGGTCTGAACTGGTCGGACTAGAAAGAAGGTGGATTAGTGCGGGGGAGGGGCAAACGAACACTAAGTGGCAGGGGACACTTTTCCGACCTGAAGATTCTCAAAAACCATTTACCAGACAGCTGTAAATCACAGTCAGGAGACAGGCGCCGCTTCACTGACTCAGGTGCACAGTCGAGAGAGGTAAATGTGTTTTGTGTGACTGTGTGCTGTGCACTTCAGGAATTCTTTATTCTGAAGATCTAGTGGTGAGTTTCATGGTCTTTGAACACCATAAAATGATGGAATAGTTTCTGGGAAAAGGGTCTGTGACTTTCATCCAATTCTCAAAGGTATCCATTCCTGATACAGTTTAAGAGCTAGACGCTGGATTTCCAAGGAGGGGCATGGGAGAAGATCGCTGCATAGAACATTATAGTAAAATACGTCCATCGTGTTATTTAACAGGTGATAACTGATGGCTTAAAAATAACTCAGGATTTTGATCTTGAATATATTAGGTGGCATTTGATTTTAACTTTTCATTTAATTTCTAGTGAAATGACCTTACTTTAACATTATGGCATCCCTGTTCTTACCATTCTAGTTCATCAGCCAGTTCTAATCAGTGACTTTTTCCCAGGCAAAATCTCTCTAAATTTCAGTGTAGTTTCGTTGTAGTTTACAACACTGATGTCCGCAGTATGGTGGATAATTATTTCATACTTGACAAATCCGGGATTTACTCACTATTAGCAAGATCCAAGCCCAACAAGACTGACTGACAGCTTCAAGATGACACAGATGACAGATAAGTGTCCCTTCTCCTTTGAAAAATCACTCCAAAGTGGCAAAGACAAGAAGGAATGGACACAAATTCATTTTCATGGAACCATAATATATGAAGGCAGAAAATGGGTGGAGGATGGTTCACAGCTTAGCAGATGAAAAGAAGGACCCACCCAAGTACCCTAATGCCTTCAGGGTGAGGGGGTGGAGGAAGGTGTCCGCATGACAAACACCCCACCCACCCACCCCACACCTACCCAGGCTCAGAAATTGGAGGCTTCAGGTGCCACAAAAATGGGGTGAGTTGGGGGATGAAAACATTGAGTCCCCAAGTCCCCATCGCCTCCCCATGCTACTCTGCCCTGTACCCATGTAGAAACCAGAGTATTTGCTGGAGAAACTGAACCCCAGACTTGGGGACACCAGCAAAAGAAAAGTTAATGTGAGGTATACCCTGAAAATAAAAGAATTAAGTGAAAATATAATTCTCAAAGGCGAGAAGCTACAGTTCTCTTTTCTCAGAATGCGAATACCCCTGTTTATGCCATTCCGTGCAAGCGATTGGAAAATCCAGGGGAATTGAGTTTACAAACTGATGTTTGGAGACCTCCAGCAGAAGACCAGCTGGCCATTCGCTCACTCTGTGGTACGGCCCAGCAATTTACAGACATGAGCTGCACACACTGCCATGTGGTAAACATGTCGGGCTTTGTTCTTACACGAGATGAGCAAGGATATCAGACATCTGAGGGAAACCAGCGGTCAGGGAGCAGAGGAGAATTTCACAGGAATTATAATTAATATCTTCAAAAAGATAAGGTAATGCAGCCACAAGAAAAGAATAGCTGTTAGGAAAGGAGCAGCGCTCAAAAAATGCCTATAAATTAAAAATATTACTCTTGAAAAGCAAGAGGGGAAAAGTTATTACTGGCAATGGGAAAGAAGAGACAAGAAAATAAAGAAGTCGTTCAAGAAACCCAAAGTCCTACTGGACTGATCCATGTCCCATTCAAGGGGGACAGAAAAAAGAGTGAAGAGGAATTGTTTTTTTTAAAGATTGCAGAAACGTACTGAAGAAAATGTGCATCCAGTGTGAAGGCTTCCCAGCTGAGGTGCTGGGGAGAAAGCCCTGGACTGAAGCATGTCTTCATGGACTTGCCAAGCCCCAGGGCTAGAGAGACGGTTCCAAGAGAGAAAAATCAAGAACATTAGGACTAAAAATGGTATATACACCTCAAGAACAATTTCAGAAATTAGAAAATGAACACTAGAACAGTCTTTGAAAATTCTGAGTGAAAATGTGGTAACCTGGACTTGTTAGGCAGTTAACAATCGAGCAGACTGAGTAGGAGAATAGAATAAGGACATGTGCAGTCACACAAAGCCTCAAACAAAAAAGGAAGAAGAACCCCTTCCCCACAGTGTTAAAAAAATTAACACCTTTCTCACAAAGCCACTGGCAGATGTGCCCCCACAGAATGAGGGACTGAATGAGGAAAGAGAGGGGAGTGGGGTGCAGGAGACAGGAGATCAACCCCGGCAGAGGAAAGCGGGCAGCTGGGAAGCCAGGACCCGGCTTCGGCAGGGAGTGCCCAGGACAGGAAGGGGTTGAATAAAGGGTGGGCTGTTTGGAGAGTTGTGCAGGATGTGAGAAGGCTCAGAGAAGACTCAGATATTCAAAGAAATCTTAACTCCAGAAAATAAAAACTTTGCCATAAGAAAGGAGACAATCATTGGATACTAGTTAACTCAACACTGAATAATATTTCCTGAGTCATAATCAGGAAAACACTGTATATGTATTGCATTGCTTGTGTGAGGGAAGGGAAGAAAGGGTGGATGAGAAGGTAAATTCTCACCTGTCACAAGACACCAGCGCTTAGGGGCAAACTCTGGCACCAATATGTGGGGAGCCTGCCGGCCTGCCACTCACGAGCTGTTGAGTCCTTGGGTACATTGCTTAGCTTCTCTGTGTCTCAGTTTCCTCATCGATGCCCGGGGATGATAACAGTCCTTACCTCACAGGGCTGTTGGGACAGTGATTGGAGTTCGGCAGTTGTAAATCTCTTAGGACAGCAGCCAGCATGTAGGAAGGACTCCATAAGTACTCGAAAAATAACCAAGTGCTGATAATATGTGCATACTACATAGAAATATGATAGGAAATAACCTAGAAATTGGGGCAAGAAGAAAATGGAAAGTAGGTACTTTTGGGAATCAGGAAAGGGGAAGGATGGGGGACTACTGTCTTTGGTTCTAAGTCTCTCACTAGGATTTGATTTTTGTTTTGTTTTGTTTTAACTATTGCAGGTGATACTTTAAGTGAAATAAAGTTAACTTAAAACCAACAGCCAACTCCAAATTTTTAAATGAAGGGGCACACACAGGTTCAGTATGGGCTATTCCATTTCTACCCTGTCCCAGCTATTTCTGCAATAAAAACACAATTTATTAAAAAACAAAGTTTTCATTGCTCTCAGAGAAGTGTCTTACAGATAATTAGCTAGCAATCCTACGTTTGGGGAGAAAACACATGTGACAATAGAGGCAACTTGAACCCTACCTTTCAAACCCTTTGTCTTGCCCTATGGTGAAGATTTTTAATAAGTAACCAAATGGGAGACTTAGAAAGTAAAAGAGGGAGACATAAAGGCTTTGGATCAAGGAAATACCCAGGCCTTGCTTTTCCAGAGGCTCATTTTCTCTTCTAAATTAATGGGAGGACAGCAGGAACCAGAGAGATGTTGCTGCTCTTGGTCACAGAATTACATCATACGGCCGCGGTGAGACAGCACGCGGGGCCCTGCGTTCCACCAGCAAGCCACCTGAGGATAATAAAAAGAAGAATTCCATGTGATAAAATACTCCACCTGATCCCCCACCTGAGTTTCCTAATCCCCTGCCCAATTCTAGTTTTCGAGACAGGTACTGATTATCTATATAAATTTAACCTGTCCTCTAAACTAGTATGCATCAAGGTGTTTACAAGATAACTTGTAGAATATTGTGATGTACCCATTTGAGGACTAATAAGTTGCTTCTTTTAATATAGAAAAAAAGGTGTTTTCTGTGGCCAGCTTTCATTTGAGTGGCA
Source organism: Phataginus tricuspis (assembly GCA_029783875.1). NCBI lineage: Eukaryota > Metazoa > Chordata > Mammalia > Pholidota > Manidae > Phataginus > Phataginus tricuspis. The sequence continues at coordinate 10,429,988 of JAQQAC010000477.1, forward strand.
TCTGTTGGATATACAGCATTCCCTTTAAATTCATGTCCACCTTCTCTCCCCCCACCACTGGGTGCTCATCGTGGGAGCATAGAAACACAAAACACATTTTTCTCTGGGCCTTTGCCATACTGTCACTGTCTTGGAGAGTGTGCGGCCTCCTCTCTAAGAAGGGAGCAAAACAGTCTGCACTCTGTCCTGGCGTGCCAGCGAGGGCCGCTGGGACAGCCAGCTGACCCACCACGGTGGGGGCGCCGGGTGGACAATTGACCACCCGACTCACTGCCATCAAGGGAGGCGGCAGTTAATCATTTCATACCCTCAAATGATGTGGGTATGAAAACAGCTGGCCGTTGCTCAGCAGACAAACCTTACCCATCCTCCCTGCCCCGAGCAGCGACTGTTGCCATTTTCCCTTCTTCCCAGACCGCCGGGTTTCAGGAGATCCTGACAGAGGTGGAGACCTTAGCGGTGATTGTGGGATGTCTGTGCCATGACCTCGACCACCGGGGCACCAACAATGCCTTCCAAGCCAAGTAAGTGTTCTGACCGCTGCTATTCTAATGCATTTGCCTTTCTGCTCAGAGCCAAAGGTGAGGAGTGCTAAAGAGTAAAGCATTAATTTCTGGCATCTGAGGCCAAGGCCACGCAGACGTGGGTGTGCACGTCATGGGGCCCATCCATCTTTATAATTCCCTATTCTTCTTTTAATTGCAAATTTGCCCTTCATGTCATGCTTGTTGCTTTGGCCCATCTCTGCTGACCTCAGTCAGATAGCAGAGCTCAGATGGTAAAGGCCTTTTTTTTTTTTCTTCCAGAACATTTGCCTTTGTGGCATTATGAGCTTCTTGAACTTGCTGCTTTCAAAAGCTGCTTTTGAGACTGTTAAAATAAAAGTGGTCTTAGGAAATTGTGTGAAGCAAAATATCTCTTTCTTCCCCAATAGGATCCCTTCCAGCTTCCTTTGACGTTAGGTATTGTATAAACTGCACTGAAGTCGAGGGACTGGAGGAAGGGTTTCTGCCCCTCTCATTTCTCCTCCCACACAAAGGTGGGAAACAGACAAAGGAATTACGCCAGTTTTGGGAATGTGTAGGCACATAATGTGCACAGACAGAATAATCTGTCCCTAAGCAAGTTGGACTGGTTAAGATAGCTACTGCTCTGTGGCCCCCACCGAGGCCAAGGCCATAGAATTCATAGGTGCTGAAAGTAAGACCGGAAACCCACATCTCCTGACTCATATGTTGAGGATCTAGTTTTAATATTCTTTCTCCTACCTGTCTGCAAACAAAATGATATGTGAGCTCAGAGGCTAGAGAAAAAAGTTTGGTGAAGGAGAAATTAAGGAAGGCTTCAACGAAGAGTAAGATTAACTTTCGGATGATGGATTTCAAAGCCCCAAAACACTTGTACCTCCACAAGCTGAAACATATACAACCCCCTTTGTATGAACAGCTCACCCCTCTTTTTTGTTCCCCCAAGCACTGGCCTATCGAGGCCATGGAGTCCTGGCCCCTTGCATTTGCTCGCAATCTAGCAAACGAATTTGATTTTGTGTCCTTCTCTATCCATCCTGGGTCCAATAGCCCAGCACTTCAACCCTCTCTTCACAATATCCTACAGTTTTTCAGCCCCTCTTAACTTTCAGTAACATGCACTCTGCAAATACTCAGCCCTGGTTCAATCTAACATTTCAATTTCTTGCTACTCTGCCCAGACTTATAAAGGCTTTGGGAGAAAATGTCGCAGTTGTGAGAGTTTGAGACACACCAAAATTATTCTCCCAATTCAGCTGCATGCTCTGTACTCCCCACCAATCTTTCTGTTTCTAGCCAGCTCTGTCGCCCGTTGCTTTTAGAAGCTATATATACCAAACATCCGCCCTTCTTGAACCACCTCCTCTCTACCACCTCCCGGGCTCCACTCTGCAGATCACCTTGCCTCCTCCTTCACCCAGAAAATTGAGGCCATCAATCGAGAACTCCCTCAATTTTCTCCCCTGCCACACACAGACTTATCTGGAGGGCCCCATCCTTTCCTCCTCCTTGTCTGGGGCTAATCCCTCCGCCTCCGCTTTGGGTCCCTTCATCGCTCCCTCTTCGGGGCCTCACTCCATCAATCTTCCTCTTTGCCCTGTATCTTCTTTCCCCTTTCTACCAGCTCTCTGCATCCTATTAATATGAACAAGACTGCCCCACCTTGAAAAAGCCCACCTCGACCCCCACTTCCCCTCTAGCTCTGCTTTATTTCTCTTCTTTCCTTTCTAGTCAGTCTTCTCGGGAAGTGACCCATTTACTGTTTTCAATTCTGCAGCCCCTGTCCCCACATGTGGCTTCCAGGTCCACCTCCCCAGTAATGCCACCAACGGCCCCTTTTCCCAAAGCGCTGGACACTCTTCTTGTCCTTTCTTGACCCCCATGGCCTTGAGACACGTTTTGCCACTCCCTCCTTAGAACTCTCTCTGAGATGAAGGATTTTCATCCACCTTTCTAGCCTTTCTTCTCAGTTTGCCTCGAGGCCTCTGTCCTGCCCCAGCTTCACTGGTGACGCCCCCTCCCAGTCCTCTCCTGCCATACGGGATCCTTCTGCTGCTCACACCCACACCCCTGTCTTTGAACCATAATTCTCTGCTTATCTCCAGACATTTATTCAGCTGCTTGAGGAGCAACTCTTTTTTTGAGTCCCACAGGCCTCTCATTCTCAGTCTTTCCCTTTAAGCCTGTCCTCTGTTCTCTTGTTCTCTACCATCAAGGGTACCACCCAAAATCCACAGGTCACCCAGCTTCCCTCCTTAGCATCCTTCGAAGTCGGCATCTCGGCACTCTCAGCAGTAACCGCTAGTCCTCTGCATCTCTCCGGGGCAGCTACAACAGCCCGACGTTACTATCCCATTTTACTCCTTGGCACTCCAGAATAAACGGTAATTCTCAAGCTGTCAGGTCACCCCCTGTGTAAGACAGTCACTGGCCTCCTGTGACTTTCAGGGTGATGCTCAGATTCCTTGGTGCAGCGCCGAAAGGCCCTTTCCAATCAGGCTCCTGCCCATTTCTCTGGCGCTGCACCCCCAGCCCCACCCATGCATCTAGGTGCCAGACACAAAGGCCTATTTTGTGCTCGATGGAGTACGGATAGTTCACTCCTCTCCGTTCCCCAGCTCTGGAATGCCCTTCCTCTCCTTCTTTCCCCAGAATGCCTCTGAAAACACCATCTCAAGGGTCCGTCCCTAGGTACCTCCCCTTGTCAGTTTCCTGGGCCCACATAATGCCCTGGCTATGCTTTTTCAAAAGTGTGCGTCTTGCTCCTTCCTAATTGCTGATTTACAGGTGTTTTTCCCCTTTTCATGAGTATCGTGATGTATAACAAGTACCACGAGCATAATAAACACACAATTAATGCTTGCTAAGTGAATGAACGAATGATGAATGCATGAGTGGAGGAGATTTTAACTATTTTAACATGACTGATCAATAAAGTGTCCTGATTTCTGAAACAAATGTAACCTTTTATAGATTATTCTAAAACATAGGTTTTATACACATAGACTTGGTGTAACCTGGGACCTACTGAAGTGTAAACTGTGTATTTTCATTACAGGGACTGAAAATGCCTTAGGTTTGAGTTCCTAAGAGCATCGCTCTGTTAGACCTAGTGCATCACTGTCAGGGGGGCTGGAAGAAGACAGCACAGGGCGCAGCACCTTGTAGATTCTTTTAAAATCAAGGGCACAATACTTGTACTCTAACACCAAAGCCCCCTCCCCAGAGGGTCCATGTGTCACGCGGAGAGGCAGCCCATCTGGCCAGTTGACCTCTCAGCTCTTTGGACCAAGATACACACCTCATCAAAACCCCACTAGTCATAGTTTATCCCCTAGGAATCTGGAGTTGGATTACCATGATACTGACTCAGTTATGTGGGCCACTCTGCAGACCCACAGAGGTCTGGGAGCTGCGGGTGCCATTCTAGGAGAGGGCTGGTGGCCGTATCCCAAGTGGGTCAGAGAAATTAGAAAGTGAATCTGCAGAGAGAAGAGAAGGAAATAGGTATTCAGAAAGTAGCAGAAAGAAAAGACTGTACAAGAGAAAGACAGAAAAAAAAACAGACTTAATCCCTAGCTTCCCACATCTCTGCTCCTGTTTCCAGGAAGCCCACCCACACTTGTGATAATTGAGTTTCCCCAGAATTCCTGGTTGCTAAAGGGTAATCAACCTTTTTTTAGTGAAGCTGGTTCTAATCTATTTCTGTTCTTTGCAACTAACAGTCCCTGAGAAGAACTACAATTGGTTTTGTTGTTTACTATTTCAAGCTCACCAATTCCTCTGTAGGGCAGGTATTTCTGTCTCTATTTTACAGGAGGAAGCCAGCCTCAGGAAAATAAGTAACTTGTCTAAATTCATACATCCGGAATGTGCCAGAGCGGTGTTTGGACCTGGGCTATCAGTTTCTAAAAGTCATTCTTTACACTGTATCATACTGTCTTTCATGACTTTGTGATATTTATTTCGAGCCTTTGAACTTCCAGTTTATTGCCTAACTTGTCATATATGTGAACTCTGGAAAACTAAAATATATTTTAATCCAGAAAGTCAAGATGTGGAGTCATAAAAATCATAGAATTGAGCTATACCTTGGGAGTCATGTTTTTCAGGACCTTAATTTTATAAAAATAAAAACTGAGGTTTCCAAATCTCAAGTGACTTATATAAGATTGGAGAACTTTCACACATATGAAATAGATATGAAGTTGCTGATATTAGATTTCAATAGTGTTTTCGTCTCCATATCAAATGATCACATCTGCCTGTTCCAAGATGGATATGTTTCTTCGAGACAACTTATCTTGTAATCAATTTACCAGCTCATGGATGTCCACTGGGTCTGCCCCTACCTAATAAAGTCACTTTTGAACTAAGACATCAAATGCTACCACCACCCAACCTTAGAATTTCCTTTCAGAATGAATGCTGAGAGAGACCTTTTCACTTCATGGTGAAGGAACTACCTTTTTATTATTAGACTAAGATTTATTCAGTAAGTGTGCCATTGTGTAGAAAATCCCTAGGAAGAAATCTATGTCCTTATTTTTAAAGTTCCCCTGTAATTGAGTGCTTTTATGTGCAAGGCATTGTGGGAGAAATAAAGAAGTATAACAAACAGCCCCCTCCCCTAAAGTACTCAGTCTAATTCCAACCTTTCAAGTGATTTGGAAATGGGATTTAAATGCACCAATTATTATGTGGCAAAGCATACGCTACCTTTTTTCATATATAAGTCTATAAAGAAACAAGAGACATTTAGCAAGGGATAAATTACTATATAAAAAGAAGCAAAGTGCCTCTATAATAAAAAGTTGTGACTTTAGTTATAGCAAAACATGATTTATTCTCTTAGCCTTTCTGATAAGTGAGCCTTTGCATTTTCGTATTTTATTCTTAATTTTAAAGTATTGGAGTGAGTGCAATGAATGATCAATAGGTAGAGAGGGCAGCCATACCACGGTGCTTTCCAATCACTCTGTTAACACCTTGGTCCTGTTTCCCCAGGGACAGTGTTTCCCACTCATCCCTCTCTCTATTTCAGCTGCCCCTGATGATTAAATATCAGCACCGAGCAGCTCTGTAGTATATTCTCCTAAGAGACTTCCTCTATTCATTTCCAGCATAATCTCTTATACTCATTTATCGGGAATGAAAACCCATCTTGTCGCTTTTGGCCAGGCCCCAGAAGTGAAATACTGGGGTACATTAATCTGCCATGACAGCCTAATCCCATTCCTCACCACCTCCCAACAATTCTCAATTTCCTAATTACCTTTCATGGTTTTCCTTTGTAAAGTTTCCTGCAAACCATGGCTGCACACTTCCATTAAGCCTCTTTTTCAAAGAATATGCACATCTAGAGAAGTCATGAAGGTACATTTCCTTTTGCATGCTTATTTTTGGTGCTGTGCAAAGTACTGAATGCCTGTAGGGGCAGAATTTTCACTTTGACTTTTCTTTTTAGTAAGTTTTCCTTGGTGTGCTGCCTACCTCAAAATGAAGAACGTTAGCGTGTTGGGATAATTAAGCTAATCAATACTAAACATCATGAATAATCCATGTATAAATATTCCTGTGCTTAGGGAATTCCTATGCTTTTGGAATCTCCTCTTCCTCTCACCTTTTGTCCCCCTCTATCCACGCACCATATATATGTTATATGTATAATATTTTCACCATTACAGTGTGTGTGCCCTGAAGCTGCTTATATGATGGATATACTTAGCATAGACAATGAAACTGAGGTGTGGTGTTTAAGTCAGTGTTTTCCATATGTGATTGATTTGTGTTTTTTTCACATTTTACATGAAAAAGTGGAATTATCCCCTTTACAGAAAGTATATTACATGAAAGACATGGCATCCTTTAAAAATTGATTTTACAGCCAAGTAAGAGTGGTTGATATCGCATATTATGTTCTCCTGCGGAATCACCATGTGTATTTTCACATATTGATGCCGCTGGGAAATCCCACAGCAAAGAAACAGTTTAACTTCTTGAACCCAGAATTTCCCAAATGTATTTGACCATGGGACCCATTTTATTTCTCCCCATAAGGCCATTTAATTTTCCAAAGAACTAATATTCTGTAGAATACTTTTTGATAAAGCCTGTCCTAACATACATTTTCGTTTTTGCTACTTCTATCAAGTTTTATGACTGTAGCCTCTTGCAGTCCTAGAGGTTCACAGCATGTGTGACTGTAACGACCAGGGTGGGCCGCAATCTCAGGGAGCCTGGGTCTGAGAAAGGACCAAGAGGTTTGGAGGTCAGAAAATCTCACAGAGACCAAATCTAATAGTAAAAATAAAGGATCTGTGTGGAAATGGAAGCATTCTTGCTTAGATGATTTTACTCTGGAAAACTCAAATGTAGGGTCCATACTCTACTGTATGAAGGCCAAGGTGGCACCTTGCTTGCAGAAAAGCAAGCATTCTTAGTGCAAGTCTGGTCAGAGGAGCTCTTCCACACAGTTCCAGGAAACTGTGAGCCTTCTGTAGGTAAGAGCCAGGTCTTATTCATCGTATTCCGCACGCCTGCAGCCTAGTGGCAGTATTTGTTCGGTGAGCGAATGGATCACAGTGCCGTCTCGGCCTGCACTCTCATTGCGTTGGTGTGGTTCAGCTGCAAAATCGACATGTTTTTGTGAACCATTCAGTATTATTTGAGAGTGGGGAGAAAGATGGAATTGCAGAAGGGAACAGAGCCTGATGATAAAGTCGCTCCCACCGTGGACAGTCACATGGCTGCATTTGCGTGAACACCTTGAGAGTTCGGCTGAAACGCAGCCTTCAGAGGTCACCTGGCCCTGGGGGAGCAGGAGAGGTGCCACACAGGAGACACCTGTGTATTTGTTGTAAGGTGTCCCTGGTTAAGGAAGGAAACATCCTACTCATCCTGACAAAACACAATATAAAATGACTGGTGATCGTCTAGCTGACTGGACACTTGGGAGGCCTGCCAAAGCAGCATGATAGAGGAAGGGTATTTTTGTGCACCGTGATCCTACCTCACAGCAGTGATTCTGCAAGTCAGGATTCACACTAGTAAGTGAGGTGCATTTGGGCATTGCTGGTCAGAGAAACAAACCACAGGAATCTGAGCCTGTGGTCAGCAGTTCTCTGTCACGATTCTGAATTAAAATGGGAACTCTTCTCTCACTGATGACAACCAGGTTGGCAAAGACAGAGAACAGAACAGTGGAACTAGTAAGCTGTAACTATCTTTCTCATTACTTAAGGAAAAGAAGCTTCAGAGCTCAGGTTCCAGTCCAGAACTAGTAGTTAACTAGTTGTTGTGACCCTGGGAAAGTTGTATAACTTCCCAGAGCCTTGGTTTCCTCGTCTCTGAAGTGAGACTAAAATACCTATTCCCTGCTTGTTGTCAGGACTGGATGAAAACATGTGTTAAGTTGTTGGTATGCTGCCCAGTGCATGATAAGTACTTATTCATGAGAGCTACTATTATTAACATTATAAAATATGTTAACACAATTATTACTGTCAACCGTGCAATCTGGACAATAATCTCTGGACGTATCACTACAAGTTTATTAGCCAAGAAGCTAATTTTTTTAAGCGCCTCCCCCATGCCAGGCATCCAGATGTGCTATGCACATAAAACATCCTAGAACTTCAAAGCCAAAACAAAAGCATGCAGTGTGCATTTTGAAAACTGCTTTGCTAAAAATAAATTCTGTGTTAGAAAATAGTAACTAACATTAAATATGAGCTCATCACTGATTTCTAAGGTTAGTTTAACAAATTTTCACTTATTATATGGTATAGATTAAGGCAAGATTTAAAGAAGTAACAAATACCTGATTAAAATCTAGTACCCTCCTCTAGAGAATATTATGCTCCGTGAAATAAGCCAAGCTAAAAAAGACAAGTATCAAATGATCTCACTCATATGTGGAGTATAAGAACAAAGAAAAAAACTGAAGGAACAAAACAGCAGCAGACTCACAGAACCCAAGAATGGACTAATAGTTACCAAAGGGAAAGGGACTGGGGAGGATGGGTGGGAAGGGAGGGATAAAGGGGAAAAGGGGCATTACGATTAGCTGATGAAATGTTGGGGGGGGCACGGGTAGGGCTGTACAACTCAGAGAAGACAAGTAGTGATTCTATAGCATCTCACTACGCTGATGGGCAGTGACTGTAATGGGGTTGGTGGGGGGACCTGATGAAGGGGGTAGTTTAATAACCATAATATCGCGCATGTAACTGTAGATTAATGGTACCAAAATAAACTATTAAAAAAAAATCTAGTACCCTCCTGACCAATCCTATTCATAGCAATCTCTGCTGAGCCTAACCCTGCTCTTTCTCCCAAAGTGTGGTCAGCCCTGAGTCTTCCCAAGGACCACAGGCCATGAACTGGCCATGACCTTGGGCTGCCTCATACTGGCGATGGAAGGCAGCTTATGACCGAAATCCCTCACGTTGCACTGCACTGCAGTCTTTGCCTCTCTAACTGGCAGCACAGACGGTCCGCTCTCCTTCTTCAAGCTGTCCAAATTCAAGCCAGATTGTCCTTTCAACGTCTAAACTTCCTGCCATAAGCAAGAAAGAACACAAGGGCCTGAATGGGTCCTTAGCCAGAGTCCCGTTGCTGCCCTTTAAACCACAGGATTCTGTGGATCTCTGCTGACTCTTAAAATGCTCTAGGCCTCAGTCCAAAAGAATGAACACACTTGAACATTTTAAATCAACACTTTGCTGAATTGACATAATTAAAGAGTGGGCTGTTTCTATATAAACAAAAAAGGTAGTTCAAAATAATCCTTTCAAGTATCAATTAACATTTTATTTATTTAAAATGGAAATACATGTATTCTAATTATTGATTAATAATGTAAAACATAATCCACTACATGCCAGCCATTGTGATAGGCACTTTAAATATTTTATTGCATTTTCATAGATAGCAGGTGACATAAATAGCATATCATAATTTTAGAGACAAAGACACTGAGTCTTAATGCACCTAAGTAACTCTCCAAAGCTATTACCAATAGCTGAGGTCTGACTCTAAATCCAGGGAACTTTCCAGAGTTCTACTCTAAGATATCGTAGTGTGACTGTGGGCTGGCAAACCATAATAGAAGCTTGTCAACCTTACATGAAAAATAGATTAAATGGGCTCTACATAACATTCACAAGGTCTTTTTCCAAGAGACAGTCAAAAACATTTGGTATAAGCCAGTTGTTCTGGCCACTCAGAAGCTGTGTAAGGTTTAGTTCATGAAACCTACCCTGATCCCCTGAGCCAGAAATTGTCTTTTGATGGGACCTGGAACACTTTCTGCAGTATTTGTGTGTGTGCATTATTCTCCCTTATGACCACATCTCACCTCCCTTACCAGCCCTGTACATTTCTCAGTGGCATGGATTGTGCCTTATTCATCACTGTGTCATCCACACCATCTAGCCTAACACATAGAACATTCTGGAAAGATTTACTTCATAGATGAGGGAATAACACAAGCAGTTCCCTGAGACTGTATCTGCTCGTGGGCCTTTGCCGAAGCAGGAAAAGCAGTTTGACCAAAGAGCCGGTGTGGGGGGGATGGTTGAGAAGTGAAGGGCCCTGGTCACTCACCCTTCTGTCCTCTTCCAGGAGCGGATCTGCCCTGGCCCAGCTCTACGGAACCTCTGCTACCTTAGAGCACCACCACTTTAACCATGCGGTGATGATCCTCCAAAGTGAGGTACGAACCGAGTGTTCTGCTTCTCCCCTTGACAGAAAACCAGTAAAAAGATGTTTCCCACCTCACTTTCTTTGAAGATACAGATACAGAAAAGTGGGACAAGCCTTTTTAAGCCAAACTACTAGGCCTTTCTTGGTGACTTTTAAAAATTCTCTCAGATGCCTGACCAAGGACCATGTTAAATTCTTCCTGAGCTGATTCATTTGTGTTTCATTATTGGTTCGGAGGCTTTTCAGATTCCCTTAGTGGAGGACACTGCCTGTAGCTTGGCACCAGATCACAGTCCTACCTTCCCCCCTAACACAGAGACTTGATCCCAAAAGTAAGTGGACCAAGGTTGTGAGAAGTAAGTGGCCCATTTTGTGCAACCCAAAGCCACTTTAAAAGGTGGCAGAAGCCGAATCAGGGTGAGAAAATTACACTTGAGTAGCACAATGGAGAAACCTGTAAGAGATAAAAGAACTCAGAATTGCTGGCGGGACCAGTTTGAAGTGAGAACTGCGACTAAACCGGAGCCCCAGGCCTAGGCGTCAGAAGTTGTGGGATTTTTATACTTTTAACTCTCCACAGAGGGAAAAAAAAAAAAAACCACCACTCACTGACTCTAGCTGAGCCATCTGAGCTTAAAATTGCCAGGAAAGGATCTGCTTAATTTTCTGCATGCGTACAGACTTTTTTTTTTCTTTGAGGCCAGGAAGGGATCATCTGTTCCCCATTATTTGTCAGTTCTCTAGCTGTGCCATTAATTATTATTATTATCATCATTAAGGCCTTGCTTCTCTGGAATAGCATCATTAAATAGGGAGGGTTTTTTTTTCCTCCAGCCTATCTTGAGAATGCATGTCACGAAAGCCTTCTTTGACCCCATAAAGGAGAATCAGCCCCCCGGAACCAGCCTGCCATCGGAGAAGGGCAGACCCACTGGGGGCCTGTATTTTCAGTAGGGAATGAAACATCCGGGGTCAGGATCTCAGTAACTGACAGAAACCAGTGTACCAACATCTGTGGTTCTGAACTTTTCCTATGAAAGCCATGTTTTAGCTGAGTGCTATGGAAGAGGGAAGTAGGGAGAAGGACTTTGTGCTTAGACTATCTTTTCTGTACTGATAATACAGCAGGTTTACACTTCTAATCCCAGAAACTCCCACCTTTGTTATAACGGGCATTATAAACAGGATGTGAAGATTTTCTGAGAAAGTAATTCATCTGTTTGTAACAAACTCCTGTAACTCAGAATTTGTCTTGATACAAACAAGACACATCGGCTGCCCTTCACTCCAGGGTTCTCTGTGGACAACCTAGAATAGCAGTAACGGAACCACGCATTGAGCACCCCGTGTGTGCAGGCCCTGCCCCGGCGCTTTCCCCACAGCCCCTCCTGTCCTGCCCAACAGAAAGGCAAAAAATGGGATGCCATTTTCAGTCTACTTTCCAGATGATGCAAAGACACACAGAGGTTAGTAGCCCCGATGAGAGGTGCATCAGACCTTTCTCCCTCCACATTTGCTTTTCTTTCCCTCAATACCACTCTTCTCTCACTGAGTAGAAGCAGTATTTCAGGGAGACAAATCTATTTCAGGGACCAGACACGGTAGAAGGCCAATTTGCATATAAACAATACACTAATTACAAATTAACTCTTTTTATTAGTAAAGGTGATCCAACTAGCTTTGTCACTATATTAGCTGTAAATTGTGTTCGTTACTCTATGACCTTTAAACGTAGTAAAACGCACTCTCAAAATCATTGAGATCCTCAAATTCAGACCAGCTTGCTCCTGGACTTCACATTAGTTTTTACTGTAACTTGCTCCTAATGGCTGTATTTCGTTTACTGGGAAATACTAGATATGTGGCTGGATCCAGGTGACCACTTCCCGTAGCTCCCAACCGCTGTTTTTCCCAGGCCCCAGTGCACCAGTCTGTGATTGATGCAGGGGGCAAGGCTCAAGCAAAGAAACAGGGGCAGAATTATGGTATGGCGTTCCGTTAGTTCTTTGTCTTCTTCCTAATGGCCGAAGTAAGGGTCTGAAAGAGTTTATTTAAAAATTATTATTAATATTGGACCTAATCCCAGGTGGAACCAGGATACTCTAGTCTTTAAGGAGTGGAGGGTTCACCCAATGAGATAAATTAACTCAAGGGAGGAGATTATCATCGGGTGCCTGGTAAAGGTAATTTACTAATTGATATTCCTCCCCGAAAGAATTGATTTACCTTTCATTGGAGAATGGTTTATTCTCAGACACTCATTACGCCCGCTTCCTCCTGCACCATCTTCTGGGTCTCAACAGCAGGCTGACAACTGCTCCAGTTCCAGGCCACATGTTTATGAGTTTACATTTCATGTTAAGAAAACCTGATAAATGAAAAGTCCTGACTTCCAATGCAAAGTAAATGAACTGTCAATCACTTTACAGAAGGATTTTTTTTTTTTTTTTACTTTACTAAAAACATTGTGGAGCTGCCTAGTGTAGCTAAAACAAATTTTAATGAAAAAAGTGTGCTTTTATAAAGGTATGGAGGTACAGGTGTATTTTCAAATTCCCCTGGGTAAAAATCATACTTAGAATCTCATGAACTGTGCCACAAACAGTATTTTATACATTCTAACTGCTCAGTTATTATGCACTGAATTCAATTTCCCATACACTTTATCAATCTGTGTTTCCCAACTTCAGCGGCGCTGACTTGTTGGGCCAGGCGCATCTGTGTTGCAGGGCCTGTCCTGAGCACTGTAGCATGTTTAGCTGCACCCCTGGCCTCTACGCTCTGGATGCCGGAAGTACTCCCCGCCAGCGTAACCATCAGAAATGTCTGTAAACATCGCCGGAAGTCCCCACTACCAAATCACCCCCAGATGAGAACCACTGGTCTGATGTTTTTTTCTGCTCCTTGAAGTCATTTGTTGCCATAACAAGTCCTTCCAAAATGCCAAGTCTTTACTAGTGAAACTAGTATTTATTTAAGGGCCCGTAAGATTCCCAAATGTTTTATCTACTTCTACATGCAGCAATTCCTTGGGAAATGGGCAGTCAAATGGAGTTGTGGGCACAAACATATTCATAGTAAGACAAGTGTAAACGTTTCTCAGAGTTTTCTCTTCAAGACCAGTATCCCTTGGTCCTCTGCCTCAAAAATGGTTGCACTTTCTGACATTGCTGTATTTGCTGGGGAATCTATTTGTATTTGTACAAAATTTCATTAAGCTTTTTTAAAAAGGGTTTATCATGTTCCCATGCTTTTTTTTTTAATATAGGAAAAAATATAATTAACAACCTCAGATTTAATGTTGTCTTTTGTGACTTTTTACTTTCTCATTACAGGGTCATAACATCTTTGCTAATTTATCCTCCAAGGACTATAGCGACCTTATGCAGCTTTTGAAGCAGTCAATATTGGCAACAGACCTCACGCTGTACTTCGAGTAGGTATTGGCATTTGATCTGTTTGACAAATGGATATCTAAAGTTTCATCCTGTAATTAATTTTCAGGTCCATACTGGAGGCTGCCTGTTATTCTACCAATGGTATTGTGTATCAGTGAGATTTATATTGGTGCTGATGGTGCTAATGAAAAGATTTGTTGCTCAAAGGTGTCTAGAAAGCCCAGCCTTCGTCCCTTGTTTCTCCTCTGTCTCTCTTTCTCAGAACAACTCTCTCCCTTTTGACCAAAGTTTAGGCCTCCTTCTGAGCAGGGAATCCCAGCCCTCCGAGTTCCTGAGACCTGCTCCCTCGGGCTCCACCATTTTTGGCAGCCTAGAAATCTCCTCCTTCCCTGATTGGCCCAGTTTTTTTCCTATCTTAAAAATCAAACAACTTCTCTGGCTTAAAAAGTTCTTCCACTTGACCCAGTGGAGATCTTTAATTGCTTCCAATTTACCTTTCTTTTACTGACCACCTTTAAAATAAATTAGCACCATTAAAACAAAAACAAAAACAAATAAAATAATATAAAATAAATTAGCACTTTAGTACCTTTATTTTATTAACACCCATTTCCACTTTGAAGAGTAGTGTCCACCTTCACATTCTACCAAAGTTGTATTTTCAGAGGTCATCATAGACTTTCTTGTATCCAAATTCAATGTCCTTTACTCATTTCTGATATTTTCTAGCCTCTTTGAGACATCTGAAGGTTTACTGACTTCTCATTGTCAACTGCTATTCTCTTTTCTCCCCCAACATCTAACTGCCTTTCTCTCTCCTCTTCTGGATCCCTCTGTAGGTTTCTTTTCTCCTTGTTCCCACATATGAGTTCATGGACCCATGTTCTTTCTGTACTCTCTGTAGATTTCATTCCTTGGCCCCATCTCTAAATAACCTCTATGTAGGTATATAAAAGACTGAAATTCTTCACCTAAGTGAAGAACACCTCCGTCATGTTCTAGACTTGTATCTCCCCAACTACATCTCAAAACCCTTCAGTGGCTTCATTACTTTCAAAGCAACCTCTAAACTTGATTCAGATTTCAATGCCCTACATAATCTGCCACCAACCTTTTTTCATATTTATCTTCCTTTTCTCTCCTTATGTGATTTGTCTACCCCACCCAGACTGGTCTACATGTTACCCTTTTAAAACATATGACGCAGTGTCCCTTGTGCCCTAATCATACCATTGCTTCTACACTGAGTCCTGTCCCTCAGTTCCCCATCTGGCTAAACTATCCTTTAAGGTCTATCTCTTCCACCACCTTTTCTAGGAAGACTGGGTCACTCCCTTTGAAATCTTACTGCACTTAAACACTCTGTCAGGTAAAATAGATTCAATTGTAAGGGACAGAAAACCCAAAATAACAGTGGCTTACTTTTCTGTGACATAAAATATCTGGAGACGAGCAGTCTGGAGCTGGGAGAGTAGCTACATTCAGTCATAGGAATCTGGGCTTCTTCTGTCTTTTTGTTCTACGATCTTCAACACATGGTTTCCACCCTAGTTCTAGATAGCTAGCTGCTCAAGCTCCAGTCGTAATGTCCACATTCCAGCAACAGAAAGAAGGTAGAAATAAGGAGGAAAGGGACCAAAGAGTGAGACAAGTAATGTTTTGAGACAGTTTTCTGGAAGGTCCATGTAATACCCACTTAACATTTCATTGGTCAGAATTTAGTCACTTGGCCATACCTAGGCTGAAGGAAGGTTGGAAAATGAAGTCTTTATTCTGGGTAGCCATGTGCCCTGCTAAAAATTATGGGTTGTATTACTAAGAAAGAAAGGGAAGAGGGATAGTGGGATAGATAACTAACAATCTATGCCATAGATATTTATTGCTGGATTCTGGTGAAGAGCTTATCACATGGTATAGTGGAAAGAGTAAAGGCTTTGGAGATACAGTGATGTGGATTTAAATCTCATTCTGGCATTCTGTTAAACCTGATAGAATGAGCTGAAGTGTCTGTGTCTTCTCCTTCCTGGAACTCCACTGAAATGATACCAGATAAATTTAAAAGAAAAAGAAAGACACAAATCTGTAAGAGAAAGAGAGAGAGCACAAAACAACTGATCAGAGATGTCAATGATTTTGTGGAAAATGGAAAGCTGACCAGTGAATGGTGACTGATTGAGCAGAGTCAGAGTGGAAAACAAGACCTACAAAGGAGGATAACTCTGAGAAGCCAGCCAGTTTGCCTTAGAGAACCTTGTCTGGGGCTTAGAGACAAAAAATGCTGTGAAAAGTGGGTGTGACACCCAAAGCTTAAGACAAGGAGACGGCTAGTCAGTTCACAGAACAGTCGGAGCCCAGGAAGGCCTCCCACAGAGCCATTAACTCCCCCTCCTCTTGCCCTGGAGACGGCCAGAGGTTTATTCCTTGGAGAAATGAAAGAAAGCGCTCTGGACTAAGGAAAGTACAAGATGGGAGTAAGATTCGGAGCTCATAGGGGATGAAGCGAGTCTATGGACTGAACACCCATAGCCCATTGCCCAGTCACCCAGAAGTTAGGAATATATAAGCCACATACCCAGAGTTGTCAAATTTAGCAAACAGAAATACAAGAAGCCCAGTTAAATTTGAATTTCAGATAGTCTTTCAGTATAAATATGTGCCACACAATTGGGGGAGGCAAGGTGCACACATACAACTGCTGCTCAGCCTTTTCATGCCTTATGATTACACAGGGATACCCTGGATCACAGAACATTTTATGAGAGGTTCTCATATGAAACGCATAGGTCAAAAGAAACAGGAAAAAATGAAATTCAGAGAAAACAGGGAGAGGAAGAAAACAAAACCCAAAAACTATTGTTATTATCCTCAGCAAGCTAAGATAGTGCATCCGTGAAACAAGAACAGGATGCTTTAGAAAATAATAGAAGCAACCATAGAAGAGGAAAGAGACTTGGAAGTTAAAAACTTAACGGCCAAAGTAAAAAATCAAACAAAAACATTGGGAAATACAGTCAAAAGACAAAAGACAGCAGTATGGAAAACACTGCTTTATCTCATATGTATATATATACATATATATATATGTATATATATATATATATATATACTCTTTAGAACTGTTAGCTATGTACATGTATCACATTGATAAATATAAATTAATTTTTAAAACATAATTCAAAAATAAAAATCCCAGATTTGTCACTACCTAGCTGTGTGTCATCAGACAGATTATTTACCTCTCTGAGCCTCTTTCATGTGTAAAATGAAGATAACAGTACCTATGTTATCTGTCTTATAAATATCTTCATATCTAATAAATGTCTTCCGTGTCTTATAAATGGTGACATCTATAACCTCATTGTCTTATAGCCTATTTACTTTGCATGTTTTGTGGCCCCCATTCTGATTTAACTCTCAGGATCTCCCACCTTTTTGTGAACTGATACTCTTTGATTTGAGATCTATGGAAGCCTATATCCCTTCAAGGTTTTTATTTCCTGTCTCTGGCACTTGCAGGATTTTGTGTTATTTTTCTCAAAGTAGAAGCATTTTCCCAAGCCAAGTTTCCAAGTAAATTCTAAAGTGGAAGAAACATCTCAACTGTTGGAGTCCATTTATCAAGCCATGTTAGGGATGTAACGAATCACTGAGTGACCGCTGCAATGCAGTCAAGGAAGTTGGTTGCAACTCGTTTTCTCATTACTCTGTTCTTATCTTACTGCTGCAGCCCCTGCTGTTTGCTGACTCCCAAAGAGGCTATCTTGTTTTCTTTTTGTCAGCGTTATTGTTTTTGAGGTTCTGAACAGCTGCTCATTCTCTAATCTAGACCTTCAGAAGGCTGATTCACTTGCCTGTCTAAAGTTGCATTAAAGTGTTGCCATATTTTTAGCCAAAACAATCCCTAGGGTTAATGAGGGGAACAGCATCTACTACAGGCTGTCACCCAGACACTTTTATTTCACAAATATACAATTGAGGAACTGGAAGGATGTTAGAAATGATGTAATCTAATTCATCTTTATTTTGTAGATCAGGTACTGAGCTCAGAAAGGTTAAGTTATGCAGCATGGGTCATAAAAGTAATTAGTGGCTAGAACCCACATTGCCTCTTTTGGGACTTTTCCCACAATCACTCTATTCCTTCTCTAATGGAAGCATCAAGACATAGTTGTCATTTGAATTGTAGATACATTGCGTGGTAATACTGACCTTCTAGGTGTATATTAATCCGTTTAATATGAGAACCCAGTGTGGGTTCCCTGTGCCCTCTCATAAAGCACAGCCAGAGACAAGGATTTGCAAGCAGGTAGTTTAGTTTGGAAGTGACATCAGCACAGGAGCGGGGACCTGGGACAGTGAAATGGAAAGTAGGGAAGCCATTATAAGGACACGTTCCTTTGTTGGTCAGCACTGTGCTCTACTGGGCTTGATCCTGCAGGGACTGTCTGAAAAGTCTCATATTTTGCATCTCAGAATTATCCACCAGCCTCCATTCTCCATCAGCCAAGGTTGTCCCATGCATGTACCTGCCATGCACTTCCAGAATGTGCATGCCCAATGCTGAGGACTTCTACAGCTATCCCCACCCACACGGGGAGTCAGAGCAGTGCCAGTGCAGAAAGTAAGCAAAGCACAGGGCAGCCTACAACAGGGGATGTGGCACTGGTTGGAGCAGCAATGGCTGGAGAAAGGTGGGCCAAGAGGGTGTAAGGAAGCAACATACAACTACTTTCTAGAAGTCTGGATTATCTCTAGTGCTTCTGCCCTAGCTACTCAAATCCAAAGCCATGATACTGTTGAGGTCAACCAAAAGGGAAAAGCACTGCTTCCCGCTAGAGACAAGGAGGGTAAACAGACAAGGGAAGGGAAAAGCTCCTGGCCTTTTGGAGAGGGGCTTGTCACCCACTGCTAGGGTCCAGGTCCCCTGCCATGTGTCAAAAGAGCAAAGTGTTAGGATTCTAGGAAATGTGGAACTGCTTTAAAAAAAACAGCCTCAAAAACTTGTAACTTTAATTTCTAATGGCTTTGGGTGTCCTCAGGATTCTATGCTGCAAATGACAGGTGAAAGCAGAATTCCCACGTTTAAAAAACAAAAACAAAACCAAACAAAAAAACCTCAGTGTCAATTCCTGGACTTCACAACCCAAGTCTGGGGTTAATTCTTCAGTCTCATTTTCCAACTCACTGAAAACATTTTCCAGTTTCTGCTGAGTGATTTTCTGAAATTGATTTCTGCTCCTATTTCTGAGTCCCTGCAGTGAATAAGGCTTTGCTAATTAAATATAATTTCAGCATCTCAAGCAGGACTTAGATATATCCTTATTGGTAACCAGCCATGTGACTTTGAGAGAGTCACTCCCTTAATCTCTCTCTGCCTTGGTTTCTCGTCAGCAGTATGACAGCAGGTCCATCACCCAAATGAACCCCAAGGGTCCTTGTGCTCCAAGGAGACTGCTTATTTGAAAGACAATTTGGTGATTTAAATAATTAAGATTTAAGTAATCTAAATAATTTAAATTTGATAACTTTGATAATTTCAAGTACCTTATAAAGAAAAGAATCATTCAGCCAAAAAACTTAATAAAATTTATACTATGAAAGATGATTATTGTTGGGGTGGCAGAGAAAGGGATCTAAAATTACACACATTGAAGCTTCAAAGGGAAGTCACAACTGCCCTGTCCTATTTGTCCACATATAAGTCCATAAAGATGACCTATGCAATTTCCACAATTATTAATAAAAACAAAAACTAATATTTCCTGAGTGCTTACTTGGGAGCTTTATAGATGCCTTGTCCCATTTGCTACTTAAAGCAGTCCTATTAGAATAGGCACTACTACTGACCTCATAATACACTCAAGGAAACAGGTTTGGAGAGACTCAGTAAATTGCTCACTTTGGTAAATGGTAAGGCTGAGATTTGAACCAAGAAATTGAACTCCAAAATGTTTTTAACTACTCTACCATTGTCTCTGCAGTTATATAACCGTTAGCGTAAAAGTACTAAAGGGGAAACTGAGGCCAGTCCTGGGAACATTTAGGCATAAGAGGCAACAGTAACAGGAGTATGCCCATGCCTAAGGCCACTTCCAAACACACTAGGTAGCAAGCCCGTAACAATTCTACTAATTGCAGACTCCACTGCCAGGGTTGGGGGTGGGCTGGGAGGCTTCCAGTTAGAGTTGATCAGAGCCTGTCTGATGGGGCTGAGACTGTAATTAGAGTGTCCTTGTTTGCAGTTGAGCTAAGCTGGAGCATCAGAAATCAGCAATCCTTTAGCTATAGTATAGTCATGGAGGGTGTTGCTCTTGGGTGGCAATAATAGTTTAGCATCCATCCCCAACAGGCTGTGACCACATAACTCTCTATTTCTCACCTGCCCGGTGCCTGCTCCATGTCAGTGTTATTCTGGGCAGTGCA
>JAQQAC010000477.1:10450543-10472636 GCA_029783875.1 Phataginus tricuspis
TATCTCCAAGTGTCACCACTAGAATGGGAACTCCATGAATGCAGACACCTCACCTTTGGAACCCTAAAACCTGACACACTACTCACGTAACGAGGTCTCAAAATACTAACTTTTCGATACTGAATTCTTATATCAACCTGCAGAGTAGATATTGTTATCCCCATCTTATAGATGAGGATACCTGGGCTTAGAGAGGGTAAGTAATTTGCCCAAAGTTATCAAATTGTCTGTGCCTGTGTCCCTATGTCACATTGCCTCAGACCACTGTTTAAGCTGAGAATTATCCAATAATTCAGGTTTTGTGAATCCATTTGGGTATTCATCTCTTTTCCAGTTGGCTTTCTAAATTAATCAGACTCACCTTCAAATTGAAAAATTTCCATTTCCCATTGTGCTCTACAAACCTTCATCATCAATTATGGCAAGTGCCCAATCTAATGGTTTCTTTGCCTTTGTCTTCCCAAAGGGGTGCAGTAAGTAGCATTTCTCAAGAGCATCTGATGAGGACAGCAAAATGTACTAAATAATCTGAGATCATTAGGAGTTATAGTTTGACCATCCTTTTAAAAATTAGATTCATACTTGGAACAATTTATTTTTAAAAAATACAATAGGAGCTCAACAAATGTTTCTACTGTTATGCAGACAGGAATATTCATTCGTTGACTCGTTATTCGGCAAATGTTTATCAAGAGTCCATTATGTTGAGTGTTTTCAACTTCCACAGTTTCCCATCATCGACTGGCTACCATATTGGAACGGAAAATAAATTAATGCACTGTAAGGTATAATGACTTACGGGGCTTAGCCCATTACTCTTTCCCAAACATTCTTATATTTTAACAGAGCCTAATGAATTAACCAACTGAAATTATTCTCATGTTAGAATAACAGGCCTTGTGGCAGATTGGTGGAAGAAATATTTTGTTACTTCTTGACACATTTCAAAGCATTTTTACATATATTCATCTCATATCCCCATCCATGTGATACTGCAACTGAATAAAACATGAGAAATTCATCCATTAAGACTCACTGATGCCATCATTCTACACTTCTTCAGGCACTGTGCTAGTTGCTGGGGGTGCATGGGCACATGAGCCATAGTTCTTACCTTCAGGGACTCAGATCCAGTGGGAAAGAGACAAAACCAGTCATACCATAATATGAGGCATGCTACAGCCAAAGTAGACGCAGGGACAACAGGGGCACACTCCATCCAGCAACGCCTTAAGCCACTTCTTGGCCCGGTGAGTGGGGTTTGACTGAACCATTAGGGCCTCGTGTTGTCTAATCTTCTGCCATTTTCAAATTTCGGAGTCATTCTAGTCTTTCCATTTCCTGCATTTTACCAATTTTATTCATGCTGTCAACAAAAGCACAGCATCAAACAAGTAATTTCCTTCAGTAATTTGCCCAAAGTTATCAAATTGTCTATGCCCACGTCCCCATGTCAAACTGCCTCAGATGACTATTTAAACCGAGAACTTCAGGTTCTTAGCCGGCCCATTGTGTCATCATCAATGCTAGTTGAAAGGAGGGTGACAACTCACTTTCAAAATTAAATATATGTTTTTTTCCCCTTTTCAGAATTGCTGGAGTTAACGTCTGCATATTAATTTTTTATTCCTCTGTGGTGCTCTCATGCCCAAAGTCCAGAAACCTCTCCAGAGTCTACATTAGCAGTCAACTGTGGATACGTGATTTGCCTGTCGAATGAGCTACAAGAACACTGAAGAACATATCTTGTCCTCCCCTGCACCCCCCAGCCAGCCACACATTCACTCTCCTGCCACCCCTGTCTGGTAATTCTGGAGTTAGACCTGAAGGAGATTGACAAGGATGATTTCACATCCCAGCCATAAAACCTCCCTAACATCCATGGACTTTTAGTAGATTCAGAACATTTAGATAAATAGATAAAGACTATGTGTACATATATACATGAAAAGACATATAAATTTACCAAAAAAAAAAATCCTGATTAAACTATACACAGGAATGGTGATTTTTCACTTTACAAATAAAAGATGTTTTGCAGATAAATTACAAACCAGAAAGATTTTCAGTGCCGTGATGGGTGAATGGTAACCAATCTTTAGAATTATTTTTAAGGGTAATTTTAGCAGTTCCGTTCAAATGCTTTTTTAAAGGCTGCTATTTTTCTAAATGGAACATATGTCAAGAGAGCAGGATAAAAGCCTAATAAAAACATATCTGATTATAAATGAGATTTTCCAGTAAGTTGCTTTTCACTAGCTGATGTATTTGGCGTTGTCCTTGAAAACCAGGTTCCCAGTGATCTGCTTGAGAACTTAATTATCCAAGTTCCTCCAGACAGAGGCGTCTCAATGCAGGCAGTGTTATATAATTTTGAGGATTTTCTAATGTTCATTTCAGAAGTTTCATGTTTTTAAAAGTGCTTCTATTCCTCACAGTTCTGCATACGATCATGCTGTTGACTCTGTATAATTACACACACCCACATAAGTATTAAAAGGAGAAGCTGAGTGGGCAAATTCATTTCTCAAAAGCACGGTGAAGTTCATATTGTTGCTTTGTAATGATTATCCCTATGGAGGAGGTAGACGTACACCACTTAGAGCCATGAACTGCCCCCCTGGCCTGGGCCATCTGCGACTCTTATTTGGAGCCTCCCCTTGATGGCAGAAAGACCCCTGTCTGGTGGCTGCCATGGTAGTCAGTACATGGCAAGGCCCTGCTGCAACAGCTCCCATGCCGTTCCATCTCATGAGGGTTGTTGGCCACTGCTGTCCACTTTCTCACAACCTGCAAGGCTAAGTGGCCCCTAAGGTTCACACTACACACTGTTTACAAAGATGATCTCCGAGGCCAGAATTAGGGGGCTCAGGACTTAGAATCTACCCAGAGCCGCTCACAACTGCCCTGGAACCCTGGGCAAATCCCTCACCTTGAGTTTCCTTACCCAGAAGATGAGAGAATTACAGCAGATGTTTCTCCAGTGTACCATATACTTCTAACAGTCTATAATTATAAACAAAACTCAAATTAAACATAGAAAATAAATCACTTTCTGACCCAGCAATTTTACATATATAAAAGTATGTGTGTTTATATAGAGAGAGAGACAGAGAGGCAGAGAGAGAAAACTCTCATACAAAATTCACAAGGAGTGACGTACAAAAATGTTCATAGAGCATTGTATGTAATAATAAAAAATTGAGAAAAATCTAAATTTTCATCATCAGGAATTAGGTAAATAAACTGGCATAACAATACAAAATTAAATACGACACAGCAATGTAAAGGGATGTCCTAGAACTCTACATAACAATATGGATGAATTTCACAAACATTGAACGAGAAAAGCAAATTGCCATAGAATATATACATTACAATGATACTGTATATGAAGTTTTGAAATATGCAGAGCAAAACTCTAAATAATTTATTTAGTAAAATTATAAGGATGTATGTAATGACGATTTGTACAAAATTTAGGAAATGGCCATTTTATGATGGGAGGGAGGGAGGTCGGAGCAACAGTACAGAGATGCATAGGTACCTCAGCAGGATGGGGAAAGCTTTATTTCTAGACTGGGCAGTGGATAGATAGATTCTTTTTTCCTTTCTTATTATAAAAATGAAAAGTCATGTAACTAGATTAAAGAAAAGCTTTGAGAATAGGAATAAATCACCCTTACTTTCACTACTTTAGAATCTTCCCTTCTCATCTTTTCCGTATCTGTACATCTCTAAGTATGTATCCGTGTGTGTGTGTGTGTCCAGCACTGAGGATGTGCAGATACTATGCTAAATGCTGTGCATATGTCATCTTATTTGATGCTGACAATAACTCTGTGAGTTAGCAAATATAACCTCCATGTTAGAGATTTGGAAATTGAAGCTAAGAGGGTTTAAGAATTTCTCAGAGTTGCACAGCCAAGTATATGACTGGGCTGTTGTTTAAACAGCTATTTCTGACTCCAAAGCCTATGTGTTTAAGCACCGAAATGCTGAAACAGTTATTTTCTAAAGGAAATGTTTGTCCTCAATTTACTACCAGGGAGTTAATCTTATCTGGGATCATCACACAGCTCCCTTCTGTGCTGAATGATGAAAGAACATTCCAGAATCGTTCCCGCTTCTTCTTTGTCCTTGTCTCCCTTCTTTGACTTTCAGTAAAGGCTTCACGGCCAATAATCCTAAATGCAGGACCACATTGTTTTCACTTTTACGGCTTGGTAATCTCCTCTGTTGTAAATATATTCAGAAATGTTGTGGCTTTTTGTTGAAGCCTCAACGTTTTTTAAAATGTGATTTATTTTGATAGTGCTTTATCCTCATGATTTCAAATATTACGTTACTTGGTTCAGGTAGGCTTATATTTTATAAATGTGTTTATGTCACCCCACAGACTGAGAAATTTCATTCCAGGTTTTTTTTTTTCTTTCTTCATTTGATTTTGTGCAGGAGGAGGACTGAATTTTTTGAACTTGTCAGTAAAGGAGAATATGATTGGAACCTCAAAAACCATCGTGATATATTTCGGTAAGAAAAATCCCTTGCTTATGTGTTTCTTCATTATTTAAAGATTTAGCCACACATTTCTGACAAAGATCGCAGCACACAATTGAATTTTAAAGTAGCAAATCTTAGCTTACCTTCAAACCATACAGATTGGAGTTGAGTAATTAGAGAAAAGAGAGAGAAAGTGTCTTTTCATCTTATAATTTATTATACTTTTGCCTCCTCTCCATAAATTTGCCTTCAAATTTAGAAAATGACGTTCAGATTGGTTCCGTTTCAGCAAACCATGGCTGCTCCTCTTTCCTGGGGAAGCAGAGGCAGAGGGGATCTTTGAACCTCAGAAAACAGAGTTACACAAAACAAAGGGAAATGAAAAGTTCACTTCTGCTTTTCTTTAGAGACATTAGGCATTGTAGATAGAAAACAAATCTGACCAATTTTTGGTGGTAGAAATAAGGAACCTCTTCTAGACATTTCACAGGACTTCTTCCTAGTTGTTTAGGAAAGACCGTGGCACACCATTTTTATGTGCCGCATTTGAACCACCCAACTGCGACCACTCCGGCTGGTCAGGCACTGTTCCTCTTTCTCTCATACCCTGTCCTTCCACTGTCCCACCTCACCCATCCTCAGGCCTTCTGTATCTGATTCCTGTTCCAAAGCTGTTAAGTATTCCTGGGAAAGCTTGTGTGGCCTGGATTATGGACTCGCTGTGCCTGCTCCACAGCCAGGCAACCACTGGCACCACCTGGAGTGGGATGCCCAGCCCGGCCCCCCGCCTGCTGTAAGACCACGGCCGCTATCTGCAGAACCGAGCTCACCTGCGCCTTCCCTCTGCAGCTAACCTCTCTCTGTACCTTCCTGAGGCCTTCTCACCAGAGGGCCCTCTAAGTCTTCCCTTTCTGCATTAATATTTCTCTGTGTCATCTTTACAGGCCTTTTTCTGCTTCTTTTCCAGAAAGGGAGAGGACCCCTTGCTCTCTTCAAAACTAGCTACCTTCACTTTGCCCTAATTCTATTCACTCTACCTCCGTTGCTCTCTACCAATTATATCAATTATACTCCTTTGTTTCAAAATCTGGGCTTTTTTGCATCACGACCTTGCTAGGCCTGAAAATAGGCTTTTGTCTCCTCAGTCAAAAGAAATCATCTGTATAATCTGCCTTCTTCTCAAGTCCAAAAGTAGTTCTGTCCTTCTCTTCAGTGCCACATTTATTCTCACTCCCCGCTAGCTTCTCACAGGGCAATTTCTTCCTTTTTGAATAAATTTTAATTCCACAGAAAGTATGGGAATTTATTTTCTGTAAAAATTAAAACATTACAGATAAACTCCCAAATCTCCCTTGTGCTTCACTCCCAGTTCCCACATGGCCACATAGTTATACGGTTATCAATTCACTGTCTTTCCAGATCCTTTCCAAAGCATTTATATACACACACCCTTAGGAAAAATACTGCTTGGTATGGATTTGTTTGTTTGTTTGTTTTAACATAAATTACATATTTACATATCAATCTGACCTGCTTGTTCCCTCAACTGTGTGCCTTGGAATTCTTTCCATGCTCTTGCCTTGTCCTTTTTTATTGTTGCATAGTATTCCAAGGTGTGGATTTACCACAGACTAGTCAGCCATTGTTCTGCTGAGGAATTCAGTCTGTGAAATGTGATTTTTGCTCCTTTTGACTCACCAGTCACCCCTCCAGGATCAAATCCGACAGTCTTTGTCCTCTTCAGCTTTCTTGACCTCTGAACAGCTCCTACTTGGCATTGGCTTTTCCTTTCTTAAAACTCTCTCCTGCCTTAGATTCTGGAAAGTCTGGATTTTCTACTATCTTCTGCCTCTTCCTCCTTGTCTTTGTCCTTCTCCAGCCCTGTGTGCTCCCCACCACGTTCCCCCAGGACCTATATATATTTTTTTCTCTTGCTGCTCAGCATCTTCATGATTTCAACTGCCATCTCTTCTCAACTGACTCCCACCCGGTTTCTTGGGCCTGACCTGTCTTCTGAGCACAGCTCCTAAAGGGCCAGTGCTCGAATTTTGCTCTTACCACAAAGAGGTAAGAGGTTTTCTGCAGAGGTGTTCAAAGTTTTTTTTTTTAATCAGGCAACCCCATATGTAAGCAGAACCTTACTTGGAAGCACAGTGTGTACAGTAGAGGCGCTCCTGGGGCTCCCTACCCGCCAGCTCTGCCTCCTGTCCCCCCATTTCATGATTTGACTCTGACCGTGCACACCAAGATGGGGAAGGTGGCACTCTGAGGGAGCACTGCCTTAGAGAGTTTTAAAATAGTAATAAAACCAATGAAAAGTCAGTCTGCTTTTTATCACCCCGTGCCTGCAAACTAAATAATGTCAGGGATGAGATTCTCCTTCCCAAGAAAAATCTTTCATTAGTGTAAGTTCTAAACATGTGCAGAGATGACTGTTGAGTATCAAAATAACTGATATGAAAGTTTCAGATTAGCATATTATTACTTATCTTTTAATTGTACAATATCCTACATATAAGGTAATTCCAAGAATGCCTGGTAATACAGTCAGCCTCTGGCACAGATGGACTCTGGACACACTTTCAAGTATAAGTTCCCAACAGTTCAGAGCCTTTTGCATTTACTCCGAGAGTAATTTGTGTCTCTAACCCTGCAGAATGTCACTTTCTTGCTTTTAAATAGTATATTCAGAATAAACAGTGATAGCACAGTGATGGTAAGGATGAAAAAATATAACTCAAATTAGTTCAATTCTGTCATTTTATATTGACCACGTGGGGTTTCTATTTGTGTTTAAAATTTAAAACAGTGAAGCAGTGCAAACTGGAAGGTCTGTTTGGTAAGAGCAAAATTCAGTTCATACATGAAATATTTCCCTAAATTTGGATATGTCTTTAAAATTAAAATTTATTCGTTTTAAGTTGCTGATTGTTTTGAAATGAGAAAATAAATCAAGAAAATAATGATTACCTAAAGATTATTATTGGAATGATATTGGCATATTGTGGAAAAAGTGAAGGTTCCTATGGCCAGGCTCCTCACCTGACCCTAAACTACTTGATGATGTAACTGGCCTGCTGCTAGGCTACTGCTTCCACACCTATAGGCAATAAGCTATTATTGACTGAGTCACTATATAAAGAGCTCTGCCCAGTGTTCTGGATGGAGGCAGAGATGAAGGAGGATC
This sequence comes from Phataginus tricuspis, assembly GCA_029783875.1. NCBI lineage: Eukaryota > Metazoa > Chordata > Mammalia > Pholidota > Manidae > Phataginus > Phataginus tricuspis. The sequence goes on from JAQQAC010000477.1 coordinate 10,458,234, forward strand.
ACAGACCTGCAGACTGTTGGATGCAGACGTAATTCTATTGTGCTCAACCTATTGCTGGGAGAACAAACCAGGTAATAAATCCTTTCACCCCAAGAACATTCCATTGTCATTCCTTGGTCTCACTGAATCCATAGTGAACTTGCCTGGAGCTGAAAGACATTGGCAAGACACACACAGAGAAGAAGTATGATAAAAATGATGTGCTGGGAGTGTCAGGTACTCTGGGCGCATCACTGTGCTTTACCCCGTCTCTGAGGACAGGAAGAGTCGTGCCCCCTCCTCCTGACTATTCCCTCATTCGGTTGCACTAAGCAGACTAACACCACTTAACCGCACACTGGACTAGAATTATTTACAGTTATTTGTTATTTATGCTGACCTCAAGACTAAAACAGTTGGCACAAATTCCCTCCCTGCTCTCTTACTACAGAAAAGATCTTCCACTTCTTGTAATAGCTTATCTAAATGATAAGATAAAACTGCTCATTCTCCTCCTGGTTCTTCCTTTGTAATCAACTTATTCTCACCTTTCCATTCTTCCTGCCCTTCTTTGTTTTAGGCCCTTGTCAACTTACACTTTCCAACTGGGCCCCTGCTTCCATTCTCTCCTTCTTCAAACTATTTTCACCTACCTCCTAAAGGTCTCTCCTTGAAGTTCTAGCCAGGAGGGTCTGAGCCCCCAGACTTAATTGACTCCCCAGTGCCCACTGGGTAAAGGTTTCAGACACCCAACTGTAGATCTCTGCAGGAGGGTGTTCCCAGCTGTCAGCAAGTTCACTCTGCATTCTGTGAGACTGAAAAATGATAAGGAATGTTTGGAGGTAAAAGGGTATATCAAGGTTTATTATCACTGTGGCAGGTTGAGTGCTAGAATCATGTCTGCATGTGGCAAGTCTGCAATTCTTCCCCTCAGCCTCCATCTCTGCCAGGCAGGCAGGTCTCTCTGCTCCCGGGCAGAGCTCTTTATATGACAAGTCCATATCCATCCCTGCCTCTGTTCCAGGCTCTACCCTAAGCACTGGGTGGAGTTCCTTATATAGCAACACAGGCAATAATGGCTTATTGCCAACATGTGTGCAAGCATGTGCCTGTACCGTAGGCCAAGCATTACATCATTGCATGTGCACAGTGGGCAAGTAGATTAGGATCAGGTGAGGATCCTGGCCATGGAACTTCCATTTTTCCTACACACAACCCATCCTGCCTCCAAGTTTTTTTCTGTCTTCCTTCTCTGTATAGGCTTTCTACTCCACTGTACAGTATTCATTGAAAATAGACTCTTCTGTTAGACTTTATGGATTTCAATCCTAAATTGATTACTTCATAGCTGTGTAACCTCTGAAATGCCACCTAACTTCTCTGACCAAGGAATGCAAAGCACTGTTTGCTTTGCAAAATTCAGATCATAATGGTATCCCTGCCTCATAGAGACTATGTGAATCACCCTGATGTGCCTGCTCAGTAAATGCTATTTATTAGAATTATCATCATCTGAGCACTTAGCAGAGACTCGATAAATTTGTTGATTGATTAATCGTAGTATGAATTTGAGAAGTAAGCTTTGAGTTATCAAGCATATGGAACCTAAGTAATGTAACTCTGGGCTGGAGGGGGTTCCCAGCTCCGGGCAAGTTCACTCTGGATTAGGGGAGAGTGAATTATGACAATGGAATGTTGAGAGAGGTAGAAGGGTTTATACCAAGCTTTATTCTCATGGTGGCAGGTCGAGTGCTAGAGCCACATCTGCATCCAGCAAGCCAGAAAGTCTGTCTCTGTCTCTGTCTCTGCCTCCATTCCAGGCGCTGCTTTTGCCTCCAGACTGTGTTCTGCCACAAGCCCTGGGCAGAGCTCTTCATATAGCAATATAGCAACACAGGCAATACTGGCTTATTGCCAACAGCTGTATAAGTGTTAGCCTGGTAGTAGCCCGATTACATCATCAAGTATATTAGGGTCAGGTAAGGATCCTGGCCATAGGAACTTCCAATTTCCCTACAGTAATTATCCGAGTTATAGTCCAAGTGAGCAATCTTACAGAGATTATTTTCTGTCCAGGAGAGAGGCTACAAAGTCCAGTGCACTACCTACATTTTTGTCTCCCTCTGGTACCAACAGAACCTAAAATGAAAAACACTGAAGTATAGCAAGAGGGGGTCTGGTAGCTTTGTGATAAGCACAGAATCCTGAATCCTCACTCACTTTGGGAAAGTTACTTAAACTCTCCATGTTTCCATTTATTGCTCTGTAAATAGGAATAACAGCACGCACCTCTGAGGGTTCAGGGGATTCATTTAGTCAGTAGTTAGTTAGCAATTAATTAGTAAAGCTGTTAATATAGAGGAAGGCACGCAATGAGCGCCGTGGAGTGCCTCTTGCAGAAGACCAGCTATGAAGAGCAGAATGTGTCTCTCTACACAGTGCTTAGCACAGGCTGTTTGGGGCTAGAGGCTGCCTGACTGGGGGAGTGGGGGGGCTGCTGCTGGTGTACCCAGTTGTGCTTTGAATGACCTATTGTTGTCTGCCTCTCTGCCTGGTTCCCTGGAGGATTTCCTGAGGACGATTCACCAACCCCACCACTATCTAGGCATGCTCCGCCATCTGGGAAGCAGACATGTTTCCAAGGCATTTGAATCTGGTAGGGTATGAAATGTTAGCACCTGACATCAGGCCAGCCCTCTGACCTTTGACAACACACCCCTTACTTCCAAAGGAGCCAGCCAAGATGTAGTTTCCCAGCTCAGATCCTTCACTACTTCTCATCACATACTGCTGGTTTTAGGACAAAGAAAGCAGATTTTGGACAAAGAATGTGCCTTCTTTTTCCCCTCCCACTACATCAAATTATAAGCACCAGAGCTATCTACAATTTGAATTGTCCCCCATGTTTTTATATCCATGGCTCAGGGTGAGTTCTAGTTAAACCCATTAGAAATCTACCCCTCAAAAAATCTGATTCAAATCTTCCCTGTGCTTTCTTACGTGCTCAAATTAATGAAAGCTGTAGCTGAATATGTTTCTTCTTCATAATGCTTATAAAACATGGTTGTAGCCAGGTGGTAAACTGGAGTGAAATAGTGCGGCTCTCCCGTAAATCGTAGCTCCACAGAACAGATGAAAATGAAGGCGTTCCTAAGGTGGCTAAGCCTTTCCTCTTTGGGATAGGTTTTCTTCAGCTCCCATTAATCAGTGATAAGCTGGATTTACCAGTAATCTATTTAAGATTCATCAGCTATGTATACTGATGTATACTGACTCCCTTGCTGATAGTTAAAAATAAAAAGCATTGTCCATTATAAATTATTTTAAGCAGAGCTTGCTTAGCTCAGGTATAAGCAAGAGTTGCTTTCCCTGATCTGGGGCAGATACAACAAAAGGGCCACCCGAGGGGTGTGTGCTGGGTTTGTCTTTCCAAGCAATGCGGCCAAAGGACAGAGCTGCTAAACATGGGGACTATAAACACTGTTTCTCTTGTTTAGAAAAAGACATGTCAGCTGGCCTCAGTCCCGTTTTATTTATTTATGTATCTAGGACCGGTTTGTTTAGGAATGCAACAAAAGATTATTCAGGCTGTTTTGTTTGGTTCTGTTTTTCAGATCAATGTTAATGACAGCCTGTGACCTTGGAGCCGTGACCAAACCGTGGGAGATCTCAAGACAGGCAAGTTGTGATTAATGGCAGGGCTCGGCAGAGGAGGGACTGGGGGTGGGAGACAATGTTCCCAGAGCCCAGACTCGCAGGCGCTGAAACCCTAGTCAATTTGCATCAGTATTAACACGGTGTAAAAAATAGCAGGAGGCTTAGGCACAACATAGTTTATTGCAAAGCCTGTCTTTATCATGCTTCCACTGCATAATATTTCTGACTCTCTAAGACTTGTTTTTAACACACTAAATCCAAATAACATTTTGACCATTTCTTAAGGCAAGAGCTTCAAAAATAGTGTTTTTGAACAGGTAGTCGTGTTTTAGCACAAGGTCTGCTTTTTCATATCTGAAAAAAAGACCCCAAAGGGGTAAAAAGGAAATTCTCTTCTTCTTAGAGACTGTTCACAGATGAAAGGGCTCTTTGGCCAAAGTGTGCAGTATCTAAACTTAATTTGTACAAAATATCATGCCTTTGCCTCCTATCTGGTTTCATTGCCAAAAGTGTTAGTTCTAGAGCAAGAGTAGTTTTCAAGCTACCCAACTTAAGATCTTGGATTACAGACAGTATTTGGAGGTTAATATCTCTTCAGTTTTATGAGGCACTTGTGTTGGCTGTGGGGTCTAAAGTAATAACTTGACATCTTAAGATTGGACACCTTAGGGAAAATAAGATTCATTCATATAACAATAAAATGTAATCATTATTGACCAAATAAGTAATACAAAATGACTGCTTTAAATGTATCATATCATTTCATCTCGAAAGCCCTGCTTTGAGGTAGGTAAAAGTACGTGGTTTGCTGAGTAATGGCAATCCAAAGAGACAAGGTCTGAATCCCTGGAACTTACAAATGTTACCTTAGAAGAAAAAGGGTCTTTGCAGATTTGATTAAGTTAAGGACCATCATCATCATACATCATTATTCTGGATTCCCCGGGTAGGCCCTATATTCAATTGCAGGTGCCATTATAAGAGAGTCACCGGGAGATTACACGTTCAGAAGAGGGGAGGGGGATGTAAACTCTACGCAGAGGTAGGAGCAGTGGGGCCACAGGAAAGGAAAGCTTGCAGCACCAGAAACTGGAAGAGGCAAACAGGTTTCCCCCATGAGCTCCAGCGGGAATGCAGCCCTGCCAACACCCTGATCTCTGTGCAGTGAACTGGTGTTGAGCTCCTGCCCTCCAAGACAATGACAGAGTATATTCCTTCTGTTTTAAGCCACCGGTGTGTGGTCATTCGTGGCAGTCCTGGCAAACTAATACAGTTACTACCCCTATTCCGCAAATGGGAAAAATGAGGCCTAGAAGGGATAAGTAGCTGGAGGCCATACGGCCAGTAAGGCTTTGAAGTAGGTGCTCAGGTCCGACAGATTGGGCATCACCGTCTTCATTCTTCACAGTGCTTTATGCCTTCTTGCACTGGGTGCATCAATCGGCATTTTTAAATGATGTAAATTGTCAGCAAAATAGGCTATATTATCACTAAACCTCGTTGGCTTAAAGCAATAAATCGCTCTTGACCATGTGCATCCAGGATCAGCGGGGACCTCTTTGTCCTCAAGTTGCACTGGGGCTGAAGCAGTGGCCACTCTTGGATCATTCCAGCGGAGACCCTATTAGGTCTTGTATTGGCAATTAAATGCCCCCCGCCCCAGCAACTCACGGGCCAGAACTTGTCACAAGACCCCACCCAATCAGGACGTATAATCCTTCCATATGTCCAGGAAGTAGAAAGCCAGCAATTGTTGGTAAAAATGTGACTACCACATTCTGCCCTTCTAATCACCGGATATGTAATTCACTCTCCTTCTTGCAGGCAAAATATACTCATCCTCTTACCAAGGGAGATAACTCGAATGTCCCATCGGGCATGGTATCAAGCTCAAAGTCCAGAATCTGTGGGTGATCTGTTGCTAGTCTCTACATCAGATCTTGATGCAAATTAAAGACCTACACACACCCAAAATACAGCCCCTGACATACAGCCAAACCACATAATACTCATTATAATGCTCCCGTTCAGAAAGGAAAGAAGTAATATATATACTTCTTTCTTCCTCTTTCCTGAGCCAGTTCCTAGTATTTTGGACCTAACAAGCACCAGTGAGAGAACCATGTAGTAAAATCATTTCTGTGGGCCATTTTATCCAGCTGAAATGATGTCCTGTGTACCACCTAAGTCACTCAGAGTTTTTAGGGGTGGGTATACTGACCACCCTTTTTATTTGATTCTTATTGCAAGGCTGAGTCTTAATCAGCCGTCATCATTCAAAACATATCTCAGTTTTTATTTTTACAGTTTCAGGCTAAGAAGCAGCTTCATCTTCCATCTCTACAAGACCCTGAATCTGTGACTTTCCCTAGTCCTTATCATTCCTGGTTATAAACCTGCCAATCCTTTTCTGAGCTCACTTCTCACGGTGCCTAGCAAAACACAGTCAGTAGCAACCATCACATTATTAACATTTTGTTTTCCAATCTCTCCCCCTAAGGCTATAAATTCATAAGATACATTACTTGCTTTATTTTGGTGAGAATTGTACAAAATATTTTGCCACTGTGTGATACGAATCATCAATTTTACAGCCTACAATGACCATTTCTTTCACTATCTTACACTTGGCCTCCAATATGATGCCACATATCTTAGGGTCTTCTCATTTTTCTTTCCTTTCTTTCTTTTTATTTTTTATAACAGCAGCATCTCATTTCCATACCAATTTTTCTGTTAGTCAAAGCCAGCTTAGTCTTTGCTGCCATAACAAATCTGTTCTCAGATTTGAGTTGCTTAACACAAATGAAAGTTCATTTCTGGCTCATGTTACAGTCCAGTGAGGACTGGACAGTTTTCCTATAAAGCTGTCCCCGAAGAAGTAACTCTCCTCCAACTGAGCTTTGATTTTCATCTTAGTGTGCCATATTTGAAGTTATATAAAGCAGGATAATTGTGAAGAATTTGGGTGGCTGGTTATTTTTAGGTCTCTGTCCACCCTTCACTTCCCCAGTGTGGGAGGGCCTCCCTTGCAGTAAAGTCTGGGAATAGACTTTCGGGAAGAAGCAGGAACTTCCTCCAAGTATTGGGGAAAACTGATATGGGTAGAAGAGGGGTGAAGAGGTAAAGAGTAAGAGAAAGTTCAGGGAACTGGGGTAAAATAGTGAGACTGGGGAGGGACTAGGATGAGGTATGATAGGCCAGGGCCTTCAGAAACCCCAGTGACATGGATATCAACCACCAAAGGACTAGTGGTCCTCTGGGGAGCAGGAAAATGACCAGACAAAGTACTTGGAAGTAAAAACAATTTCTTCATTGGTAGTTTAGACCAACTTGGAAGTTCCAAAGACCACTTGAAGGTGGTCTTCTTGGTAACTGATGTAAATATTTTATTTTCAGGATCTGAAGTTCTTCTGATAAGTGCAGAAACTCAAGAGTTCAGGGAAATAAAACATAAAACCATGTTTTTCCAAATGTTTCCATCAGAAATCTTACAACTTTAAACTGAAGGTGTCATTTGTGTTTGTCTCCAAATTGAATAGGTTAAGATGCTTTCAAAAACATACAATGGAATCTCCTTTCAAAAATATAAATATATTTCTAACTTCCTAGATGTTGATTTTGTAAAATTCCCTTTCAAAACGTATTTTTTATTGGTGTCTGTCCCACTTTTCCCTTCTCACAAACATGACTCTAAGCATGTGGGTTTCCCCAGTGATCCCCCAAGGCCTGATTAGCATCTCAATTTCCTTCTTTAATAAAAAATCCAATCAAGAGTCACTTAATGTTCTTGATTGGGTTTTTAAGTACAAAAGAAACAGTGGTGCAAGTTGAGCTGTGAAAGAAGCACAGGGGAGATACCCAAGACTGCTTTCGAAAGATTAAGGATTTTGTTTTAATTTCTTTCCTGTCCAGGGGCTACAAATCTATGCAGGACTCCCACTTTGGGGTGACCTGATGTGCATATTTGCATTTGTTAGTGCAAAAGACCCACCTCAGAGCAATCTGAGGGAGAGTTCTGGGAACTGAATAAATGAGGCCAGTCCCTTAGGGGACCATTTCTTCTTTAAAGGAAGGCCAGGGACAGAGGAGGCCCAGAGTGCTAAAGTGCTAGGCAGTGGCAGAGACTGGAGAGAAGTGAATCAGGTCCGAGAAAAATTGAGTGAGTTCTAACTAGTTTTATTTTTTTAAGGTACTCACATTCCTTATCAGAAGTATTTAAAATCTGAACTGAGTAGATACTCTATTTCTTTATAAATGAACTACAAACATTCACTCTCAGGCATTTGTGTATGTATGTGTGTGTATGTAATGTTGTTTTTATGTTTTATCCATGGTTATGATTTATGGTTGGCAAAAATTTCTTGAGAGATACATTTAGGTAAGTTATCTTGATTCTATGCACCTGACCAAAATTAAACCATCCTAGCCTTTGCCAGGCTAAGAACTTAATCTTTGTGAGAGCTGAGAATAGAGGAAAATTAGTCTGGGGATCCAGATTTTCTTGCCATCAAGTTATCTGGGATTTTTTTCTACTTTTCCAATATTTTGTAAATCCGTCTAGTTCATCTCAGAGATTTCCTGGATGCACACCATAATGTTGTTGAAAATACCTGTTGAACACTTAACTGTCATATCGGTTTGCTTTCCATAGCTATCTTTAGAAGCATAAGGCTTGGAGAAGTTTCTCTTAGGCTTGACTAGTGCATGAAAAGTGGAAAAATACATAGTAAAACATCTACATGAAAGCAACCAAAAGTTGGCTAAATTGTCGTTACAAATATACTATCATATCATAATAACAAGTTATTATTAGGTTTTATTTGCTTTGTTTTTCTATATAAGAACATTTCCTGCTTTGAAGGTGGCAACCTAGTGCCTCATCCCAAATATAGAACAATACTGTCTGAGATCATCTATTGACATCTAAAAATACATTGCATACTTTCTTCCAATTAAAAGGAAATCAGTTTCATTGATTAAATTCTGTAATGCTTTCAAGCACATGAGGCAATATACGTCCTCAAAAGCTTTTTAAATGATTGTCTGTGTTGAAGATAATCACCCCCACATAAGGCAGAAATAACTTCTGAGTTTCACGATAAATTACACACAGCCATAAATTAAAATATTTATATGTTTCAGGTGGCTGAACTTGTAACCAGCGAGTTCTTCGAACAAGGAGATCGGGAGAGGTCAGAACTTAAACTCACTCCTTCAGTAAGTTCCTCTTTTTATTATGACATAGTTACACTTTTGAATGACATTTTAAAAAATAACTCCAAATCACAACTTGAAAATGGAGAAGACTGAGAATAGAGTTAAGGAAGCACTCCTGAAAGTTTAAAACTTTAATTAAGCTTTGATGCTAAACACTCTTATTCCCAGGTTTCTAATTAAGAGTGGGAAACTACTTAACAAGCATCCCTGAACTCCCACAGTGGGACAAGTAAGCACAAGGGGTGCATCTGAATAGCTCAGGAGCCCAGTGCTGGCATTACATATGTGGTCAATGGCTACTTTAGAATAGAAACACAGAAAGAACTCAAAGGCAAGCTATTCAGCCTTGAGGCACTAAAATGGACAGCTGCAGTAAATAATGGATATTCTGGATTTTATTTTCCAATTTCAAACTTCCCCAGATCCCAAAAGCAAATCATTTTCAAGTCTCTCTTTCTTTTCCTTGTTTGCAAAATGAAAAGTTTTGGGAACTAGGTTCTATTAATTGAAATGGTATTTATTTTGAATTCATCCATTCAATTATTATGTGACAATGTAGTAAGTAGGCTGAGGATAATGGTGTTTTTTACTCATCAGGACACCAGACATCAATTCCTCAGTCAGCACCCTCAGGAGAGGGAGGCCTCTTTATTCTTAATGAGTGGTTACTAAAAACATACAACCCAACAACTTTAAAAATGGTGCAAAGTATTTGCAAGCCTGGCACAGCACAGTAGATTCAATGAAGCTCAAGAAACGAAGCTAAATTTTCACAAATGTCTGTTTATAAGGATTCTAATCAACTGAGTTTTGAGCCTTTGGAGATATTTATAAGCTTTTCAAGCTTTAAGGTACTTTTCTTTGCTGAAATTTAAAAGCAAGACAAAGTAGCAAAACTAGCTCGTAGTTTAAATAGTTTCAGCTCTTGGAAGTCAGAACTCAACAGTCTTACTAATTTTGACTATTCTTAATTTGTTGCTTACCTATAAAAGTTCAGAAGACGACATAGGTTAAAATACTCACCAATTATTTTAGTTTCCAAAGCAACATCTGTTTATACTGTTCTCAGAAAATCCCTTTATTCTTTTTTTGTTGATGTGAGCATATTTGGTTATAAAAATAAAGGTACTAGAATCTTACCACACTGATGGACAGTGACTGCATTGGGATATGGGTAGGGACTTGATAATATGGGTAAGTGTAGTGACCACATTGTTTTTTCATGTGAAACCTTCATAAGAATGTATATCAATAATACCTTAATAGAAAAAAAATTTTTAATAAAAAATAAAGGCACTAGATTAGGATAATTAGTTAATGTCTAAAATCTAGTATAATTCAAATTTCTCTCAGCTACATATCTATTTTCAAATAAAAGCTTTCCCTCCTTTCAGAAACTGTTTTAGAGGCATCCTCTGACAGGTTTGCAATGCAGCAATACCAAGGCCATTGAATTAAATGAAGAAATAATGAGTCATTTGCCAGTATTGGGGAGCTGGCAGGTTCAGTGGCTGCAGCAGTAAGAAGCCTTGGCCTGTAGGCTCAGATAAGACATAGTCTGAAGACACAGATGAAATTAATTTTGTGATGGAAACACAGCTCTAAATGCTACTCTTTCCTCACAAGAGACTACTTAATACTGTTGATGACCATCTCCTGGCAGCTGTCACAGAGGCATCCCTCATTAGTCCTTTTCCAAAGATGTCTGAAAATACATGCACCCAGAGGTGACACCTGCTGTGTTCATTATATCTTGATATTTCAGAAGAAATTTGTCTGGGAGTCCCCTTCAGATGTCATGGTCCTAAAGGTCATCAGAGTAACTTTCTGAAGACAAAGGCTAGTCTGGACCACAGCCCAAAGGTTAATACTGGAAGCAGTGAGTTGGCTAACGATGCCTGAGCTTCTATCTCCAGGTATCAAGCATGAAGCTGGACATTGTGCTGAGCCATGAGTAAGGCACCATGTTCCCTGCCCTCAAAAAGCTTGTCAACTGGTGGGAAATATAGACATGAAATAAATAATCAAATTACAAGATACCAAGTGCTGTAAAAGGAAAGGACAGGACAATATGCTAGCTCATACTTCCACTAATCAAATATTTATTAATAAGTGACTAGTCCGGAAATAAACCCTTACAATTATGGCCAACTGATTTTTGACAAGAATGCCAAAAGGCCTGAAGGGAGGAAATTAATCTTTTCAAATTGTGCTGGTACCACAGGACATCCATATGTGAATGAACTAAGTAGGACCTCTACCTATCACTACACCGCAAAATACCCAAAATAACCTCAAAAATGGATCATAGACCTAAAGATAACAGCTAAAACTATGAAACACTTAGAAGAAAACAAGGATTGGATTTGGCAATGGTGTCTTAGATATGACACCAAAAGCATAAGAGACAAAAGATAAAATAGGTAAATTGGACTTCATTGAAACTAAAAAACTTTGTCAGTCAGAGGATACCATCAAGAAATTGAAAAGAGATGACACAAGAGGATTGAAGATGGTGGCATGAGAGGTGAGACAGAGGCCTCCTCCTAAAACCACATATAATACGAAAATATAATTAATACAACTAATTCTGAAAGAGCAACAGGAAAGAAGGCTGCACCAGACTGCATACACCTGGAGAAAAGAACAGACCTCATGGAACAGGGTAACGTTCCAAAGCCATGATCTGGTGGGACCCAAGCCCTTTCCCCACCCCAGCTCACTGGCGGGAGGAAGAGAAATGGAGTGGGGAGGGAGTAGAAGCCTGGGACTGCTGAACACCTAGCTCTAGAGATCTGCTCTGGGAGCACAAACCTACATTGCATGGTGCTTTGGTGATTAGTGAGGTTGGAAAGCTAAGACACGTGGAATACCTGGATAGACTGAGATTCCAGCCGCTTGTGGAACACAGGGATCCATATCCGGCTGCTCTGGTACAAAAGAAAGGCAGGCAGTCTGAGAGACTTCCTAACAGCAGGAGAGCTGCTAAAGGGGCAAGGATTGCACAGAGCTTACTGCTCAGGATAAAGGACAAAATTGTCCGGGCACACTCTGCCCAGCAGGTTGGGAACTTTCAGGGGCTTCAGGCGCTCCATCCCCTGGCTCGATACACAGCTCCAAGGACCCCTATCATGACATGCAGCCTGCTGCACCTTCCTCCCAGCCAGTCCGCCCCTGGCTCACAAAGCAGCAAGCCCTGCCCTGGTGTCAGGCCAGCCAGAGGGAAGCCTTACCTACAGCAACTACAATCTCAAAGCATAGAGGCTTACACCTGTGTGTTTAGCCCACTGGTTCTGGCAGTGGAGACAGGCGTAGCAGCCGGGAAGCAGGAAACAGCTCTTTCCTCCCCACAGGCACCCACACTTCTCCCCTGTGACCCTCGACAGTGCTCCAGGGGCTGAGCAGGTCCAGAGAGTAGAGCTTCTGGGCACTAGAGAGCACCACATACAAATATGAAACATCAAAGGAACCTGGTTCAAACCAAAATCATACAAACACCAGAAAGAGTCAAATGAAACCGATCTCATCAATCTTCCTGAAAGAGATTTCAAAATAAAAACCATAAACATGCTGATGGGGGTACAGAAAAATATTCAAGAACTCAGGAACAAATTCTGGTTGGATATCCAATTATTAAGGGATATAATGGAGGTTTTTAAAAGCAGATTAGATATGGTGAAGGGGACAATAAATGAAATAGAAATTAAAGAAGAGGAATACAAAGAAGCTGAAGCACAGAGAGAAATATTGAGAGAAGTGGGTGACTAATCCAAAAGGAATAATATTCATATTATAGGGATACCAGAAAAAGAGGAGAGAGAAAAGGTATAGAAAGTGTCTTTGAGGAGGTAATTGCTGAAAACTTTCCCAATCTAGGGAAGGAGATAGTCTCTCAGGTCATGTAGGTGCACAGGTCTTCCAACACAGGGACCCAAGGAAGACAACATGAAGGCACACAATAATTAAAATGGCAAAGATCAAGGATAAGGACAGACTATTAAAAGCAGCCAGAGAGAGAAATAAGATCACATACAAAGGAAAATCCATCAGACTTCTCAGCAGAAACTTTACAGGCCAGAAGGGAGTAGCGGGATATATTTAATGCAATGAAGCAGAAGACCCTCGAACCAAGAATACTGTGTCCAGCCAGATTATCATTAAAATTTGAAGGAGGATTAAACAATTTCCAGATAAGCAAAAGCTGAGAGAATTTACCTCCCATAAACTGTCTCTATAGTCTATTTTGGAGGGACTGCTATAGAAGGAAGTGTCCCAAAGGCTAAACAGCTGTCACCAGGGGTAATAAAACCTCAGTAAAGAAAGTACAACAATTAATTGCTGAGCAAATGAAAAATTGAATCAACTACCTCCAAAGTTAGTCAAGGGATGGACAAAGAGTACAGAATATGATGCCTAATATATAAAGAATGGAGAAGGAAGAAAAAGGAGGAAAGAAAGGAACCTTTGGATTGTGTTTGTAATAGCATACTAAGTGAGTTAAGTCAGACTCTTAGATAGTAAGGAAGTTACCCTTGAACCTTTGGTAACCAGGAATCTAAAGCCTGCAATGGCAATAAGTACATACCTATCGATAATCACCCTAAATGTAAATGGACTGAATGCACCAATCAAAAGACACAGAGTCACTGAAAGGATTAAAAAACAAGACCCGTCTATATGCTGCCTACAAGAGATTCACTTCAAACCCAAAGACAAACACAGAGTGAAAGTAAAGGGATGGAAAAAGATATTTCATGCAACTAATAGGGAGAAAAAGCAGGATTTGCAGTACTTATATGAGACAAAATAGACTTTGACACAAAGAAGATCACAAGAGACAAAGAAGGACATTACATAATGATAAAGGGGTCAATCCAACAAGAGGATATAACTATTATAAATAAATATCTATGCACCAAACACAGGAGCACCTACATATGTGAAACAAATACTAACATAATTAAAGGAGGAAATAGAATGCAATGCATTCATTTTAGGAGACTTCAACACACCACTCACTCCAAAGGACAGATCAACCAGACAGAAAATAAGTAAGGACACAGAGGCAGTGAACAACACACTAGAATAGATGGACCTAACAGACATCTTCACAACTCTACACCTAAAAGCAGCAGAATACACATTTTTCTCAAGTGCACATGGAACATTTTCAAGAATAGATCATATAGTAGGCCACAAAAAGAGCCTCAGTAAATTTTAAAAGACTGAAATTGTACCAACCAGCTTCTCAGATCACAAAGGTATGAAACTAGAAATAAATTAGGCACAGAAAACAAGAAATCCCACAAACAAGTGGAAGTTTCACAACATGCTCCTAAATAACCAATGGATCAATGACCAAATAAAAACAGAGATCAAGCAATATATGGAGACAAATGACAACAATAATTCAACACCACAAAATCTGTGGGACACAGCAAAGGACATGCTGAGAGGAAAGTATATTGCAATACAGGCCTACCTCCAGAAAGAAGAACAATCCCATATGAACAGCTAAACTCACAAATAACAAAACAAGAAAAAGAA
>JAQQAC010000477.1:10473036-10526983 GCA_029783875.1 Phataginus tricuspis
AACAATGAGGCCCAAAGTTAGTAGAAGGAGGGACATAATAAAGATTAGAGCAGAAATAAGTAAAATTGAGAAGAATAAAACAATAGAAAGAATCAATGAAAGCAAGAGCTGGTTCTTTGAGAAAATAAACAAAATAGAAAAACCCCTAGCCAGACTTATCAAGAAAAAAGAGAGTCTACACACATAAACAGAATCAGAAATGAGAAAGGAATAATCACTACGGACACCACAGAAATACAAAGAATTATGAGAAAATACTATGAAAAATTATATGCTAACAAACTGGATAACCTAGAAGAAATGGACAACTGTCTAGAAAAATACAGCCTTCCAGGGCTGACTGAGAAAGAAACAGAAAATCTGAACAGACCAATTACCAGCAATGAAATTGAACTGGTAATCCAAAAACTACCTAAGAAGAAAACCCCTGAACCAGATGGCTTCACAGCTGAATTTTATCAAACATTTAGTAAAGAGCTAATACCCATCCTCCTTAAAGTCTTCCTTAAAGTCTTCCTAAGAAGAGGGAATACTTCCAAACTCATTCAGTGAGGCCAGCATCACTCTAATACCAAAACAAGGCAAAGATACCACAAAAAAAAAATTACAGACCAATATCCCTGATGAACATAGATGCAAAACTACTCAACAAAATATTAGCAAACCGAATTCAAAAATACATCAAAAAGATCATCCATCATGATCAAGTAGGATTTATTCCAGGGATGCAAGGATGGTACAGTATTAGAAAATCCATCAACATTATCCCCCACATCAACAAAAAGAAGGACAAAAACCACATGATCATCTCCATAGATGCTGAAAAAGCATTTGACAAAATTCAGCATCCATTCATGATAAAAACTCTCAACAAAATGGGTATAGAGGGCAAGTACCTCAACATAATGAAGGTCATATATGACAAACCCACAGCCAACATCATACTTAAGAGTGAGAAGCTGAAAGCCATTCCTTTAAGATCAGGAACAAGACAAGGATCTCTCCACTTTTATTCAACATAGTTCTGGAGGTCCTCACCACAGCAATCAGACAACACAAAGAAATAAAATGCATCCAGAATGCTAAAGAAGTTAAACTGTCACTGTTGGCAGATGACATGATATTGTACATAAAAAACCCTAAAGACTCCACTCCAAAACTACTAGACCTAATATATGAATTCAGCAAAGTTGCAGGATACAAAATTAATACACCGAAATCTGTTGCATTCCTATATGCTAATGATGAACTGGCAGAAAGAGAAATCAGGAAAATAATTCCATTCACAATTGCATCAAAAAGAATAAAAAACCTAGGAATAAACCTAACCAAGGAAGGGAAAGACCTACACTCTGAAAACTACAAGACATTCATGAGAGAAATTAAAGAAGATACCAATAAATGGAAACACATCCTGTGCTCATGGACAGGAAGAATTAATATTGTCAAAATGGCCATCCTGTCTAAACCAATCTACAGATTCAATGCAATTCCTATCAAAATACCAACAGCCTTCTTCAATGAACTAGAGAAAATATTCCTAAAATTCATATGGAATCATAAAAGACCCCGAATAGTCAAAGAAATCCTGAGAAGGAAGAATAAAGCTGGGGGATTATGCACCCCAACTTCAAGCTCTACTACAAAGCCACAGTAATCAAGACAATTTGGTACTGGCACAAGAACAAAACAATAGACCAATGGAACAGACTAGAGAGCCCTGATATAAATCCAACCATATATGGTCAATTAATACATGATAAAGGAGCTATGGACATACAATGGGGAAATGACAGCCTCTTCAACAACTGATGTTGGCAAAACTGGACAGCTACATGCAAGAGAATGAAACTGGATTATTGTTTAACCCCATACACAATAGTAAACTCAAAATGGATCAAAAACCTGAATGTAAGTCATGAAACCATAAAACTCTTAGAAGACAACATAGGTAAAAAAATCTCCTGAATGTAAACATGAGCAACTTCTTCCTGAACGCATCTCCTCGAGCAAGGGAAACAAAAGCAAAAATGAACACATGAGACTACATCAAAATAAAAAGCTTCTGTACAACAAAGAACACCACCAACAGAACGAAAAGGCATCCTACATTATGGGAGAATATATTTGTAAATGACATATCCGACAAGGGGTTAACATCCAAAATATATAAAGAACTAACATGCCTCAACACCCAAAAAGCAAATAACCTGATTAAAAAATGGGCAGAGGATATGAAGAGACAGTTCTCCAAAGAAGAAATTCAGATGGCCAACAGATACATAAAAAGATGCTCCACATCACTAATCATCAGGGAAATGCAAATTAAAACCGCAATGAGATATCACCTCACACCGGTAAGGATGGCCACCATCCAAAAGTCTAAGAACAACAAATGCTGGCGAGGATGCGGAGAAAGGGGAACCCTCCTACACTGCTGGTGGGAATGTAAGCTAGTTCAATCCACCATTGTGGAAAGCAATATGGAGGTTCCTCAAAAAACTAAAATTAGAAATATGATTTGACCCAGGAATTCCACTCCTAGGAATCTACCCAAAGAATACAAGTTCTCAGATTCAAAAAGACATATGCACCCCAATGTTTATTACAGCACTGTTTACAATAGCCAAGAAATGGAAGAAACCTAAGTGTCCATCAGTAGATGAATGTATAAAGAAGAGGTGGTACATATACACAATGGAATACTATTCAGCCATAAGAAACAAATCCTACCATTTGCCACAACATGGATGGAGCTGGAGGATATTATGCTCAGTGAAATAAGCCAGGCAGAGAAAGACAAGTGCCAAATGATTTCCCTAATTTGTGGAGTATAACAACGAAGCAAAAACTGAAGGAACAAAACAGCAGCAGACTCACAGACTCCAAGAAGGGACTAGTGGTTACCAAAGGGGAAGGGTGTGGAAGGGCAGGTGGGGAGGGAGGGAGATGGGGATTGAGGAGTATTATGTTTCACACACATGGTGAGCAGGTGTCACGGGAAGACAGTGTAGCACAGAGAAGGCAAATAGTGGATCTGTGGCATCTTACTACACTGATGGACAGTGACTCAATGGTGTATGGGGGCCGGTCTCGATAATATGGGTGAATGTAGTAACCACATTGTTTTTTCATGTGAAACCTTCATAAGAATGTCTATCAATAATACCTTAATAAAAAATAAATAAATAAAAATAACTAAAAAAAGAAGACATGACACAAAGAAAGAGGAAATGAAGTATTGGATAGGATGAATTTTTCAATTAAGGATCCAGAAATTTTTGATTTAGGTGATCTTGAAAAAAGACTTGAATAGAACGAGGAAGAGGTCATTGTACTTCCCAAACAGGGTCATGCCAAACCTATCACACCGTTACGTCCAGAGCCTTAGTGAAGCATTTGTTCATCTTGGTGGTGGGAGGGGAGGGGGGTTCCCCCTCTCTAGTGTTTGAAAATGAAGTGTTCATCCTTAGTAAAACAAAGAAACAACAAAGAAAAGAAAATGAAAAGACAACCCATAGAATGGGAGAAATTATTTGCAAATCATATATCTGATATAGACCTAGTATCTAGAATATATAAAGAACTATTACAACTCAACACAGGAGACAAATAACCCAACATTAAAACTGGGCAAAGGATCTAAAGAGACATTTCTCCAAACAATATATATAAATGGCCAGTAAGCACGTGAAAAGATGCTCAAGATTATTAGTCATCAGAGAAATGCAAATCAAAACCACGGTGAGATACACTTCATATCCACTAGGATGGCTATCATAAAAGCCAGACAATAATAAATGTTGTCAAGGGTGTGGAGAAATTGGAACTTCATATGTTGCTGGTAAGAATGTAAAATAATGTGGCTGCTTTGGAAAACAGTTTGGAAACACTTTGAAAAACAACTCCTCAAAACATTAAACATTAGAATTACCATGTGGCTCACCAGTTCTATCTCTAGGTATATCCCCATAATGAACATACATCGGCACAAAAACTTGTCCATGAATGTTCATAGCAGCATTATTCATAATAGCCAAAAAGTGGAAAGAACCCAAATATCCATCAACTGATGAATGGATAAAAAGGATGGCATGTCTACACAATTGGAATATCCTTTGGCAATAAAACTGAAGTGCTGAAACACGCTACAGGAATAAACCTTGAAAATGTTATGCTAAGTGAAAGAAGCTGGTCACACGAGAACACATAATTTATATAAAATGTGCCGAATAGCAAATCTATACAAACAAAAAGTAGATTAGTGAATGCCTAAGGCTGGGGACTTGGGGAACAGTGAGGAGTTAAGCTGATTGATATGGGATTTTGGGGGACAGGTGATAAAAATGTTCTAACAGTGTGGTAACTGGTTACACAACTAATTGTGAATATACTAAAAATCAAAGCATTTTTAAAAAGTAATTGCATAATATACACAAGAATAGAGTAATTAGGTAAGAAAATTTCAGATAACAATGAGAGCTGTAGAGAAGATAAAATAGGATAATATTTTTTAGAAGAACATTTCAGACCAAAACTCATGCAGTTCACAGGAACCGTCCCTTTCTCCAGCACATTTCACAGTCTTCTCCAAATTCTATCCTCTTCTCCGATATTTAACATTTCACATGGCTGGACAAGGATAGGCAGAGCCTGTGGGAGTCAGTGACCTTCTACGTCAGATATTTCCCTCAGCATTGCCCTTTTATCGTCTTGTGAACCTCGGCAGCTAGTGATTTATGCTCCACCCACTCCCACCCTCATTGATGAAGGGTGCGAGATTTCTTCACATCCCAGGATCGAGGGGACCTGGTGGATATGCCCTCAGGACCTATGTGAGTGCCAAAACGATGCCGATGCCACGTTTTATCTAGAGGAAAGAGAACCTACTGTAAGACTATAAGGCAGGGCAAAGGCACTTCTTGGAGCCGGCCTTACTCTTTAAGAAGAAGGAAGAATGTTCTCTTTGGAGAACTGGCTGTTTGTCCAAGGAATCCCTATTAGCACTCCCCTTCCAACGGACTACTTCCCTTTTTATGTCTGCCCAACAGAAATATGTTGCTTCTTTTTCTCAAAAAAATATATCTAAATTTTCTAGACATTATACTATCACAAAGTTTAAAGGCTGGGAATGAGGAGAGAATAGGTACCCTCCCACCATCATCCATCCAATGATAGATGAAAATTTAGACATTTACTAATGACGCAGAACTGTATTGAAAAATACACAGAATTGTCAAACCAACGCCCCACCCTGAAAAGTTAATACACTTTCTATTTAAAATGAAATTGCTTCAAGTCTATTCCAATCTATCCCCCCTCTTTCACCATAAAAATAAAAGCCTGCGTTGTTTTGTGGCAGTAAATCACATCCCATTCCCCTTGACTTGGACCCAATTCCCAGGGACCCGATGGCTTGATTTAGTGGCAGTTACCTATATCCAAAGACATATTTTGGCCTCAAGGAGTTGTGTGCTATAAAGTTCAAATAAATTCGCTTACAAATCTCATAAAAAGACTGAAAATATTTTATTTCTCATCATAAAGGAAAAGTACATGTAAAGATTGATAGTGATTTGTGAAGTGTTCAGACTGGATCATTGTGGCAAAGCATTTGACAGAGTACTTGTAAAATACTCCAGTGTAATAAAGCAAGGGTCTCCACCCTCATTCTAGGCTATTTTTGATCGGAACCGGAAGGATGAGCTGCCTCGGTTGCAGTTGGAGTGGATTGACAGCATCTGCACGCCTTTGTATCAGGTAATTGTGATGTGGGAGGGCCTGTGTGTCCGACCAAGCCAGGAAAAGAGGAGCGTAGGCACCCTGCTTTCAGAAGCATTGGTTTCAGGAGCCCCTTCCAGGGTATGTATGTTGCTAAGACTCGGTTGCACTTTATCTTTTCTTGAATTTCTGACCGTTCCTCTGTAAAAGTTGGTACTAGGGGACCAGAGACCTGAATTCTCCTAAAACATAATCTACATAGGTCTCAACTCCTTCATCTGTAAACCAGAGATAATAATACTTTATCTCATATTTCCCAAACTGTACCCGATGGAACACAAATATCTGACCGTAGCCTAATAGATACTTCTTCCAAAAAAGCTCTCAGCCGAACAGCCAGGGACACTGCCATGAACATTAAAATACTGAAGGCTCGGAGAAGTCCTTCAAGAAAGGAACATATCTAACCCTGATTAATTCTGAATTTCTCAAACATTTGACCATGGAAATCTTTTTTTATTTTTATTTTTTTACAATTCTTGGTTTACTTTCATTAATATCATGTGAGTCATGAGAGTTTCATGAAACATGGTTTTCTGCTCTGATCCCATGGTCTGGGCCACGGGGTTTTGAAACTCACCTTCCATCTTAAAACTCTGCCTCTCCCTGAGATGCATGTGACAAATGCCAACCACTGAATTCCAAGCAAGATGCTCTAATGGTTTCTAGCTCTTGCTGCCTGGTGTTCGGAGCTCTGCTCCTGGCAAGGGGACAAGTGTCATTGGCTTTGAATGTTCACACTCCAATTTTTGAATACGGATTAGAGCTGGCAGTTTAATGTACATTGGCTTTTCATTCTACTTCCAAGCATTGGCTTTCATGTGTAAACCTGGCGAGTTCTTTACCCCCTACCTAGCTCAATCAGACTGAGTTTCTTTTCTATCTTCAAAGTGAGAAACACATGCAGGGAAAGCAAAACCACTTTAGTTTCTCACTCTGTGTAACTCCATTAAAAAAAACACGGTATTGTTTTTTAAGGACCTCACAATCATTAAGTTCCAGGCTTATCTACCACTTTGTTTTCAGCACTTTTAGGAACTGCTGAGCCCTGTCACATTACCCTGAAAAAAAATCCTAGAATACTATCTTAGAAATGGAAATGTAATTTAATGACTATAAACAACAAAAGTAAGTTCACTTTTTGTTTCACATTATCTATTAAATATATGATAATATAAAACCAGACAAAGTTTTAAAATAATCTAAAATATTTTAGTTATAAATGGAGCATAATGTTCTTTCACTTAATAATGAAAGATTAGATGAAAAAAAATCAGGAATGATGTATATTATAAGAAGATCCTTAACTCTCTTTTCTTCCTGTCTGCTCCTCTCATCCTTGCTCCTCTGAAAAAGCGGGGCCCCCATGTGTAAAGCCCACAGCTGTTGGGTCAAATACATCTGGCTTTGCTAAATGGACCTTGACAACCCATGTTGAATTACTTTTTAATGTTATTCAGTTTTCTGTGCACACTTAGGTAATAAATGGGATGAGTTCTTGCAATTAATAAATTCCTTTATTGTATGTAAAACTTCAGAGGATGAAGACAAATAATTGCGGGGCTGATGAATCTTTGGTATTAGTTTGCAAAGCTACTTTGGAATGAACTCAAAAGTCCATACACCTTTCCTTTGTGACTGGTTACAGTAAATGCTGAAAAGGACTCTCCTATGCTTTTCCAGGTGAATTTAATTGTTTCATTACTGATTCACAATCATGTTGGCTTTTTTTACACTTCCTATTAAATACTTTGGAAGTTAGTTGAATTTAAATGGGAAATAGCAGTTTCCAGAATTTAGAGAGTAATACTACCACAGCACACTATTTATCATACCTGATTTTTCACATCTTTTTCCTTACTACTCATCTGTGAGGTTAGATGCACCTGCTGTTTTTATCCACAGGAAGTTAATTTGTAGAAAGTGGAAGTGACACTCCTACCAACTTAGAGTTGTGTCCCACTCATCCACAGCATGGGCTTTGGTGTAGAGGCCTTGCTACGCCCCATCCTGCCTCTGCGGGAGAGTGCTTCCCCAGGTGTTTCCTGTTAAGCTGACCGGGAGCATCATGGCACTCTGAAGAGGGATGTGAAAGGAGCTGTTTATAAAAGTGCATGTTCACACCTGCTGGCTGCATCTTCTCAGTTCACAAAGCAGAAAAATAATGCTCTTTTCTGAATTCTTTATTATCACTTGTTAAAAAAGAAGTCTCAGAAATTTCATTTGTAAATTCTTTATACGGCTTTGAAACCAACATTCTGGAAACCCTCAGACTGAAACTTTGTCATTTTAACTATTCCCTCTGAGAGTCCCTATTTTGTTATATCTCAGGCAGCTGGCGTTTTTTGTTGTTGTTCTTTAAAGAGATGATCTCACATGAACTGTTGGTGCTCCAGAAAAAATCTTGAGGAAATGACTCACCAAGCAAGGAAGGTCACTGAGATGACACTAGTCACTGAGGCAAAATGTTGGCAGGAACTCGGGTTGTTGCAGAAAGACCAATTTGGGGTTTTGGACATGAAAGTGCAATAACGAAGAGTCTGAGAGGCTAGAAGGCAAATGGGAAAGGGCACAGATGGTAGGAATCCCAAAATGTGATTGGTCTGAATTATAGAGCGTAAGTATCCAGTGTGACCTTGTGAAGTCATTCTGGGCATTGGGCAAAAGGATACAGAGTAATACATACAGAGTAAGTGGTGTTCTCCCTTAAGGCCAGGGCCCTGACCTATAGGGCAGGTTTGGGTGGCAGGAAACTTCATGTAGAGCCTGAGGCAAACAGGCGTTTTGTAGCGATCTGGAATCCCTTTGCTGGTGGGACAGTGTAGAAAGATACAGTCTAGTGAGGAAGCTAACCAAAGGCACCCATCGGTTCACTTAGGGTTGTGCTTGTCAAATATCAGATCAAGTATTTGCCACTTTCACTCCAGTTTGCTGAATTTCGTCTCTGCTCTAAACAAAGGGTAGAAAACCCCTACTCTTAAGTGCCTCAAGGGCTACTTATTTGTGTGCCTCTGTGGGAACCCGGAAAATTTACACTGGTACATTTTAGATGGCCATTGCTTTTAAAATTGAAACTCTTACGTCTGAGACAATCAATTGAGTTTCCAATCAATTTGTGCCTATGTTGAGCAAAAACAGTAAGAATGTCCCAGCCCCACAAAATTCATTCATTAGTGTAACTCCGGGGGGAATAATCCCGGGGGCAAATTACCTTTGAAACTGAAATCTGTCAAAGGGAGAAATAAAGTGGGAGAAACCCTTTTATTTCTTACAAGCAGTCATCCCACGTCTCTCCCGACCCAGCTGCAGAAGAAGAGAGAGCTCCACCCAAACTCTCCCGTCCAGATGAGCCCCAGCTCACCCTTGTCATTACTTATTGATATGGAGATGGACTAAAGCCAAGTGAGAGATTCTGGAAATATTGCAATTTTACCCACAATTAGGAAGTTTCCTAAGTAATCCAGTGATTTACTGAAAGTGACTGACAGAAAATACACAAAAATATATCAACAAAGTGGCCGGTAGAGAAAGAACATACAGAGAACAGCCCCAGACCCATGGATAGTTATATAATAGTGAGATGCAACATGCTTATATAGGTTTATCTGTGAAATATAATTCTTGCTCATCTTTTTAATGTTATGGTTCCAAACTTTTCTTTAAAAAAAATAAAAAATGGGCCTAACAGGCAGAAGTCATGATTTATTTGTGACAGCATTTTAATCAGGAAGCATATAGGAAGCCATATAGGAGCGGGCAGGGAACCATCACAGTGTGGTACCCAAGAGAAGACTAAAGCCCTGGTTGGTTAGCTCTGGCCTAGCAGGGTATCTCAAAGGAATACATTGACATCTGATTTCTGTGCTTTCTGCTGTCTTTGTACCCTGCTGGGGATCCATTAGCCTGCTGCTCAACAGCTTTGGAGGGAGACAAAATAGAAAGGAAGAAGAAAGAGAGAGAGAAAGAAACCATCAAAATTTGAAGTCATTGCTGCAGCAGCCTTAGGGATAAACAGAAAACCCGATGTGACAACATCACAGCTTCTTTTTGCAACAGGCAGCTAAGGTTTTGCCCTTTGTTTTCATTCTCAACTTAATCAAACCTCAGTCCCTAGAATTTCAATGAGGCACAGACACATTAGAAATATTGTTTGTTAAGGATTAAGGGAATTAATTTTTATTATGAACATTGTCAGATTTTCAGTCATCCCAAACTGGATCTTGATTGTGGAATAGATTTTTTTCACAGATAATGCTGAAAAGCTTGACCTAGACAGGATATAGCCAGAATAATCTCTTTCTCCATTAGAAGAAAGAAGAGTTTGACTAGTGTACTGCTTCTTTGTAAAAATATCATGGAGTTTCTTCTGCAGCAGGCAGGGCTTCTGGTGTTATGGTTACAGTAACTTTTGACTTTTTTTTCTGCCTTCAGTTGAAATGGTCTTTTTTACTTTACCTTTTTTTTTTTTGCATCATTAATATACAGTTACATGAGCAGCATTGCAGTTACTAGATTCCCCCCATTATCAAGTCCCCACCACAAACCCCATTACAGTCACTGTCCATCAGCGTAGTGAGATGCTATAGAATCACTACCTGTCTTCTCTGAGTTGTACAGCCCTCCCTGTACCCCACCCCTAGATTATGTCTGCTAATTGTAATGCCCCCTTTTTCCCAGTTGCCCCTCCCTTCCCACCCATCCTCCCCAGTCCCTTTCCTTTTGGTAACTATTAGTCCATTCTTGGGTTCTGTGACTCTGCTACTGTTTTGTTCCTTCACTTTTTTCTTTGTTCTTATACTCCACAGATGAGTGAAAGCATGTGATACATGTCTTTCTCTGCCTGGTTTATTTCACTGAGCATAATATCCTCTAGCTCCATCTATGTTGTTGCAAATGGTAGGATTTGTTTTCTTCTTATGGCTGAATAATATTCCATTATGTATATGTACCACCTCTTCTTTATCCATTCATCTACTGATGGACACTTAGGTTGCTTCCATTTCTTGGCTACTGTAAATAGTACTGGTATAAACATAGGCATGCATCTGTCTTTTTGAAACTGGGCTCCTGCATTCTTAGGGTAAATTTCTAGGAATGGAATTCTGGGTCAAATGGTATTTCTATTTTGAGTTTTTTGAGGAACCTCCATACTGCTTTCCACAATGGTTGAACTAGTTGACATTCCCACCAGCAGTGTAGGAGGGTTCCCCTTTCTCCACATCCTCGCCAACATTTGTTGTTGTTTGTCTTTTCAATGGTGGCCATCCTAACTGGTGTGAAGTAATATCTCATTACGGTTTTAATTTGCATTTCTCTGATGATTAGTGATGTGGAGCATCTTTTCATGTGCCTGTTGGCCTTCTGAATTTCTTCTTTGGAGAAGTGTCTGTTCAGATCTTCTGCCCATATTTTAATCGGATTATTGGCTTTTGTTTGTTGAGGTGCATGAGCTCATTGTATATTTTGGATGTCAACCCCTTATCGGATATGTCATTTATGAATATATTCTCCCATACTGTGGGATGTCTTTTTGTTCTACTGATGGTGTCCTTTGCTGTACAGAAGCTTTTTAGTTTGATATACTCCCACTTGTTCATTTTTGCTTTCGTTTCCTTGCCTGTGGAGATGTATTCATGAAGAAGTTGTTCTTGTTTATATTCAAGAGACTTTTGCGTATGTTTTCTTCTAAGAGTATTATGGTTTCATGACTTACATACAGGTCATTGATCCATTTTGAGTTTATTATTGTGTATGGAGTTAGGCAGTAATCCAGTTTCATTCTCTTGCATGTAGCTGTCCAGTTTTGCCAACACCAGCTGTTGAAGAGGCTGTCATTTCCCCATTGTGTATCCATGGCTCCTTTATCATATATTAATTGACCATATATGCTTGGGTTACTATCTGGACTCTCTATTCTGTTCCACTGGTCTATGGGTCTGTTCTTGTACCAGTACCAAATTGTCTTGACTACTGTGGCTTTGTAGTAGAGCTTGAAGTTGGGAAGCGAGATCCCCCTGCTTTTTCCTCCTTTTCAGGATTGCTTTGGCTATTCAGGGTCTTCTGTAGTTCCATATGAATTTTAGAACTATTTGTTCCAGTTTGTTGAAGAATGCTGTGTCTATACTGATAGGGATTGCATTGAATCTGTAGATTGCTTTAGGCAGGATGGCCATTTTGACAATATTAATTCTTCCTACCCAAGAGCATGGGATGAATTTCCATTTATTATGAATTTCGTCTTTAATTTCTCTTAAGAGTGTCTTCTGGTTTTCAGGGTATAGGTCTTTCACCTCCTTGGTTCGGTTTATTCCTAGGTATTTTATTCTTTTTGATGCAATTGTGAATGGAATTGTTTTCCTGGCTTCTCTTTCTGCTAGTTCACTGTTAGTGTACAGGAATGCAACAGATTTCTGTGTATTAATTTTGTTTCCTGCAACTTTGCTGAATTCAGATATTAGTTCTAGTAGTTTGGGAGTAGATTCTTTAGGGTTTTTTATGTACAATATCATGTCATCTGCAAACAATGGCAGTTTGACTTCTTCCTTACCTATCTGGATGCCTTTTATTTCTTGGTGTTTTCTGATTGTCTTGGCTAGGACCTCCAGTACTATGTTGAATAAAAGTGGGGAGAGTGGGCATCCTTGTTTTGTTCCTGATCTTAGGGGAAAAGCTTTCTGCTCCTTGCTGTTAAGTATTATGTTGGTCATGGATTTGTCATATATGGCCTTTATGATGTTGAGGTACTTGCCGTCTATACCCATTTTGTTGAGAGTTTTTATCATGAATGGATGTTGAATTTTGTCGAATGCTTTTTCAGCATATATGGAGAAGATCATGTGGTTTTTGTCCTTCTTTTAGTTGATGTGGTGGATGATGTTGATGGATTTTCGACTGTTGAACCATCCTTGCATCCCTGAGATGAATCCCACTTGATCATGGTGCATGATCCTCTTGATGTGTTTTTGAATTTGGTTTGCTAATATTTTGTTGAGTATTTTTGCATCTATGTTCATCAGGGATATTGGTCTGTAGTTTTCTCTTTTTGTGGTGTCTTTGCCTGGTTTTGGTATTAGAGTGATGCTGGCTTCAAAGAATTGTTTGAAAGTATTCCCTCTTCTTCTATTTTTTTGGAAAACTTTAAGGAGAATGGATATTATGTCTTCTCTAAATGTCTGATAAAATTCAGCAGGAATACATCTGGCCAGGGGGTTTTGTTCTTGGGTAGTTTTTTTATTACCAGTTCAATTTTATTGCTGGTAATTGGTCTGTTTAGATTTTCTGTTCCTTCCTGGGTCCATCTTGGAAGGTTGTATTTTTCTAGAAAGTTGTCCATTTCTTCCAGGTTATCCATTTTGTTAGCATATAGTTTTTCACAGTATTCTCTAATAATTCTTTGTATTTCTGTGGTGTCCATAGTGATCTTTCCTTTCTCGTTTCTGATTCTGTTTATGTGTGTAGATTCCCTTTTTTTCTTAGTAAGTCTGGCTAGGGGTTTATCTATTTTGTTTATTTTTTCAAAGAACCAGCTCTTGGTTTCATTGATTTTTTCTATTGTTTTATTCTTCTCAATTTTATTTATTTATTCTCTGATCTTTATTATGTCCCTCCTTCTGCTGACTTTGGGCCTCATTTGTTCCTCTTTTCCAGTTTCAATAATTGTGACTTTAGACTATTCATTTGGGATTGTTCTTCCTTCTTTAAATAGACCTGGATTGCAATATACTTTCCTCTTAGAACTGCCTTCGCTGTATCCCACAGAAGTTGGGGTGTTGTGCTGTTGTTTTCGTTTGTCTCCATATATTGCCTGATCTCTGTTTTAATTTGTTCATTGATCCATTGATTATTTAGCAGCATATTGTTAAGCCTCCTTGTGTTCGTGAGCCTTTTTGTTTTCTTTGTACAATTTATTTCTAGTTTTATACCTTTGTGATCTGAGAAGTTGGTTGGTAGAATTTCAACCTTTTTGAATTTACTGAGGCTCTTTTTGTGGCCTACTATGTGCTCTATTCTGGAAAATGTTCCATGTGCACTTGTGAAGAATGTGTATCCTGCTGCTTTTGGGTGGAATGTTCTATATATGTCTGTTAGGTCTATCTGTTCCAATTTGTTGTTCAGTACCTCTGTGTCCTAACTTGTTTTCTGTCTGGTTGATCTGTCCTTTGGAGTGAGTGGTGTGTTGATGTCTCCTAAAATGAATGCATTGCATTCTATTTTCCTCTTTAATTCTGTTAGTATTTATTTCACGTATGTAGGTGCTCCTGTGTTGGGTGCATAGATATTTATAATGGTTATATCCTCCTGTTGGACTGCCCCCTTTAAAATTACATAATGTCCTTCTTTGTCTCTTGTTACTTTCTTTGTTTTGAGGTCTATTTTTTCTTACACAAGTACTGCAACTCCTGCTTTTTTTTCCCTATTGTTTGCATGAAATATCTTTTTTCATCCCTTTACTTTTAGTCTGTCTATGTCTTTGGGTTTGAAGTGAGTCTCTTGTAGGCAGCATATAGATGGGACTTGCTTTTTTATCCATTCTATTTCTCTGTGTCTTTTGATTAGTGCATTCAGTCCATTTACATTTAGGGTGATTATCGATAGATATGTACTTATTGCCATTGCAGGCTTTGGATTTGTGGTTACCAAAGGTTCAAGGGCAACTTCCTTACTATCTAACCATCTAACTTACCTCACTTATTATGCTATTATAAACATAATCTGATGATTCTTTATTTCTCTCCCTTCTTTTTCTTCCTCCTCCACTCTTTATATGTTAGGTGTTTTATTCTGTACTCTTTGTGTTTCCCTTGACTGATTTTGTGAATAGCTGATTTTATTTTGCATTTAGTTAGTATTTAGTTGGTATACTTTCTTTGCTGTGGTTTTATTTTCTCTGATGATAGCTATTTAGCCTTAGGCATACTTTCATGTAGAGCAGTCCCTTTAAAATATTCTGTAGAGGTGGTTTGTGGGAGGCAAGTTCCCTCAACTTTTGCTTATCTGGGAATTGTTTAATCCCTCCTTCAAATTTAAATTATAATCTTGCTGGATGCAGTATTCTTGGTTTGAGGCCCTTCTGTTTCATTGCATTGAATATATCATACCATTCCCTTCTGACCTGTAAGGTTTCTGCTGAGAAATCTGATGATAGCCTGATGGGTTTTCCTTTTTAGGTGATCTTTTTTTCTCTCTCTGGCTGCTTTTAATACTCTGTCCTTGTCTTTGATCTTTGCCATTTTAATTATTATATGTCTTGGTGTTGTCCTCATTGCATCCCTTGTGTTGGAAGATCTGTGGACTTCCATATTCTGAAAGACTACTCCCTTCCCCAGATTGGGGAAGTTTTCATCAATTATTTTTTCAAAGACACTTTCTATCCCTTTTTCTCTGTCTTCTTCTTCTGGTACCCCTATAATGTGAATATTGTTCCATTTGGATTGGTCACACCGTTGTCTTAATATTCTGTCATTCCTAGAGGTCCTTTTATCTCTCTCTGCCTCAGCTTCTTTGTATTCCTGTTCTCTGATTTCTATTCCAGTAACAGTCTCTTCCATCTCATCCGATCTGCTCTTGAATCCTTCCATTGTTTGTTTCATTTCTGTTATCTCCTTCCTGAATTCATCCCTTAGCTCTTGAATATTTCTCTGTAGCTCCATCAGCATGCTTATGACTTTTATTTTGAATTCTTTTTCAAGAAGACTTGTGATTTCAGTCTCACCAAGCCCTCTCTCTGGTGTTGAAGGGATTTTGGACTGAACAAGGTTCTTCTGCCTTTTCATAGTCTTAGGAGTGGTTGTCGGCAAGTGGTAAGTGTGTTAGCTGGCAGAACAAAGTCCCTTCCTGCTTGTCGGTAGCTTTGCCTGTCTCTGCTGTCTGTGCCGGCTAACCGCACACAGGGTACAGCCTCTGCGTTATCCCCTAGGTTGCTGTGGGTGGGGCGGCCCTTGGGATGGCCTAGAACACTGGCAGGGGTCACAGGCCAGCAGTGCGTGTGTCTGCTGCAAGGACAAGGCCCCTTCGTGCCTCCTGGTCTCTGCGCCTGTTTCTGCTATCTGTGCCGGTCAACTGCACACAGGAAGCAGTCTCCGGGTTAATCCCCTAAACTGCCGTGGGCAGGGCAGCCCTCAGGATGGCCTAGGGTGCTGGCGGGGGTTGCAGGTGAGCGGCACATGTTCTGCCATGAGAACAAAGCCCCTTCATGCCTTCCAGACTCTGGACCTATGTCCATTCTCTGTGCCAGTCAACTGTGTGCAGGGATTAGCCTCTGGGTCTGGGCCCCTTAGCCATGCACAGGGAGAAGCCTCTGTATTAAGCTGTGTGGTTACTGTAGGCGGGGCTGCTCCCTGGCTGGTCTGCAGCAAGGGTGGGGACAACCGGTTTGCTTGCAATGCTGGCAGGGAGGAAGGAACAGCAGGCTGCTTATCACGTGAGGGGCCTAAGAGCTGTGTTGCCAACCAGGGGGTTAAGGCGCCTGAAGTTCCTTAAAATTGTCAGCCTGCTGGGCTGAGTGTGCCAGGACAATTTTGTCCACCTGTTAAATCCTTGTCCCTTTAAGACTTTTAAAGTGCATGTTTTTCTTTTGTCCCAGGGCAGCCCACTGTGGGAACCTGTTCGCAGTCTTAGTCTCAGATTTTGCTTTTCTGCTCCTCTAATATCCAGAGCACCATGCAATGTGTGCCTGTGCTCCCAGGGCGGATTACTAGGGCTGGTTATTTAGCAGTCCTGTGCTTCCACTCCCTCCCCACTCTGATTCTTTTCCTCCCGCCGGTGAGCTGGGGCTGGGGGAGTGCTTGGGTCCTGCCGTGTCACGGCTTTGTGTCTTACTCTTTTCCATGAGATGTTGGGTTCTCGCAGATGTAGCTTGGCTCATGTACTGTATCTTCTGGTCACTCTTTTAGGAATAGTTGTATTTACTGTATTTTCAAAATATATATGGTTTTGGGAGGAGATTTCCGGCACTCTACTCATGCTGCCATCTTTCCTCTTCCTGAAATGGTTATTTTTGGAAAACATATTCCACCTGATACAATTATTAATATGCTCTCTGGAAAGAAGGGAGAAAAACAAATCTCTAAAATATATTTGAAATTCTAGAGGCTGGGAATTAGAATTGATAAATTGAAGAAGAGATACAAGGTGCTACTCTAAAACAATTTTTCTGGGTACCTATAAATGTACTTTAAAAACACCTCAATGTTCCCACATAGTTCATGCCTTGTATCCGATTTAAAAAATAAATAAATAAGTAATGAGCTACAGAGTGACTAGTTAGAATATAACATGTCCTCTTAAAAGCCTACAAGAAATGGAATGTGTGTAGAGAGTAAAACAATTTCATCAAATACTTAAAAAAAAAAAAAGGATACCACCCAAGCCAGTTTCCTATAAATGTTTTCTCTGTGGCATTTTGTGTTCTTGTAGATGAGAGGAAGAAATAATTGTGGCTAACTTCTACCTTGTCCTTACAAAGGGGAAGCACATATAGAATGACATCATATATTACTTGGAAGACTGAAGAAGAAAGAAAGAAAGAGAGAGGGGGGGGATGAGGAAAGAAACTATCTTCCTATGTTTTCTCTATAATTCGTCAGGCTCTCCTTTTTCCTGGTGGTCGGGGGAGGGCACATCAGGGCCTGGCACTTAAACTTGACAATTAGAGTACCTATCTCGATTTCTTCTGGGAGGACTAAAATGTGAACTGTTCCCAGTCAAAGCTATTTCTTCTCCGCAGCTGACATCTATCCTTGTAAGCTTTCTGTGACCGCGGGGGAGAAGGACCTGCATACACAGGCGGCCTGTTGAGTCCCACAGGGTTGACTGAAAGGAGTCTAGTCAGGACTCTGGACATGATGTCAGGCGGGCCTGTGTGACAGTGGGTGTGGGTGTGGTGACAACTCTGTGCAGGCCCTGGCCGCCAGCTGCGGCCGCTGAAGTTGCTGGTCCTTGTAGTAGCCTCTCCTGGCAGGCCCCCACTGGCTTCCTGGTCGGTTCTGATCAAATGGTTCTCTTGCCATGTGCTCAGCCCCTGTGAGACACTCATGAACTCCTCCCTGCTACTTTCTCTTCAGCCTGCTGTCCACACAACTTCCTCAGTACTTTCTAATATGCTGCCTGGGTAGTGCCAACGTGTTCTAGAAAAACTCCGTCATTTTCCTGAATTAGGCTCCAAGATTCGAGAGACAAGCTCCCCCTCCATCCCCAGGCTTTGCCCCTTGCCCCCACCCCTGCGGAACATGGAGCCAGGACATTCAGGGCTATTCTCATTCTTCTCTCACCCCTCCTACCTTACGGTCTCTCTCTCTCTCTTTCCTCTTTCTATTCTCTCTTTCCCCGCTCTCCCTCCCTCTCCCACTTCCCTAACACCCATACTAGAAAGCTTTTTAATTTCCTCTTCCTTGTCTGATGGCATGATCCCTATATGTGTCCTCTGTGCTCTCCAAAGTAAGAGCTCTGTAGTCAGCCTTGATGATCTGACTTAGCCAGTCTTGATTCTTTGTAGGTAAAGCAGGGTTCCAGGATTTAGAAACCCCCTTTCTCACCACACGAAGCTGTCATTGAGGGCTATTCTACCTCAAAGCTGAATGATGACAGCTTGTTCTTTCTAGCCAGATACCATCATCTGCCTACTGAGTTAATGGGTAGGGAGCTATAGGCATCACGATCTAAGTAGAACAAAAATACATTGGTTTAATAATTTCAAAATATTGTCCTTGTGACATATACTATAACCAAACCTCAGTACTGATAGTAAAACCTGTTTATGTCCAAATTTCCTATGTACTATTAGTCCAATATGAATGGAAAAGAAATATAAACATTCAAAAGTGTCAGTTGTATGTAGTTTATAGGCTGCTCCACTACAGCTTGTCTTTCAAACTTTTGCTAAAATGATCTTCCTTTAAAAAAATATGGATCATGGCATCCACCTGTTTAAAAACCTTCAGTTACTTCCACTGTCTGTGAGATACCTTCCAGATTCCCTGGTTTAGCACTCCACACCCTCCGTTTCTGAAGCCCCCTGCCTCTTGGCTTCATCCCCTGTCACCCTATGCTCCTCCTCATCCTTGCATCCTTTGCCCCAACACAGGACTCACCCACCCTTTAATCCATTTCCTTTGCCTCTGTTTCTGCCGCCCTCCCTCTCCTTTCTGTCCAGAAGACTGCACCCCAACCTGTCATCTCCTCCGAAAAACCTCTACTCCCCTTGAGTCTATGGCCCTCTATCCACCTCTTCATAATCACACATTACATTCTGTGCTGTGTTATCTGTCTGTCTTTCCTGTTAGATTAGTTCCTTGGAACCATCATATTCCTGGTACCATACACAGTGCCTAGAATATTCAAACCACTCAATAAATGTTTGTTGAACGGAGAAGTGAATGAATGAAGAAGAGTGAATGATGGGATGCAGTGCCACAGAATTAATTATAAGCAGTAGATTGTAGGAAGTAGGGCTGTACTGTCATTTTTAATTATCATATAAATATATAAAACCTTTCATTGGACTATGCACTGTTATACTCCTGCCCATCATGATATATAGCCTATAGTATATAGCCTCTGATATAGGAAGTGGTTTCATTCTAATCATGTTTGAATTGGCCCTAAATTTTAATATAAAAAGACCAATTTATAGTCATGAATTTTTCAGTGCTTTAATTTTTCAACTAGGAATTACATGAAATTTTCTTTTTTCCAGTATTGGCAGAAAATGGTCTTCTAATTTTTTTAATAATCAAGTTAATAGAGTTAACATATATATGAAGACTTCAAAAAATTATACTGTATATTGTATACATGATTTAAAATTAAAATACAATAAAACACACTAAATTTACTATGAATAAGTGTAATCATTCTTTGACTTAGAAGACTTTTCAGATCCTATGTAGTTCCTAACAGTTATCAATACAAGCATTAAATAATAATGTACTGTGTAAGATGAAGTGCTGAATAGCAGAGAAGGCTCATTAATAGATGAATATTCAAGTTCATGTCACTTCCTCCATTGTGCATACTATATGTCAGGTAAAGGCATCTCACACCCTTGTCTACAACTCTTGAATACCTGATGTGCCAGCAAGTTTGATTTTGTAGAAAACTTTCCACCTCCAAAAGTGAGTTTGATTTGATAAAGCAATCAGCTCTATGTACATTTTTCTTGTAAATAAAAATGGACTTCAGTTTCTTATTTCATGCAACTTAAATAAAAAAAACTTTTTACAGTGGTTGAACTTGATCTGTTCCTATTCATATCCATTTTATGAGCTCAAAACTGCCATCATGAATCCATATTAAAATGCCGAAATCTGGTGAAAAAGTGATAATATACTCCCTAGTAAGGCTTTTGAAGGTAGAATTTAAGATAAGATCTGTTTCTTCTTACCCAGCTAACCAGCATAAATAACTATTTTTTTTTTGCTATTATTAATGTACAATTACATGAGTGATATTATGGTCACTAGACTCCTCCTATTATCAAGTTCCCACCACATACACCATTACAGTCACTGTCCATCAACATACTAAGATGCTATACAATCACTACTTGTCTTCTCTGTGTTATACTGCCTTCCCCATATGCCCCCCCGCCCCCGCTACATTATATGTGCTAATTGTAATGCCCCTTTTCCCCTTTGTCCCCCCCTTCCCACCCATCTTCCCCAGTTCCTTTCCCTTTGGTAACTATTAGTCCATTCACGGGTTCTGTGAGTCTGCTGCTGTTTTGTTCCTTCAGGTTTTTCTTTGTTATTATACTCCACAGATGAGTGAAATCATATGATGCTTGTCTTTCTCCACCTGGCTTATTTCACTGAGCATAATACCCTCTAGCTCCATCCATGTTGTTGCAAATGGTAGGATTTGTTTTCTTCTTATGGCTGAATAATATTCCATTGTGTATATGTACCACCTCTTCTTTATCCATTCATCTACTGATGGACACTTAGGTTGCTTCCATTTCTTGGCTATTGTAAATAGTGCTGCAATAAACATAGGGGTGCATCTGTCTTTTTGAAACTGGGCTCCTGCATTCTTAGGGTAAATTTCTAGGAGTGGAATTCCTGGGTCAAATGGTATTTCTATTTTG
The DNA here is from genome assembly GCA_029783875.1 of Phataginus tricuspis. Taxonomy (NCBI): domain Eukaryota; kingdom Metazoa; phylum Chordata; class Mammalia; order Pholidota; family Manidae; genus Phataginus; species Phataginus tricuspis. Next base: position 10,493,900 of record JAQQAC010000477.1, read on the forward strand.
AGTTTTTTGAGGAACCTCCATACTGCTTTCCACAATAGTTGAACTAGTTGACATTCTCACCAGCAGTGTAGGAGGGTTCTCCTTTCTCCACATCCTCACCAGCATTTGTTGTTGTTTGTCTTTTCGATGGTGGTCATCCTAACTGGTGTGAGGTAATATCTGATTGTGGTTTTAATTTGCATTTCTCTGATGATTAACGATGTGGAGCATCTTCTCGTGTGCCTGTTGGCCACTGAATTTCTTCTTTGGAGAAGTTTCTGTTAAGCTCCTCTGCCCATTTTTTTAATTGGCTTATTTGCTTTTTGTTTGTTGAGGTGCATGAGTTCTTTATATAATTTGAATGTCAACCCCTTATTGGATATGTCATTTATGAATATATTCTCCCATACTGTAGGATGTCTTTTTGTTCTATTGATGGTGTCCTTTGTTGTACAGAAGCTTTTTAGTTTGATATAGTCCCACTTGTTCATTTTTGCATTTGTTTCCCTTGCCCAGGGAGATATGTTCATGAAGAAGTTGCTCATATTTATGTCCAAGAGATTTTTGCCTATATTTTTTTCTAAGAGTTTTATGGTTTCATGACTTACATTCAGGTCTTTGATCCATTTTGAGTTGACTTTTGTGTATGGGGTTAGACAATAATCCAGTTGCATTTTCTCACATGTAGCTGTCCAGTTTTGCCAACACCAACTGTTGAAGAGGCTGTCATTTCCCCATTGTATATTCCTGGCTCCTTTATCATATATTAATTGACCGTATATGCTTGGGTTTACATCTGGCTCTCTATTCTGTTCCACTGGTCTGTGGGTCTGTTCTTGTGCCAGTACCAAATTGTCTTGATTACTGTGGCTTTGTAGTAGAGCCTGAAGTCAGGGAGCATAATTCCCCCCACTTTATTCTTCCTTCTCAGGATTGCTTTGGCTATTCGGGGTCTTTTGTGGTTCCATGTGAATTTTAGAACGATTTGCTCTAGTTCATTGAAGAATGCTGTTGGTATTTTGATAGGGATTGCATCTTTAGGCAGAATGGCCATTTTGACAATATTAATTCTTCCTATCCACATGCAGGGGATGTGTTTCCATTTATTGGTATCTTGTTTTGTTTTATCTTTGTTGTATCTTGTTGATTTACCTCTTCTTCATGGCCCTCTCTCTGACTCTTTTCAGAAGAATCAAGGAAGAAAGAGGGAAGGAAGAAAAGGAGGGAGGAAAGGAGAGAGAGAAAGAAAGAAAATTGCATTTTTTCACTAAGAAATGAATCAAGTCCTCTTTTAAAGACTGTTTTTCGCACTGTGCCTGTCCAAAATTTCTGCAATTCATTGTTCATTAGTGGGTTAGCATTGTTTGAGCTCCTAGGAAGTAAGTAATGAGATAAACGTAAAGTGTTCTTATTATGTTATTGTCAGTCTTCTGTACTATTCTAAACGTTTCCAAAGATAATTCAAAGAGGCACTATCTGGATCCTCAGCTATCACCAACCACTCTTACATTTAATTCTCTGAGCTGCAACCATAAAAATATTAAATAAATCACTGAAAGCCCATTGCCACATCTTAGCAAGCAGATGCTATATGGCAGTCTGATTAGAGAGAGAGCCTGGCTCTCAAACTCATGCGTCAACCAACATGACCGCCCAGCAACTGAGTGTATAAGCCAGAACATAAAACGAAATTAAAGACTCCTATCAGAATGAGTTCTTCGTAAAGAAGTGCAGTATTAGAGTCCTGCAGATGCAAGGATATCTTTATGTATACTTTTTCAGAAGGCAGACACTGGTTGAATATTGACGATGTTTACAAAGTGCTTTTACATACACAATTTAATTTGACCTGAACTCTGTGAAGGAAGAAAATGCTTTACTCTAGATCCCATAATGTCTAATCCTGTGAGTTTAACATTTGAGGAACCAGAAACCTAAGGAAGCTAGTAGATGTAATTAGCGTGAAGCAGTTAATACATAGCAGATTCAGAATTTCAAAGCCAAGTCTTCCGGTTCAGTCTTATCTGCTGCTTTTTCCCACCACACCGCCTGGAGGAAATGAAAGGCAATTCCATTTTGCCCTGCAGTGCTCTACCTTTTTAAAACTCCCATTTACAAAATAAAACTGAATCCTTCAGACGGCAGGATACAAGAACCAGAGTAGAGATTCTAGGCACAACAATTCCTAGAAACCAAATGGGCTCATGGATTCTGTTTAGCTGGTTGCTAAGAAAATTTTCTCAGAAATACTTTATGTGAAGTTGTCCTTGATCTAACACTTTCACGCATAAAAGGGGTTGATGTTACCAAAAAAGATGGCAGATTGATCTCACTAGTTTATCTCCTCATCCTTCTGAGAATTTCATTAATAATAAAGGAATTTTTAGAAAGATATAAATTTTCTTGGGCAATGGGAAGAGACTGGGAGAATTTGGGGAAGCATGATAGAAAAAGCCTAGATTTCCTTGAACAGACTGTTAGTAAAAGTGAAGATGTTAATGACTCTGCTGGTGTGGACTCAGAAGGAAATGAGGAACATGGTAGAGAAAACACATATTGCCTTAGAGAATATCTAAATCGCCAAGAGCATATTGTTAGGAGAAAGAGAGCGTCACGTTCTTGTCTTCCTGTGACGCCCCTTCATGCCATTGTCCACATATAAACACATTTTTACCCAGGTGCACTAGTGTATCCTGCTTTGGTCACTCAACATAAAGTTCGTACCATGTTTCCACATTCCCAACAGAATTTTAATGTTATCTTTTGAAACAGCAGCCTACTATTCAGTTAACTTGTTATAATTTATTCAGTCATTTCCTTTTTTTTTTTTGCTAATAGAGATACTTCTGAAATGAGCACCTTTATTCAATATTTTATTGACTTATTTAACATTATGTTTAGTGTGATTAGAAATAATGAAGCTGCAATTATTTTTTTAAAAAGGGATGTAGACTTTCAAGGACAACAGAATGTGAGAGGAGATAAGATATCCTCAAATATTGGAAGCTGGAAAGGAAGTAACATCCTAGAACGGTGTCCCCTGCAGAAGGGCACACCAATAGGCACTGAGCTGCTCTGTCCTTCAGAAGGAACTCCCGAGAGGCTCAGGACTTAGAGGGGCCAAGTACAGCCAAGAGGGCCTACATTAGTTTCCCAGGGCTGCCTAACAAAGCACCACAGACTGGGTGGCTTAAAGCAGCAGAAACCTGCTCTCTCACAGTCTTGAAGGCTAGAAGTCTATGAACAAGGTATGGCAGGCTTGGTTCTCTCTAGTGGCTCTGGGAGAAAATTTGTTCCCTGCCTTTCTGCCAGCTTGTGGTGGTTGCCAGCAATCCTTGGCATTGCTTGGTTTGTAGATGCATCACTCTCATTTTTTGCTCTGTCTTCGTGTGACATTCTCCTGTGTCTCTGGGTCCCTTTGTCTTCACACGGCCTCCTTAAAAGGACACCAGCCATTGGGTTTAGGGCCCACCCAGTGCAGTGCGGCTTCATCTTAACTTGATCCCAGCTGTGAAGACCCTTTTTCCAAATAAGGTCACATTCCTAGGTAGCCCTGAGCCTGGAACCAAGAGGAAAAGTTAGAAGTCAGCAGATGGGGTCTCAGAAATCTCCCACCACCACACAGCCAGGTAAACAGCCTCTGCAAACCACTGCCAACCCAGGAGACCCAGGAGCTCCTCTCTCAGAGCACTAACCGGGGGAACTTGTGGCCGAAAGTGAAAATCTGGATGACTAGCTGGACCTCCAGATACCCTCCTACTCAGCACGCAGGACACCATCAGCAGACAGCACCAGAAGCAGAAAAGTGGGATTTCTCTTTAGGGAACAAAACAGCCTCAGAGAAAAGATCTGCACTTGGGACTCTCTTAATGAAAGAGGCAACTCCCCACAGGATGTCCTCTCAGTGACGCCCACCAGTCAGTCAGCCTCTCCGACTTCTACTCCCCACTTTACTCACGGCCTGAAGAAGTCTTTCAGGGCCTTGCACTTAAATGCATGCAGACGTAATGGCCACAGTATGTCTGAGGAACTCCTCCAACATGAAGGAATGAAAACAAATCAAAAAACATGAAGGGAAAAAAATTCAGAGCACAGCAAATGCAAAAAACTAAAGTCAACTTCAAAAACTCTCTAATATCAGAAAGACAAGAAACGTGTTATAAAACAAGACCAAATGCTTGGTTTTTTTCTTCTCTGTTGTTTCCTAGTTGCCATGCCATGACTTCTCTCCCTCCTCTGGGTCCCCTCTACGAGAAGGGCTCTCTCGACTCTGTCCTCCCTGCCAGCCGCCTCCTCCCCGCCCCTTGTCACGCTCAGCAGCCCCTCCCCAGTCTCCCCCCGAGATGCCGTCCTCCACATTCACACCGGAGTTATCTCCTTAAAGTGGGTCCTTTCAGTCTCTCCCTCCTCATTACTAGAGGAAAACAGTCTAAGAGAGCACATTTGCCCTGCCCTGCTCACTTTTCTCTCCTTCCTTTCTCCCCTCTGCCCTGGACATAACTGGCCACCAGCCATTTCCCAAACTGCTACCCCACTAATGGGACACACACACACACACACACCTTGTGCCTTTGCTCACAACAGCGATCTCTGCCAGGCCTACTTTTCCCTCTCCTCCCCCAGCAAATCCTATTCTTACTTTAGGAATCTGGTCAGATGACAGGCTCCTTATAAAAACCTCTATTTGCCACCAGGAGGTAGACATTCCCACTTCTGGGACTCTTTGCACTTCTCATTATTAGCACATTCTACTTACTTGCATTCACTGTCTCTGTTACTCAGCCACAACACCCAGCACACACTAAGCGCCGCCAACCCCCGCCCTCATCCAGGCTGGCGCAGCAGCGTGTACGGCGTTGCTCAGCTGCGGGACACCCCGTGGGACCGCCTCAGCGACAGAGCCAGTGCCCGCGCGTGACAGAAACAGGAAGGAGTGGATTATCACCTCAGGACTGGGAGGATTTTGTGTTCCCACAGCATCTTGTGCTTTCAGCGGGCCCAAAATAAGCCACCATTCCCGAGCTGCCCTGTGGCGTGTGTTAGCATTTCTGTCATTATTTCATGGCTGGGAAACTAGGGAGGTTATACTTGCTGCTCAGAATCGCCCCAGTTAATTAGGGGGAGTTCAGCGTATGAGCCAATGCCTCCTACAGGCAAAGGGAGTGTAAACTACAGAACCATAAAATAACAGAAAAGGAAAAATTATTCTCCAAGTCCTTGACTTAAAATGTCATCTATGATCTTGGTGCCAGAGTCTGAACAATTGAAAACTCTAAACAGGAAAGGAGAAAGAGCAACAGAGACCTACGGAGAAGAAGAAAGAGACAGAGGGAAAAAGAAACGAGGCCTCAGATGAAGCCATAAGGGCCAAGTGTTCCTGTGAGCATCCTCTTTCAGGTCTGCCCTCCCTGCTCATTGAGCCCAAAGCCGAGCTGTCTATTTCTGGTGATGATAACTGGCTTGCAGGTTTGACTGAAAGTCACTCCACTGTGCTGATGTTTTAAGATTTTTGACCTTACAAAGTGATTTTCTTCTTGGAGTAAAATGAATTGACATGGTTGATATCAGCCTTTCCAAGAGTCTGAACAAAAGGAGATGAAGTATATGGAGATGCTTTGGGAAGAGTAAACATTATACGTTAAAGCCCTGCATACATCGTGAGTCACTATTGTTATTATCATTAATATTACCTCTAAGCTTCAGTAGCCTCTGTTTTAAATTTGGATAATAATAGCCACACTACCTGCCTCACTAAGATACAGTGCGTCTATAGCAACAATAGTTCTTGAGTACTTACTTACAGGAATGGGTCTGACTGTCCCAGTGTTACCTGATTTAATCCTCTTAGCAATATCAAGTTAGATACTACTATTATCCCCCTTCTCAGGTGTGAAAACTGAGGCTGGAATTCTGTATCTCGCCTAAGAGTACACAGATATTAAGTGATGGAGCTTAGATTTTTCTGCCTTCAAGTCTGGGCTCCTACCCAGTAGGGCCCACTGCCACCTGAGAAGATGTGTGTGCGGGCATTAACTTCACCAATCTCATGATTGTTGGGTCACCTTAAATAAAACAACCTGTTATTGTAATATAAATTTTCAAATTACAACGTTCAACTGGAAGTGAGCTTGCAGATAATCTGTAAATGAGGAAAGTAAAACCCTGAAAGGTCATGTGTGACCTGACTTGATAGCGGCAAAAGTAGGTTTAGAACCCGAAATTATTTACCTTCCGTTTAGGATTTGTCCCAGGACACCCCTGCCACCTACATGGAAAACTTGAAACATATTATCTCCAAGTTTTCAAAGCTATCCTGAAGGGACAGAATTTGAAGAGGAAATCTACATGAGTAGTGATGCAGATTTCCAACAAGCTGAAAGCAGCTTGAACCCGGGAGTTCGTTTTGAAGGACAGCATGGTGAATCAAGATGCCTCCCAGGACGGGGGAAATGGAATGAGAAGTCAGCAAACAAGGTAGAACAGACAGCCCTGAGCGGGCCTGAGAAACTGAACGGAAAATCTGAAGGATGATAAATGGATAATTTAACAGCCATTCAGTTTTTAAGAAAGACAAAGAACAAGCTACATTGCATCAGAAAAGGCCTGGAGATGGTGATGGATGGGACCCTTCAAGCGAGTGGTGAGCACAACAGAACCACAGTCGCCTGCACAATTCCCAGCTGAGGGCCAATCTGAGGAACTAAATAAGGATGTGAGACTGATATGGATTGAAGAGGTTTTCAAAATCTATTTAATGGCCAGGCAGGGGACATTGATCGCTTTTCAGAGGAAATGTTTGCAGTGAGGTAGTCGGCCCTTGTGTGCGAGGTGGATGGGCGAGGGGGGCGGTGGGGGCGGCTCATACATAACATTACCGCAGCATACATCCGGGATTAGAATCATTGTTGGATCATGTCGTAAAACACTATTTCAATCTTTACGAAATAAGCATTTCTCATTTTTACCCCTGTACTTACAAACCTTCTTTAACGATTAACAATCAGGTGACTTGCAATTTAATAATTATCACATGTGGACAAAGATGGCTAGTTTCTTATCGGTTCATGTTAAACTTTTAAGTAAAATACTTTCAGTTTATACGCATCCAGTGAACAGAATTCAGAAGGTACAAAAGGCACAAAAGTATTAGAGAAAAGTGATTCCCCCTCACACTCATCCCCATAATTAAATATTTATTTATTTATTTATTTAATTGTGACACTGATATTGTATCTACTAGTTTGCTGTTGTAAAGAATGTGCAATAAATATCCTTGCAAATGCATCCTACTCACGCTTTCTTTGTAGGACAAATACCCAAAAGTGGAATTCCTGGGCATTTGGCATCTGGGCAAATTTAGATATTGCCAACTTTCCTCTGTAAAGTTTGAACCAGTTTATCTCACCAGCAATGTCTGAGGTGCCTATCTCTCCACACCCTTACCAATATACTGCATTATCAGACTTCTTGAATTTTGTCAACATGATAGGTGCAAAGTCTATCTCACTGTAGTTTTAATTTGTGTTTTACATATCACAAAAAAGTCTGATCATATTTTTAGTAGAGATTTATTTACTTAGAAGCTAATTATATTTCTTTCTACAAACTTTGTATTTTTGCCCATTTTTCTATTATACTGGTGGTCTTCTTATTCATTTGGGGGAGATCATTATATTTTAAGGAAACAGACCTTTATCTGTAGCAAAAGTTGCAAATATGTCTCCCATGTTGTCATTTTATCTTTTCATTTGTTTATTGTATACAGAAATACATTGATTTTATGTAGTCAGATTCATGAATCTTTTCTTTTTTGGATTTTATGTCATAACATAGAATGACCTTCCCATGCCAAAATAATAAAATAAAATTTCTTTTTCTCTCACCTTTTTTTAGTATTTTATGGTTTCATTTAAAATTTTTTATACCATTAATTCATCTGGTTTTGTTTTTTGTTGTTGTTGGTTGTAAAATGGGAGGTCAGAATCTGACTTTAGTTTTTCAGATGGCCTAGTTTTCCCATCATTTTTTGACTGGTCTTTTTCCTTATGATTTAAAAGGTCACCTTTACCATATACTAAATTCCTTTAAATTTAATTATATCTTTAGTCTTCCTATTCTGTTGATCTGTCTGCCTAATAGTACTATTGTAATTAATATCTCTTTGTAATACATGTTAATGATAGGGCTGGGTTCACGGTCCCCTTTACTCTTTCGGTATTTTCTAGGCATTCTTGTTTATCTTTTTGTAGAAGTTTTAGAATTTAATTCAACAATAAATCTAATTTGTCTTATTGGGATGCTTATTTAATTTTAAATGGTCGGTGTTTGAAAAGTTAAATGAATTGAACCTTCCCAGCATTGAAAAGATAGAAAATGTTGCCCATTAGGAAGTTTTTGTTCATAAAATTCTAATGTTCCCATCCTCAAGCTGCACATCAATAATGTTATAAAAAATATTCAGGGTATTGGTCCCACTGTCCCCACACATACAAATTTCTTCAGTTCTTAGCTTTTGGGGAAGTAGCAATGTAATTAAAGAAGAGCCACAAAAACATACCTTCGACCAGGTCTTAAAGTGGACAGATTGGCCCTTTCCGTGGACAAAGAGGCCGGCCAGTGATAGCAACTTCCTCATACAGCCAGTGAGTGATATGTGTAAGATATTCCCTTTCTAGTCTTCCTAGTCTTTCTCTCCAAAATCTTGCTTTCTTTATCATTTTGTAAAAGTAAGAAAAAGAAGTTTCTCTTACCATATAGAGAAAGACCATCAAAAAAAGAGAGGACTTTCGTCCCCAGAGATCCTTAACTAAAGACAAAGCATTTCTCTAGGATGCTCTGGTCCTGGTAGATCTGGGGCCCTGGGCGGCACAGGCTTTGATGGCTCTCCCTGTCTCTATCTGAGCCCCGCGTGGGGCTGGGCAGAAGCGCCTTTAAACTCTCACAAAAAATGCTCAGTAATCATCACATTTGCATGGTGCTCACTAAACAATTCATCAGTACAAATAATTAGTCTTTTGACTCTTCTAGGGTTTTCAAATAATTCAGCTAAATATTGACGAGGAATCGTTAATGGAGCATTCTAGAACCCATTCTTGGGAGTCCCGGAGTGCCTTACTCAGAACGCCATTCACACTGATGGCACTGAATTGCACGTCCCCATTTGTACACAGCTGTCGCCCACACAGTCACCCTATCCATTATGTTTGGAGAACTGTAGGGCTCAAGGCACGTGAAAGATGTATAGTAAACAAATACTTGCAGCTCAAGAAACTAAAAATGTTTAAATGGTCCTTTTTACACTTTTAATTTTGCAAAAATAATAGATTTTGTTTATTTCTATAAAATTCTCAGGTGGCATAGTTTTACCAGAAAACCTTGGGGCATGTGGAGAGGTGGGTTGTTACCAGGTGGCTGTGTTTAACTTACATGTTCCAACCGCCTCTTATATAAAGCCCCATTCATCAAAGGCTCTGGCTTCTGGGTCAGCAGCCATTCCTTCCAAGTCAGATGTTGCCTGCACAGTGCACATGATTGATTAGCTACCAATCCGCTCTGAAAACCCAACCAACAGGATAAACCTAGGACAGTGTCCTAGAGGGGCTCATTATAACAGCAGAGGTAGTGCTCCACGCACCCATTTACATAAGCCGTCTCTAGCCTTCCTGTTATTTACTACTTAAAACCCTTGTTTTATTTTCCCAGGGCAGGATAGAGTAGATGAGTCACAGATAAAAGACTCACTATATACACCTAATATCTGGGAGGTATGTTTATTACGCAGTGAGGCCACAGCCCTCCTGTGAATTTGTCTGACACAGTGTTGTGGACTGTAGAACAGACAAGTCGCTCCACTATCCCAACACTGCCGTTAGGTCTGAGATTCCTGTGGGTAGAGCCCCCGGCCGTGATCCCTCCTGGGAAGGCACTCTGGGCTTTGTACTCAGGCAGTCCTGGGCAGACATTGCAGTTCTGCTGTACACTTAACCATGTAAACTTTGACTCTCTTAACTTAATTTCTCCACTCTCAGCTTCTTCATCTGTCAAAGCAGGGTCAACAATACCAATGTTACAGTACTGTTATAAGATTTAATCTGCTCACATATGGAGAAGTCCCAGTATGGCTCCCGGAACACAGGACACATTCAGTACCCAGCGGTTAGCTTGTTTGGCAGGAAGTGCTTTTCTGTCTATCAGTGAGCAAATGGGTGGTCCACAGAATAGATTCAGTCCGCGGACATGTTTCATTCAGTTGAACATTGTTCTTAAAACTATAAAAAGGCCAGTTTTCCATAGACCCCACCAATCCCAACTGCATAATACAGCCTATTTCATTCATTAACTTCACTGGCCCAGCCCTCTAGACATCCAACTTTAAGACTCTTGCCTTATATTACAGAAATAATCATGCTATTAATCCAAGGAGACTAAAACTCCTGCCTCATTAATTCACAATGTCAAAGTCATTCATAAATATCATTTTCCACAAAGGAATCCCTTGAGCATATAATAAGCAAAACAAGTAACCTGAGAGATCGGGGTGGAAATGGAAAGGGAAAGAAAAGAGGGAGAGAAAAATTACCATCAAGTATTGTTACATTTTCACTTTTACAAGCACTGCTAATCTGCTTCATACTTTGGAAAGAAAATGATCTCTTTCTAAGTTATTACTAGTATTGTAATTAGCTTTCAAGATATTAGACACTGATGCTACAAACATCAGTGTTATTACTTTACAAGACTATACCCTTAGGATTCTGAGTATAGATCTGAATCATTCTTCCATTGGATTCTAATGAGCTTGCTTGTCCTCATACTAAACATTACCTCTGTGGCTTTATCATCTTTACTGCTGTTCAGGTAACTATCTCACATTATTTAGATTTTAAGATCTCAAGCATCACTAAAAAAAAAAAATACAGAAAAACATGACAATATTTTTTGGCATTTGCAGAAATTGGACAAGCCAACTTGTTATTGCTGAGTAGTAACAGATCTGCAGAGTAAATAGCACATACAGAAAAACAGTTTTCCCAACTGAAAAAAGAATGTCACCTGGGCCATAGGGGAAATTCAGGCTAAATGGATCCCACCACTCCATTCCTCTGAGGACTCCTTCCTTGGAAGCCAAAATTCCATAGACCTGATGACTTTGCCACCAAAGGGAGTTGGCATCCTCTATTAATATTTTCTGAGTCTCTGTAACATGGCAGGCTAAGACTGAGCAACCTTTTAAAACCTTTTAAGTTATCTGTTTGGCACACTCAGAGGGTTCAAGAAGGGAGCTAACTGCTCACTGGTCTCTGGCTCCCATTAACTTAGGTAAAGAGGGCTGCCCCATGAGTGTTTAGCAGCCACTTTTATGCTGAGTACGTTGAGACTCCCTTATGCCAGCCCTGGTTCAGTCTGCTGGGGCGGGGTGAGGGTTCAATCTCAAATAATTCTGGGGGTTGATGGAGAACAGCAAGCGACAGCAGCAAAATTTCGAGCTCACTCCAATTAGTTTGAGCAGAAATGGGAATTTACTGGCTCAAGTAACTGGGGGGCTTAGAGGTACAGTTGGCAGGGTGGCACACAGTTGGATCCAGGGGATTCAAAGGATGCTCTAAGGCATATGTCCCCTTTTCTCTGCCTTCTAATTGTGTTTTAGCTTCATTCTCAACCTGGATTTCCTCATGCATCCTGACAGCTCTAAGATCACATGTTCATTGCAGGTATTATCACACCAAAAGGAAACAAAGAAACCTCATTTCTAGTAGTTCTAGATAAAACCTAGAGAGAACTCTGTTTGCCTTAGCTTGGGTATCCCTGTACCAATCACTGGGGCACTCCTGTTAGTCAGGCCTGAATTATGTGCTTTCTTAGAGCGCATGTGATGGATTCTCTTACCAGAGGAAAGGTAAAGGTACAGTGCAGAGGTAGAGGTAGAGGCTTCTGCAGGTCTACTACAGTTCACTTATAACCCAAAGCCAAAGGAAGTTAACTCATAACTACCTGGTGCAGGGGTTCAACTGGGGTTCAATATCTAGATGCCTAGAGTCCTCTGACACATATACAAGTAGACAGTAAATAGAGACCTACAACATGACATCGATTCTCTCAATTAGGAATTACATAAAGCTACTCGTAAGAGATCTGAAAATCACAGTAGCTTAAATAAAATACAAATTTACTTTCTTCTCTGATAAAATAACCAAGAGTAGTCAATTCTAGGTTGCTATTATATAGCATCTCCATAGCTATCAAAGACCCAGTTTCTGTTTATCTTTCCTCAGACCCTGGCTGCCATACTCAAGGTTGCCTCATAGTCATAATATGGTGACTGTAGCTACAGCCATCATGTTACTATTCCAGCAGCAAAAAGGAGATAGAGGCAAGAGGCAAAAGGATACACCTCCCTGCTAAATAAATTCCCATTTAAAATGTTTCTCAGAGGCTCTTCTTATGAATTCTGCTTATACCTCCCTAGCTATTCTTAAGTTTAAGGGAGGCTAAAATACATACTGGAAGGCACCTAGCAATCTCTGGTAGAGATACCGCAGTCCTGGTGGAATAAATGACTCTGTTCCCAAATGGGGCAGAAGTCATATAGCGAAAGCCCATTAAACTCCATTGCATTCTAGCCTGGTAAGAACCTAACAGTACACAGTGCCTGGCAGTTCACACGTGTAACATGTAAATGATGATTATTAATTTTCCAGCTTTAGCAAATTACACCCTAAAGATTTATTTTAAAGCTGGTATGTTTGGTGTGAATGTTTGAAAACATTTATCCAAAGACGTCTTGGCTTGCTTCTGTGTTCACCACTATTGTTTGATTATGTGTTTCTCAAAGCAAGTTTTAAAAACTGCTGGAAGCCTCCTATGGTGGTTAATACGTTATCTTAAGCAATTTAATGCAAATTAATTTTTACACAACCTTGAGTTTCAAAGGCCATTGAACTGGGGAGGGAAGGAGTGAGAATTGGGAGGAATCCGTTTGCTGCCTCCCATCTGGACCCCACAGCCAGCCCCATCTGCTCTCACATGTAGCAGCTAACACTTTGGCTACTCCCCTGCCAAACAGGCCGTGTGCAGGTTAATTTTTTTTTTTTTTTACTCAGGAAAATGTTAAAATGCACAGAAAAATTTATATTTCAGGTTTTCTAGAAAACTTGGATGGGGTTATTTTGGCATTTCAGAATTTTTTATTGTACCATAACCCGAGTTTTCCATCAGGTTTTATGATTTTTTTCTCTTCTGTTTTGTTTCTGGATTTTGTTCTCTTTTAATAGCACGATTCTCGTTTTCCAGGAGGGTCTTAGAGCACATTCAGATCAAATGGGAGCCACTGGGAAGTTCAGGGTGGAGTGGTGGACTCAGATTTGTGATTTTGGATGACTGCTCCCTGGTGGCTGCAGGGAGGAGAGTGGATTGGTTGGAAGCAAGGGTCAGGCAAGGAGCCTGCTTAGGAGAGTGCAGCAGCCTTAAAGCAGCTGAGAAGATGATGGTAGTCTGAACTAGGGTTGTAGAAATGACAACAGGTTGACCCACAGAGGCATTTGGGAAGTAGGACTGACAGAATTTGTTGGTAGTTTGGATGTGGGGGGTGAGGGAGATGTCATGGATGACCCATAGATTTCTGGGTCAGGCAATTAGGTAGAGATGATATTACCCAGTTCCCTGAGAGAGTAAACGTGAGAGTAAAGGAATGTTTGGAGGAAGGTGATGAGTTCATTTCTGGACAATCAGCTCACTGCCTCTGGCCTTTACAACATGGTGGAAGAGTAGAAGGTTGGCAAGCCAAGTGTGATTCATAACCAACTGCATCACTCAGCATGGCATGTAAAATTGAGTCTATCAGGTGAAGTTATGAATAATTTTAATCTTCAGGAGCCAAGATGTATTAGCAGTTCAATAATTCATTAATTTAAAAGTCTGGGTACACCCCACAGTTGCCACCTCTCCCTGAAGTCCCATGCCTTAAGTAGAGGCCTCCTTTGTTTCTCAGCGATGCTCTTTGCACATGTGACTGGCCACTCAAATGAATTCAGGAGAATTTCAGGGCCTGCCACCACTTGCATTTCTCTTGCCCTTCTGGTGACACCATGTGGTCATGACATCAGTGATTTTCCATTTTCAAAATACCAACCCCCTAAAGGGTTTTTGACATTTTCACTCAGAAAGTAAAAAAATCAGAGTAGTAAAGTGATCATATCTTCATAACAGGAATGTTGCCTCAGACAGATGTTTGAGATGGGCTCCAAGCCTATTTTATTAAAATATTGATATTTAAAAAAAAATACCTTGAATTCTTTCTTCTCTACCATGTATTGTATCTCTTAATTGCTGATTATTTCTCTTGGGTAAGGTAGGGATGGAGGAAGGCAGAAATTATTGTCTTATTGCTAGCACTCTGGAAATATATAATCCAACCATATGAAGTGAAAACCATCTCCTCTCGTTGGCCTTTAAAAAAACTCATATAATTTTCTCAAAGTTTTTAAAATGTATTCATGACATAGGTGAACATCTTCAGGTGTTCTTTTAAAAGAATCGATCTTTTAATTTGGTAGTGTGCCTCTATGTCCCCTTCCAACAACAGAGTATAAGAGTAGTGACTTTTTCTGAGAGCATGGTTCTCTCTGCTCATTCCCACGTCCCACACTTGCCCCATCTATCCAGCAGTTGAGTTCCAAAAAGTGGTTGTGGTCAGCTACTAAGCACAGACTGGGCCAGATGCTCACGGGTGTGGATCACGATGGCAGAGGGAAAGCGAGGCCAGAATCTGACTCCAGCCAGCTTGGTGAACTGATGAAAACAAGGTCTCAGGAATAATGGCAATAGGAGAGAATATTATACTCATTTCGCAAGACGGCCATTCTGGATTTGTTTTTTACAGCAGGATTTTTGAGCAGGTCAGAACGTCATGACCTCACTCTCCGCCACTGGCAGCCGTCCTGGCCTTACCTCATTCCTGCCGCTGAGCTGTGGGTGGAGTAGAGGACAGGCTGCTGTTCCCCAGGGTCACTGTGCAAGGAGCCAGAGATACAAACACATTCTTGTTTCCATTCTCCCTGGGAGCCCATGGGATGATACCAAGGCAAAGTTGTATAAAACCAATGATAAGGGACTTCTACGACTTCTACAGCCGGCCATGATAGAGTAGCAGGAGGAAAAAAGACTGAAAAAACGTGAAGTAACAGTTTACAGACAGTGGAAAACAGCAGCACACTACAGTGATTCCTGAGAGAGGGGGACAAATGACTTGGGCCCTACAGTTGTCCCAGCTTGCCACCTGGAGAGAGCCTCCAGGCCACGGCACAGAGAGCAGGACCTAGGCAGAGCCCAGCAGTCTCACTGAGCTGGGGAGGCAGAGCTAGGAGTCTGGGGAGGCTAAGGAAGCTAGAGTTCCCAGGGAAGAATACTACAGAAGAGAGAGCTGCCCAAGAGAGCATTTCGGAGAGCTGCAGGAGGCTCTGCTAAGGCCCCGGGCCAGTTCACCACAGGCATGTGAGGGAACTACTGAGGCTGAGCAAAGAACCAGCAAAAACGGAGCAAGTAGAACATTCCTCTGAGCTCCCACAGGGTGGGGAATGGTCCATGTTCACACCAGACAGAATATTAGAGAAAAACCTTGAAATATATGAGATACTGGTACCGTGCTCAGAAGATTACTGTTTCAGTAGTAGGGCCAAATCAGCCTAAATGAATGGCTGCCCAGGGTCACCTAGCAAAGCTTCAAAGCAAGCCTCAAATGGACCAAACTGTTTCCAAGTAACCTAACTGCATTCTAGAACAAAACTGAAAAATGTTTAAAGAAATGCAAATGAACACCAAAAACAAACAAAACCCAGCACCCAAAAACATCAAATTCACAATGTCTGACACCCAATCAAGAATTACCAGGCATGCAAACACACAATAAAATCTGACCCATAATAATGAGAAAGTCAATCAATACAGACCCAGAAGTTATACAGATCATAGAATTAGTAGAGAAGGACATTAAGACATTTATTATATTTTTTATGTTCAAGAGGATAGAGGAAAGATTGAGTATGATAAATAGTCATGGAAACTATTTAAAAAGTCCAAATCAAACTTCTAGAGTGAAAAACTACAATTTTTGAGAGGAAAACTACAGTAGATATTCTTCACAGAAGATTAAGCAGATTAAGAAGAAAAGCAGTGCCAAAACAATAGAAAATTAGAATTTGGTCCCCGTGTCTGTATTTCTAATTTCTACACAGTACACTTGATCTCATTAAAGCATATGAATAATGCTGCTCCACAACGTTTAGATCTCACTCCCTCCCTGAAAGAAACACTCAAAATGGTTAGGGAATCAACTTAGTCATAATTATACATAGCTATATAAAATGTATTACACATATACATATATACAGTATATACATACATATATAATGTGTATAAGGTAGATAGATAAATGGATAGATATATACTTACATGTGCATAAAATGTTTCTTGAAAGATACCCAAGAAACTGATAACATCGGATGCCTCTAGGGAACGAAACTGAGTATCTGGGGCAGAGATAGAGACTTTACACTGTACTTTTTGTACCCTCTGTATCCTTGGACTGTGTGCATGTATTACTTATTCAAAACATAAATAAAATATGGAATAAACTGCACCTGCTGACCATAAATGGACTCAACAATGGAACATAAATGGAATCAGGAAGGAAGTGGGGTCCCTCAGCCCCCTGGATGAGTAGATGCCCAGGGTCCCTAGTGGGGCAAGTGTCCCAGACCCTGTCTGTGGGGCCAGGAGAGAGCAGCAGGGAGCTTGTGAGCCCCAGTGATATCCGTACAGTTGCCCCAAGGAGAAGCAGCACATCCAAAGTTGGGTTTTTAGGCCCTAACCAACCCTAACCTCTCCTTGAAGCAGCACAAATCATCAGTCCTACACTGCTCCAGCTGATTCTGGTTTAAAGAGCGCCCCAAGGATTAGAACCATTAAGTAGAAGTTCCTGGGATATAGATTTCAGCTCAGTAGAGGGAACAACTTTCTGAAATGGGAACAAAGAGTAAACTGGACCTCCTGGGAGGTAGTGAGGTCACTGCCTTTGGACGTGTTTAAACACTGAACAGTCAAGCCACAGGGTTGCCACAGACAAGATTCAGCATCCTGCAGATGATGACACCATGTAGTTAACCTTTTGAGTCCCTCTGCGTGTGGCGGGTGAGAAGATGGGCAATGGGTCCCCTTTCTCTTTCACCAGGTGAAGAACAAGTCAAATGAGACAGATATGAGAGGCATTTGCACAGAACTCATGGGGTATCCCTTGCTGGTGAGAAGTTTTTAGGAATACCCATATCTTGCTAAATACTGGAAGCAATTAACATTGCCCACAGTCACTGTAAGCCTTGTGTCTTGCCAGTGGGTTTCAGCCCTGGGAAAGTTCACTGTGGATTCAGTGTGACCAAAGAAATGACAGTAGAACATTATAAGGGTTATACCCAACTTTATTTCCACGGTGGCAGATCATTAAAATCCCGTTCACTCAGAGTGAGTCTGCATGCGGCAAGCCGGTCTCTGCCTCTGGGCCCCTCTGCCCGCACAGCCGTCCTCTGGGCCTCTACCCTCGGCACTGCCACCACTGCAGCCTCTGCTCTGCTCTCCTGCAGCCTTGCAGCGGTGCCACCGTGTCGCCTAGAGCACTGGGCAGGGCTCTTTACATAGAGTCAATAGCAACGTATTACCCACATGAGTGTAGTGAGCTAGCCAGCCAGGGCCAGGTGAGGATCCTGGCTGCAGGAACCTTCATTTTATCCACGCCATGGAATTTAGGTTTGTGGATAATCTCTTGCTTTCCCAGTGTTCTAATAGTTCCACATTCTCTCAGCTAACTGCTCAGAAATTTGTGTAGTAAATTTATAGTGTGAGTAGGAGTAATTCTTCAGGTGTTTTGTTACCTGTGCCTAGAACCAGCACCTGCCAGAGGAAGACGATATTGAGGTACGGCAATTCCATGTTTAAGGAGAATTTGAAACAAAGAAAAATAATTCTGAGAAATACGTACCCCTCCTAAAAATTACAACATTTTATTCAACACAGAGGAAGCAAGAGGGAGAACAAAGGGCTAGATAAATGAAAGAAATCTCTGTTTGGGGGTAAACCAAATACACTTAAACGGTTTAAGGAATAAATTGGTGGAGTAATTCAAATCATGGGCAGGTGCTATGAATGTAATTTAGTAAATGCTCAGGAATCTGCCAATGAAGAGAAAAATGTGTTGCTTTTGAGATCATTTCCCAGCAGCTTCATAAAAGAAAACTGATTACAGGAATTTAATAAGTAAAACAGAGCCAGAAATATAGTAATCAAAAGAGTTTTTAATTACACTTCAGGCAGAAAAAAATTCCAATTTGTGCTCCTGAGATTGAAAAAAAAGTTTTAGAGAAATGCTTTTGTTGCAGGAAAATAACATAAACACTAATTTCCATAGGAATTATAGTAGTCAGTTTAATTAAAAGCCTTGATCAGAGTGAAAAGGACCCAGTGCCAAACGATACTAAATAAAACCATGGCCTTCATTGCTACCTCACACTATTATCTAAATGAAAAAACTGCATTGAGCAGAGAACAGGCACCTGCATTTTTCTCATGGACATAAAGGGGATTTTGATCACTGCCTGAGTTATTAAGTTGCTGTGTTTTATTTTCATATGGAAAAATGAATACATCTGACTTAAAATTAGATGTTGTTGTTTGGTATGATAAATACTGCTTTTAAGAGAAAGAATGTGCTGTTCAAGGGACATCAGTGTGAAGGGACACCACCTCAGCCAGGCTGGAGTACTCACTGCTCAGGGGATACTGATTATTCCTGGGCTTTTCAACCCCCACTTAACTTACATCTTGCTACATTTAATTCATATCCCTGTAACTGCCTGGAACAGAGGATTATTTGAAAGGATTAATCAGGTCTTCCTAGCGGGTGGTTCCCAGTCATGCTTTGGTAACTACATCCCCAACATGAAGAGCTATTCTTCCTGTAGGTGGACTTTGCTCTTGACCATCCCCTAACCACCGGTCATGCTTGGAGAAGGCTTTTCAGGAGGTGTGCTGAAATTGCTGTGGTTTTGTTCCCCTTGTGATGAGCAAGGTGTGTACAAGGGACCTGGGGTAGAATCTGTGGCCACATAATGCTGACCCACAGCATGAAGTGGGAGCATTGCCTTTCCATGGCCTCACACCCCCACAGCTCCATGAGCCTCATTTTTGTTTTTTGTTTTTTTTACAATTTATTTTGGTACCATTAATCTACAATTACATGTGCAATATTATGGTTATTAAACTACCCCTACATCAGGTCCCTCCCACCAACTCCATTACAGTCACGGTCCATCAGCGTAGTGAGATGCTATAGAGTCACTACTTGTCTTCTCTGAGTTGTACACCCTCCCCGTGCCCCCCCAACATTACATCTGCTAGTCGTAATGCCCCTTTTTCCCCCTTGTCCCTCCCTTCCCACCCATCTTCCCCAATCCCTTTCCCTTTGGTAACTATTAGTCCGTTCTTGGGTTCTGTGAATCTGCTGCTGTTTTGTTCCTTCAGGTTTTTTTTTTTTTTGCTCTTATACTCCACATATGAGTGAAATCATTTGATACTTGTCTTTTTCGACTTGGCTTATTTCACTGAGCATAATACCCTCTAGCTCCATCCATGTTGTTGCAAATGGTACGATTTGTTTTCTTCTTATGGCTGAATAATATTCCATTGTGTATATGTACCACCTCTTCTTTATCCATTCATGTGCTGATGGACACTTAGGTTGCTTCCATTTCTTGGCTATTGTAAATAGTGCTGCGATAAACATAGGGGTGCATATGTCTTTTTGAAACTCGGCTGCTGCAGTCTTAGGGTAAATTCCTAGGAGTGGAATTCCTGGGTCAAATGGTATTTCTATTTTGAGTTTTTAGAGGAACCTCCATACTGCTTTCCACAATGGTTGAACTAATTTTCATTCCCACCAGCAGTGTAGGAGGGTTCCCTTTTCTCCACATCCTCGCCAACATTTGTTGTTGTTTGTGTTTTGGATGTTGGCCATCCTCACTGGTGTGAGGTGATATCTCATTGTGGTTTTAATATGCATTTCTCTGATGATTAGCGATGTGGAGCATCTTTTCATGTGCCTTTTCATGTTGGCTATCTGAATTTCTTCTTTGCAGAAGTGTCTATTCATGTCCTGTGCCCATTTCTTAATTGGATTATTTGCTTTTTGTTTGTTAAGGAGCGTGAGTTCTTTATATATTTTGGATGTCAACCCCTTATCAGATATGTCATTTATGAATATATTCTCCCATACTGCAGGATGACTTTTTGTTCTACTGATGGTGTCCTTTGTTGTACAAAAGCTTTTAACCTTGATATAGTCCCACTTGTTCATTTTTGCTTTTGTTTCCCTTGCCTGGGGGGATATGTTCATGAAGAAGTTGCTCATGTTTATGTCCAAGAGATTTTTGCCTATATTTTTTTCTAAGAGTTCTATGGTTTCAAGACTTACATTCAGGGCTTTGATCCACCTTGAGTTTACCTTTGTGTATGGGGTTAAACAGTAGTCCAGTTTCATTCTCTGACATGTAGCTGTCCAGTTTTTCCAACACCAGCTGCTGAAGAGGCTGTCATCTCCCCATTGTATATCCATGGCTTCTTTATCATATATTAATAGACTGTATATGTTTGGGTTAATGTTTGGATTTTCTATTCTGTTCCACTGGTCTTTGGGTCTGTTTTTGTGCCAATACCAAATTGTCTTGATTACTGTGGCTTTGTAGTAGAGCTTGAAGTCAGGAAGCGTAATTCCCCCTGTTTTATTCCTCCTTCTCAGGATTGCTTTGGCTATTCGGGGTCTTTTGTGGTTCCATATGAATTTTAGAGTTATTTGTTCCAGTTCATTGAAGAAGCTGTTGGTAGTTTGATAGGGATTGCGTTGAATCTGTAGATTGCTTTAGGTAGTATAGCCATTTTGACA
This sequence comes from Phataginus tricuspis, assembly GCA_029783875.1. Lineage (NCBI taxonomy): Eukaryota > Metazoa > Chordata > Mammalia > Pholidota > Manidae > Phataginus > Phataginus tricuspis. The sequence continues at coordinate 10,514,859 of JAQQAC010000477.1, forward strand.
ATATTTATTCTTCCTAGCCAAGAGCATGGGATGAATTTCCATTTGTTAGTGTCCTCTTTAATTTCTCTTAGGAGTGTCTTGTAGTTTTCAGCGTACAGGTCTTTCACTTCCTTCGTTAGGATTATTCCTAGGTATTTTATTCTTTTTGATGCAATTATGAATGGAATTGTTTTTCTGATTTCTCTGTTAGTTCATCGTTGGTGTATAGGAAAGCAACAGGTTGCTGTGTGTTAATTCTGTATCCTGCAATTTTGCTGAATTCAGATATTAGTTCTAGTAGTTTTGGAGCGGAGTCTTTAAAGTTTTTATGTACAATATCATGTCATCTGCAAATAGTGACAATTTGACTTCTTCTTTACCAATCTGGATGCCTTGTATGTTTTTGTTTTGTCTGATTGCCGTGGCTAGGACCTCCAGTACTATGTCGAATAACAGTGGAGAGAGTGGGCACCCCTGTCTTGTTCCCGATCTTAGATGAAAAGCTTTCAGCTTCTTGCTGTTAAGTATGATGTTAGCTGTGGGTTTGTCATATATGGCCTTTATGATGTTGAGGTACGTGCCTTCTATACCTATTTTGTTGAGAATTTTAGTCATGAATGGATGCTGAATTTTGTCAAATGCTTTTTCAGCATCTATGGAGATGATCATGTGGTTTTTGTTCTTCTTTTTGTTGATGTGGTGGATGATGTTGATGGATTTTCGAATGTTCTACCATCCTTGCATCCCTGGGATGAATCCCACTTGATCATGGCGTATGATCCTCTTGATGTATTTTTTAATTCGGTTTGCTAATATTTTGTTGAGTAGTTTTGCATCTACGTTCATCAGGGATATTGGTCTGTAATTTTCTTTTTTGGTGAGGTCTTTGCCCGGTTTTAGTATTAGAGTGATGCTGGCTTCATAGAATGAGTTTGGAAGTATTCCCCCCTGTTCTATTTTTTGAAGAACTTTAAGGAGAATGTTATTTCTTCTCTATATGTCTGGTAGAATTCAGAGGTGAATCCATCTGGTCTGGGGATTTTGTTCTTGGGTAGTTTTTTGATTACCAATTCAATTTCGTTGCTGGTGATTGGTCTGTTTAGTTTTTCTGTTTCTTGCTTGGTCAGTCTTGGAAGGTTGTACTTTTCTAAGAAGTCGTCCATTTCTTCTAGGTTTTGCAGCTTGTTAGCATATAGATGCTCATAATATTCTCTTATAATTCTTTGTATTTCTGTGGGGTCTGTTATTATTTTTCCTTTCTCATTTCTGATTCTGTTTATGTGTGTAGATTCTCTTTTTCTCTTAATGAGTCTGGCTAGGGGTTTATCTATTTTGTTTATTTTTCGAAGAACCAGCTCTTGATTTCATTGATTTTTTTCTATTGTTTTATTCTTCTCAATTTTATTTATTTCTTCTCTGATCTTTATTATGTCCCTCCTTCTGGTGACTTTGGGCCTCATTTGTTCTTTTTTTGCCAATTTCGGTAATTGTGTCTTTAGACTATTCATTTGGGAATGTTCTTCCTTCTTTAAATAGGCCTGGATTGCAATATACTTTCCTCTTAGAACTGCCTTTGCTGCATCCCACAGAAGTTGTGGCTTTGTGTTGTTGTTGTCATTAGTCTCCATATATTCTTTGATTTCTGTTTTGATTTGGTCGTTAACTCATTGATTAATTAGGAGAATGTTGTTAAATCTCCATGTATTTGTGAGCCATTTTGTTTTCTTTCTAAAATTTATCTCTAGTTTTATACCTTTGTGATCTGAGAAGTTGGTTGGTAGAATTTCAAATTTTTGAATTTACTGAGGTTCTTTTTGTATGTGGCCTAGTATGTGGTCTATTCTGGAAAATGTTCCATGTGCATTTGAGAAGAATGTGTATCCTGCTGCTCTTGGGTGTAGAGTTCTGTAGATGTCTGTTAGGTCCATTGTTCTAGTGTGTTTTTCAGTGCCTCTGTGTCTTTACTTATTTTCTGTCTGGTTGATCTGTCCTTTGGAGTGAGTGGTGTGCTGAAGTCTCCTAAAATGACTGCATTGCTTTCTATTTCCTCCTTTAATTCTGTTAGTATTTGTTTCACATATGCCGGCGCTCCTGTGTTGGGTGCATATATATTTATAATGATTATATCTTCTTGTTGGACTGACCCCTTTATCATTATGTAATGTCCTTCTTTATATCTTGCTACTTTCTTCGTTTTGAAGTCTATTTTGTCTGATAAAAGTACTGCAACACCTGCTTTTTTCTCTTTGTTGTTTGCATGAAATATCTTTTTCCATACCTTCACTTTTAGTCTGTGTATATCTTTGGGTTTGAGGTGAGTCTCTTGTAAGCAGCATATAGATGGGTCTTGCTTTTTTATCCATTCTATTACTCTGTGTCTTTTGATTGGTGCATTCAGTCCATTTATATTTAGGGTGATTATCAATAGATATGTACTTATTGCCATTGCTGGCTTTAGATTCATGGTTACCAAAGGTTCAAGGGTTGCTTCTTTACTATCTAACAATCTAACTTAACTTTCTTGTTAAGTTATTGTAAACACCGTCTGATGTTTCTTTATTTCTCTCCCTTCTTATTCTTCCTCCTCCTTTCTTTATATACTAGGTGTTTTATTCTTTGCCTTTAGTTATTATTTGGATGGTCTGCTTTCTTTGCTATGAGTTTATTTTCTCTGGGGACATCTTTTTAGCCTTAGGAATGCTTCCCTCTAGAGCAGTCCATTTAAGATATTGTGTAGAGGTGGTTTATGAGAGGCAAACTCTCTCAACTTTTGCTTGTCTGGAAATTGCTTAATCCTTCCATCATATTTAAATGATATTCATGCTGGATACAATATTCTTGGTTTGAGGCCCTTCTGTTTCATTACGTTAAATATATTATGCCATTCTCTTCTGGCCTGTAAGGTTTCTGTTGAGGAGTCTAATGATAGTCTGATGGGTTTTCCTTTGTAGGTGATCTTTTTTCTCTCTCTAGCTGCCTTTAATACTCTGTACTTATCTTTGATCTTTGCCGTCTTAATTATTATGTGTATTAGTGTTGTCTTCCTTGGGTCCCTTGTGTTGGGAGATCTGTGGGCTTCAGTGGACTGTGAGACTCTTTCCTTTCCCAACATAGGGAAGTTTTCAGCAATTATTTCTTCAAAGACACTTTCTATCCCTTTTTCTCTCTCTTCTTCCTCTGGTACTCCTATAATGCGAATATTGTTCCGTTTGGATTGGTCACACAGTTCTCTTAATAGTCTTTCATTCCTAGAGATCCTTTTATCTCTCTCTGCCTCAGCTTCTCTGTATTCCTGTTCTCTGATTTCTATTCCATTAACAGTCTCTTGCATCTCATCCAGTCTGCTGCTAAGCCCGTCAGTCGCTTGTCTCAATTCTGCATTATCTTTCCTCACTTACCTCACTTCTTCCGTCAGCTCTTGCGTATTTCTCTGTAGATCCATCAGTATGGTTATGACTTTTATTCTGAATTCTTTTTCAGGAAGGTTGTGCATTTCCATTCCTTCAGGTTCCCTCTCTGGTGTTGTCTGGGTCTGGATGAGTTTTGTTTGTACCATATTCCTCTGTCTTTTCATGGCAATAGAAGTGGTCGCTGATAGGTGCCATGTATGTCAGCTGGGCTCTTTAAGACTTTTAAAAAGAAAAAAAAAGGAAAAGAAAGAAAAGAGAAATAAAGAAAGAAAAGAAAAGAAAACAGGAGAAAAAAAAAAAACAGTAGATCTGTGGGGATGCTGTAGGTGGCGCTGTTGCTCCACTATTCTGCAGCCCCGGCCACACTGCTCTGCAGGGCCCTTTGTAGCCCTAGCCAGGGCAGGAACGAATGGGAGGCTGTTGATCTCTGTGGGAAGTCTCAGCAGGGCCACCTTTTCCCAGTCGCCAGCCAAGGGGCCCAAAATTCCCCAGGACTCCCAGCCTGCTGGGCTGAGTGTGCTGGAACGGTCCTGGGCCCTTGCCTCTTTAAGACCACTAAAAAAAGAGCGCACACTTTTCTTTTGTCCCAGGACCCGGCTGCAAACACCCTGGTGCGTTCCCAAGCTCAGATCCTGCACCCTCTGTCTCTCCAATCTATGCCACACCGCGCAATGTGTGCCAGCGCTCCCAGCACAGATCACCAGGGCTTGTTATTTCACAGGCCTGTGCTTCCACTCCCTCCCGGCTCTGAATCCTCTCCTCCCGCCAGTGCGCTGGGGTGGGGGAGTGCTCGGGTCCTGCCGGGTCACGGCTCCGTTTCTTGCCTGCCTTGCAGGGTGCTGAGTCCTCTCAGGTGTAGCTGCACGCTGTGTGCTTTCCTGTGTATTCTGGTCTCTTTTTTAGGAATAGTTGTATTTCTTGTATTTTCATAAATACATATGGTTTTGGGAGGAGATTTCCACCGCCCTGCTCACACCACCATCTTCCAGGAAGTCTCCATGACCCTCATTTTATTCATTGCCTTGCTCCACCAAAGGAGTGATCCAAGTTTTGTGAGGCTGGAAGTTTATTCCATTTGGGAGTAGAAGACTCTTTTTTTAAAAATAATACAAAATTAAGTACAGAAGAAAATATTGAGGTGAGGACCCTGGATCCTGAGGTTCCTTAGCCTGTGTCAGTTGGCCTCTGGCCACACCCTCCACTTCCTATCCCCTCATCTCTCCTGCCCCACTCTGTCCCTCTCTTCCACATTCCTTATTCTTTTCTCTCATGTCTATTCCCATATGTGTCCTCACATTGATCTGTACATTAAGCACAGCTTTCAGATCCTAGCTTTAAAAATGAGCCCCTCCTCTTGTTCTAGAGTTTTACTTGGGCCTTTCTTATCCAGGTAAGTCCACCCAGTCATCTGTGGGTTTATTTTTGGAAAATGTTAAGTTCATGGTCTATTGAGATCTGAAGACCTCCATAGCAGGCAAAGATACCCACCAGTAGCATGCGTGACCTGGATATTTTGTTTCCTGTTTGCAGATTTAAAAACAGGATCATAATTTAATTTGCCGGTACCCCCTGGAATAGTACATAGCCACCCTGTCTTATTTTTTCATTTTCTGTATAGGTTTATTAATATAATACAATGGCACTAAATGCATGTTTACTTCTTGTAAATAGCTCGTGTTTAGCAAAGTAATCATCTCTTTCATTTATTACAGCCAGCTTCTACTCTCCTTACAAGTAAAAGCTGGAAAATATGTCAGTGACTCTGATTCCTCTCTCCCCACCTGTTTTTTGTTTTATCTTAGGCATTGGTGAAGGTCAATGTGAAACTGAAGCCGATGCTGGATGCAGTGGCTGTGAACAGAAGTAAGTGGGAAGAGCTGCACCAGAGAAGGCGGCTCGGCCCATCTGCCTCGCCCTCTGCCAGCCTCATGGTGGCCGGGGAAGACTGAAACTAACCACCCAGGCCAGCTGCTGCGGCACAATGCATCCTGCAGAGCCAGCTTCGGTCCAGTCCCATCTTTTGTTCCTTTAAGTTCAGATTGACATAAAGTCTCGGGGATGACTGGGAAGCATGCCTGGCCTTTCTCCTTGAAATGTGGTCAGCAGGGAAGAGCTTGGTGGGAAGCACAGAGGAGGAAGTGGGGTGGGGGCACGCCCCAGGACCCTCAGCTTTCCCTGATGAGCAAACACACGCTAAGACTGAGAGAAGGCGCTGGGCAGAGGACGGCTGTGGATCCAGGACCTGAGGCCGCCAGCCCTGCTCATTCTGAGCCAAGGGAACATGGAACAGTGAAGGCATCATTAGCGCCACTTCATTTCATGAACAGCTTTTCTGTTACAAGCCAGACAATGCCTGTCTTTGCATCCTCTCCTGAGCACCCTTTTGTGCCACACTGTCCCAAGAATCCCCGTTTGTATTCTGAAAGAAATTTCATTTGTATCCTAAAACTTCTTAATGAGGGGTCAGAGCCTTTAGAACTGCCTACCTAAAAGATAGATTCTATTATCCTTACAAATGCCAACCCTTCCCAGTTTTCCCCTAGCAAGGTCCATAGTGGGAATACAGCAAGCGTGTGTGTCTGATTGGCATTTATACATGACTCATATCACTGCCCTGGGACTGGGGGCTCTCTTTTCAGTTTTTTAATTCAACCTTCATTGTAGACCAAGTCTTCTCCCAGAAAGAATGGATTAATAGGCTTTAATTAAAGCAAGGATGAAAGGAAATCTATAGTTAGACTCATCACAAGTAACCCAGGAACATTTAGGAGCTATTTTGAACAGTGAGACATTTTGCAGACATAGCAGAGCCGTGGAGAATGATCAGGGACTATCTTGACGTCTTCTAGTGATGAGTTTTGCATAAAATGTAAGGTCACTACTGGTACCAACCTAAGGACAAGCAGGGGTCCCCAGTTTTGGATTTGTCCTTAAGTGTAAGAAATAATGCTTAAAAAGTTAGAACAGTGTGTGCTGAGAAATTTCTGTAGGAAGCCACATTTATAGTAAGTAAGAATAAACTATATTTCATAGATGCAATGACCAGAAAGCTACTTTGCTCCCCATGTTACCGGAGAGATTGAGGACATGATATGCCTTATCCAGAGAATGCTGAGCTAGGAGCTAGACTTCTACCCCTTGCTTTGGCACAATGACTGGAGGATTTTGGGTGAGTCACCTAACTTGTCCCAACCTGTTCCCTCATTTGTCAAGTGACACTACATTAGGAAACGATTTTCAAACATGTTTTAACTTTTGAATTCTTCGTTCAAATAAATCTTACAAGGAAACCCTAACATATCAAACTTCTGAAAGCTGAAGTCCTCTGAAGCCAGGATGGGATCCCTAAAGTCCCTGCAAATCCTCATCTCTTTGATTCCATACACCGTGGTCCAAAGCGGCTCTGAGCAGTTTAAAAACCCCTGGGCTAGACGAACCTTGAAGTCCAGCCCAGCTCTGAAACATCTAAAATTTACAAACCATTTTTGTTCTTGTTGTTACTGGTCAGTATCAATTATTAACTTTGCTGATCAAATATTAAAGAAATAGGGCCCAACTTCCACAAAGACCATTGCTGTCCTAGCACACAGTAGACATTCAGAAAATGTTTAAAGAAAGGATAAATAAAGGTACCAAAACAGACGAGAGGGATGAGTGGGCATTAGCTGGGAAGAAGTAAGACTCTATAGGGGAAGAAAGAAAGTAAAAACAATTATAGAGCCAGGCAAAGAGGGGGCAGGGGCAGGGGAGGAGGAAGAGAAGGGGAGGCGGCCGGGAGAAAGAGGAAGCCCTTAGAGGATGACCGCAGAGTCCAGACAGAGGCCGAGGCAGGTGGTGGAAGGTCCGCCACAGCACAGGTGGGAGTCAATCCAAACAAAGAAAAATGGCACTTCTCAGCCAGACAATAATGGTACAGAATCTCGTCATCAAGCGCTTAAAAAAGAAAGGCACTGGAGCAGGGAGGGGGTTGACAGAAGAGAGAAAGAAGGAGCGGGAGCCCTAAAACATAATGTTTCAAGAGCCCTTTCTGGCTGTCTCTGCTGGGAGGACTAGAGGCGCTGGACGAGAACGGGAAGGCAGCGGAAGCTGCCTCCGCAGAGCAGGTACAGGGAGGTTGTTCAGATTTATGGATTTTTATTAAACCAGTTTTCTGAATCACTCTGCTATAAAGGAAAATAGCTTCTGCCCGGTGTCTCCCTTCCCTCAGGCGAGGAACAAAGGGTGGGTGGAGTTCAGGGCAGACCCTGGAGGTGTGTCTGCAGCTCAGAAGCACTGCAGGTGTTTCTAGCTGTTGTGCACATCATGTCTATTATCACCAACGGGAATTGAAAATCAGTCCGTGTGAGGCAGAGATGAACCCACATCTGTTATGCTCCCCAACAATAAATAAGTAAATAGCCCAGACGGACGGATGCCAGTCTAGAGCAAAATTTTAAAGCATGTGCTTTATGATAAAATTAGATCCAGGGTCCAGTGGTGTCTACAGGCAGCTACAAGCACCGTAGCTGCCCCAAGCAGTGAAGCTGCACATTGCTAAGGGGAACGTAATTTATAGCACAAGCCCTATACCTTCCTCTAAGGTTGACTTTTCCTCTCATTTTCTTGCCTTTTTATTGGCTTCACTGCATGGTTGCCAATAGCAACACCCACTAGCAGCAACGGGAGTTCACCACCACTGCAATCTGCCGTACAGCGGAGCCCTGACAATGTCAACCATCAATCAAGTAGCTGTTTGTAATTGCCTCCATCTATTTTTCCTGTCTCGAGCTATCTTTCCTATTGTGGGTCAAAATTCAGAAACTGCTGACTAATGCCATGGGGCTGTTCCTCCGCGGCCCGGAAGCAGTGGAAAAGGAGCCGGGCCGCCAACCTGGTGCCAACACCCAGAGCATTGGGGGCTGAACTCTTGGGAGTTTAAGGCAGTTTTAATCCCTTTTCTAAATAACTTACACTTTTCCAAGAATGTGAGGCAGGTGTGATTATCCACACATACTGCTTTTCCAAAATAGAGAAAGGGAAATTTTCCCAGTCCTTATTATTAATGTTTACGTCCTACTGGAGGAAGGCGTTTGAAATGTGAGCCTTTTATAGAACCTCCAGCTGACCAGATTGCTTCCTCCTATCTCTTGGCATTAATGGCTGAAATGACTTCGTCCTACTTTCTCCACAAGAGGTATTTTTTCCAGACATGCTGTTTATTCTCTTATTAGTCAGTATGCAGCCAACACATGCACAACCTTCAACGTAGCTCACCATGGTGGCAGTGGGGACAAACTGGCAAACTGTGAAGGCTGCTACCCGGTGCACAGTAGGTGGCGGCTCCCTCCTGACTCCGCCACAGGCTGGACCTCATCTTGGGGCTCTCCAGGGGTTGGGTTTTCCACCTGTAAAATAAAAGCACTGACTTTTATTTAGTTCACTTCTACACCAAAAGACCAGGCTATATTAATTATAAAAAAATTTTGCCACATAACCATCTTATTTGCCCTTCTCAAATAAAATAGGAGTTAACCTAAAGAGGTCATCTTCTCACTAAAGACAAAATTAAAAGTTTCATATAGAGGGAAGGTATAAAAACAACCTTACCACAGATATGTGAGCCTGCCTCTAGTGATCACGAAGATATGGTCACTGGTACAATTTTTTTTTAAATATACTCTTTTATTTCATAAAGGGCAGCTTTCGATAATCTCATATCATAGATATCCCATAAGAGGTAGTCAATTTAATTAAGCAGTAAATTTATAAAGTGAGTCAAAGGGAGTTAAAATTGCATATGTATTTTCTGTTTCTAAAATCTGAGATTTCTATTCATTTCCAGGTTTTTTATATTTGCATACATGTTGGGTTGGGTTATAAATAATTTTTTAAATTGTGTTAGTGTAATAACAATATTATCTAATATTAATACTATAGGAATTCAGTTGCTTTATTCATGTGTCAAAATTTATCATAGTTTATCCACTTACCTTAGGTCATTAAACAGTCTGCTCGATTTACTTTGCAGTAAAATTATTTTAAAATTCACTTTTCCTGCTGATTCTTAATGACTGCAGAAAGGCAAACTACAGTTCCATCCCCAGTAATAGTGTGAAACAATTCCCTTCAAGCAGAAATCCAACCATATTAGGGGAAGATTTAAATCTAAAGAAAAAGAAAAAGAAAAACTCAAAAAGGATTCATTTCAGCAACAGAACAAAATCTGACACCCTAAAAACTCTGGCATTACTGCTGTACTGATGTTTCATTATTATCTGTTTCGGAATAACAGTCTCTGAAACTGTTGTTCGGCCACATGCTATAAAGAACTCCCAGAGCTCAAAAAGTAGCAGACAATTAAAAGGTTGAATCTAGCTACAAGAAGGCAAAAATGTCAAAATTCAGTATTCAAGCTGATATTTCAAATTCAATATTCAATTTCAACCTTTCATAAGCAAGCACTAGTAGAATAAAGCACATAGATGGCAGAAGTAAAATGAAGTGTGGGGACTCTCATGATGCGAACTTGGACTTAGTAATGCCTGATGTCCTGCTTACATTGCTTTACCTTTTCCTCAACTCGTAATTTTGGGTTGTACACCTTTTCTAATGTAATTTTGAATGTTCATGCATATTTGGTACATCTCTCAACAGTGCTCAAGATAAGTTATCTGTGTAGCATATCAGTACCGATGTCATTGAATGTATACATTGGTTCAGAAATTTGTTTTATTAAGTAAAAGAAGTATTTGCTATGAAAAAATTGTGTTACTTGAGGCCACTATTTATCTTTGTGTTCATTTACTATGTATATGTGTGTGTGCGTTAGAATCTCAATTTTCTTCTTTAGACTTAAGTTATATTTAGATGAATTTTTTGAAGTATAACTTGGAAATAGGAGGCTAGGTTTTTTTGTTTTTGTCTTATCCCCTTGGAGAAAAACTGCCTTTGCCATTCTATTTTGATGTACAATAATCCAAAAAGGATCCCCTACTGATTAGCTGACTAATTATTATTGTTTTACACAAAAGAAAGGAAATATGTCTTCAATTGACTTGTTCGAATTCATTCCCTTTGTGTAGATTCCCCAGGCTGATGTTTCATTATAAGGATACACTTATTATAAACTGCTCGGCAATTTCACAAGCAACTAAACCATGATTTTGAAACAGTCTGTTTTAAGAGACCTAAATATGTTTGTTTTTAATAAAATGCTTAAAGTTTAACTAAAGCTCTGGAATAATCTTTATTTCTCTTGAGACAAGTGATTTAAGAGCTGAAGAAGGTAAGCATGCACCTGAATACCTACAATTTAAATTCCCACTGTCAGTTTCGCCATTAACCTTATCTGATCTGTGATGTTTTGCCTGTGTGAGAGGGACACTGCGACAGCACTGTCCATGGAGCATTTTAAAGATGACAAAAGGTTCTTCGAATTATTGAAGTTTTACTGGAGGGAGAAGAGTCTGCAGCCAAATACAGGGTCCTGCGACCGACCGTTACAGATTGCTCAGATTTGCACGGACAATTACACAGGGGGATGGCGTCAATGCAGGGCCGCCAGCCACACTGACGCCATGCAATTACACAATGGCTTCGGTGCTTCAACTTTAAAATTCTTACACCATTGTGCCTGTTCTATTAGAACAAACTGCAACAAATGATCCAAAGCCAATTCAAATGACTGGAGGGGAGGTGCCCTGGGGAGAGCGAGAAGAGGTGCAGTGTGGCCCCTACTGGCCAGCTTAAGCAAGCACCATCCCCGCGTACTGGCTGCGGCAACCACAGGCCGCTTCGTGCTTTGCATGCAGTCCATGCCTTTTAAGTGAGATCAGCAGTAAGAATGACCTCATTCACAGAAGGGCTGTGAGGCATGAGGGAAGTAGGCAAAGCAGGACCTGGTCCTGCAACAGAAAATACTGCATAAACACGAGGGTTAGAGTAGTTCTTTGGATGGTTGGTTGATTTCTTTAAATGACGGTATCCACAGTCGTGCCCTTGTCTGCTAATTCCATTTATACACAATAATACCAGCGTGTTCTCCCTGATAACTTAATTTAGATAATAACACCATACGCCCAAAACTATAAGCTACTTAATACAAAACAAGGTAATATCCAAGAAGGAAATCTAATTAAAATATTAATCAAGCTGGAACTACCAGCAAAAGGGGAGTTCATAATGAGGTTAAATGTCTCACCATCTGAACATAAATGTTCCCAAATGTTGACTTGGTATACAATCTTTACACAAGTCTTTAAAGATTGAACAGATGCTCCTTGAAGTCAGTCAATTACATTACCAATTTGGCATGAATTTGCTCTTTTTTTCCCTATTTATGGTAGTTGACTGGGGTGGGAGGTGGGGGGAGGGGGCAAGGTAATTGAGTCCCCAAACCTGGCCATCCTGAAGAAAATGGCCTGGAATGAAAGGCAAAAATGTAAAACTGGCAACTGGTTTTGCAGGTCTCCCTTTATCAAGGAAGGTGTTTTCCCAAAGCTGTGGTTGTTAGGATGTTCATGAATTACCAAAGTCCATCAACAGGAAATGATCGCATTTAATAATAAAAAAAAATATCTTCCAACTAGTTTTAAAAAAGAATGCCAAATAGATTATACATACAAATAGGATATGGGATTTGATCATCTCATGTTTTGGCAGACAAAATCAAAAGCATGTTAAGAACCAAACCTTGCACTTTTAGATCCTATACATTTTGCCTGAATAGAATTCTTCTACATGGTAAACATGCCTCCT
>JAQQAC010000477.1:10527383-10639559 GCA_029783875.1 Phataginus tricuspis
AAGCCAGGCCTCAGGAGAAAGTGAAACAGGAGGAAGACACAGAACGGCCTCCCTCCTGCCCCCCTCAGCTGCCACATGCACAGCTATATACCAGCACAAAGGGGGGAACCTCAACCATGCCTGAAGGAATCAGAGAAATTTGGGGGAGAGCACATACGTATTCCTATTTTTCATACATTTCCAAGAAGCCAGTTGAAGGTGAATACTTTCATGATGCATGTATAACTCTGAGAAAGAGACTGACAGACTGAAGATATAAAAGGCAATTTCCCTTTTCCAAGTCCTGTCACGTTATCTTGATTTAATAGCAACTTACCCAAACAAACAGTTCATACAAAAGGACTTTTACATGTGTTCCTGAGTTTCCAAGGGACAAGTATAGACAGGCAGCCATAAAGGTGAAGATCTTCCCCCACTACCCCCTGATTATTGAGCAGCACTAGGCAGCATCCCTTGATCCATGTACCTCCCTGGATTGAAGGTGCTAAAAGAGTGCACCCAGAGATGGGGTTCAAAGATGCCTCTGACTAGGGTTACAGTGGTCCTCATTGGCTGTTTTCCTCTGATGCCGTTAGGTGCCCCAGAGCCCCACTCTGAAATGGGACCAGTTTGTACCTTTCCTAGTATTCATACAGTGGAAGTTTCTTTGTCTGATCCCAGCCAGAAGGACGCAGCTCTGCCAATTTCTCAGCAAGCGAGAAGACTGAATGAGTACATAAGTGGGTTGTTTTATGATAGCAGCAATCCCACACCTAGAGAAGTCTCCTCCTAGTTATACCAGGTAACTAGGAACTACACCATCTCCACTAGTTACTTTCTAACATCTGCAATTTAGGCCTGCCAGTTCAAATTTCTCCTGCTCACACCAAGTTAGCTGGTTTTTTTGATGAAGAAAAAAGACACTAATCTTCCATCATACGACTTGGCACCACACACTGGGTCCTTACAAACTCCTCTACAGGAGATATATGGAATAGGTTATTCATCAGTCACTATTTCCTACTGAAACGCTGTTGGGTATCACGGCACAGCTGCCAAGTACCTAGCTGTGTGGTTTTTAGCAAATTACTTAAACCTTTTTAGTATACAGATTCTTTATCTGTAATATACAGAATACTGGGTGGTTATTAATATTGGAGATAATATATGTAAATAGCCTAATGGAGTGCCATACATTATGGTTGGTGTTGGCTTTGAAATTTATATATAGAAAAGATGTACAGAAAGCAAAACTAATGACAGAAAACTACTTGCATCAAAGCCTTATAACTTTATAGAAAAGACATGTTTTTATTCAGACACCGTTTATCTTAAATACTACACAAGCCAGTTCAGGGCACGGAAGATCAAAGGAGTCAGGGAGATCACGTTTCTTATTGGTAGTTAAAGTAGGAAGACCAGGGCAGTACGCATGGCTGAGTTTAAACCCCAACATCTGTTCAGTAATAATTGTTTATGAAAAGAGAAGCAGGAGGCACCTGGATCTGGATCTGATATTGGAAGTCTCCCGGTACCGTAGGATTCCCAAAATCTTTCCCTACCCCCAACCTGTGGTAAAAAGGAAAATAAGCAGTCTTGGTCTGTGAATATTATGTTCTTAGAAAGTGTGCCCAAAGCAACTTAAAAAAGAAACTTCTAATTCCAGGAAAATACCAAGGAGGTATTCAACCTTTTCATTTCCATGAATTTGCAAAAACAAAACGTAACCCAACAGTATTTGAATGCACTGCATAGTATATAAACTAAAAACGCAAAGGACCGCAGACCATTAAAACTTCCTCCCACCTCAAAGACACAACACGCAGCCCGCAATCCTCCATCATAGAGAGAAAGCTAGTGAAAACCCACCTCGTGACAGCAGGGGTGCAACCTGCAAAGACTACGCCTCCCAGCATGCAGCGAGGCGGCATCTCAGATGGGCGGTGCGATTCGCCCGCGGCATGCCGGGAAGAAGCTTCCCCTCTCAGAACTACGGGGCGGCGTAAACTTTCCGGTGCTCACAACTTCCGTCGCCTAGTGTCTGGGATTAAGTTAGTAAATCAAAAGACTCACGTCAGTGTTTCCTTTTTATTACTAACAGGTTCCTTATCTTGAAAACTACCAGACTGGAAGCCCTTCCGTTTCCGTTTCTGTTGCCGTGGTAACGAGGACGCACCGCCATCCTGGTGATTATGGCCGGGCTGGGCAGCGCGCAGATCCCGGATGGGGAGTTCACCGCCGTCGTGTACGGGCTCATCCGCGATGCCCGCCACGCCGAGGCCGCGCAGCTGCTGGGCGGAGAGCTCCAGCGGAGCCCCAGGAGCCGCGCCGGCCTGTCGCTGCTGGGCTACTGCTACTACCGCCTGCAGGAGTTCGAGCTGGCCGCCGAGTGCTATGAGCAGCTGGGCCAGCTGCACCCGGAACTGGAGCAGTACCGCCTGTACCAGGCCCAGGCGCTGTACAAGGCCTGCCTGTACCCGGAGGCCTCGCGGGTCGCCTGCCTCCTCCTGGACAACCCCGCCTACCGCAGCCGTGTCCTCCAGCTGCAGGCAGCTATCAAGTACAGTGAGGGCGATCAGCCCGGGGCCAGGAGCCTGGTGGAGCAGCAGCTGAGCGGGGAAGCGGGAGATGACAGTGGGGGCCAGAACGAGCCCGATGGCCAGGTCAACCTGGGTTGTCTGCTCTACAAGGAGGGTCGGTATGAAGCCGCGTGTTCCGCCTTCTCTGCGGCCCTGCAGGCCTCGGGCTACCGGCCTGACCTTTCCTACAATCTCGCTTTGGCCTGTTACAGCAGCCGGCACTATGCCCCGGCGCTGAAGCATATTGCCGACATCATTGAGCGTGGCATCCGCCAGCACCCAGAGCTTGGTGTGGGCATGACCACTGAGGGCATTGATGTTCGCAGTGTTGGCAACACCTTAGTCCTCCACCAGACCTGTCTGGTGGAAGCCTTCAACCTCAAGGCAGCCATAGAATACCAACTGAGAAACTATGAGGCGGCCCGGGAAGCCCTCACAGACATGCCACCTAGGGCAGAGGAAGAGTTGGACCCTGTGACCCTGCACAACCAGGCGCTGATGAACATGGATGCCAGGCCTACAGAAGGGTTTGAAAAGCTACAGTTTTTGCTTCAACAGAACCCCTTTCCCCCAGAGACCTTTGGCAACCTGTTGCTGCTGTACTGTAAGTATGAGTATTTTGACCTGGCAGCGGATGTCCTGGCAGAGAATGCCCATTTGACTTACAGCTTCCTCACACCCTATCTCTATGACTTCTTGGATGCCATGATCACTTGCCAGACAGCTCCCGAAGAGGCTTTCATGAAGCTTGATGGGCTAGCTGGGATGCTGACTGAACAGCTCCGGAGACTCACCATACAAGTACAGGAAGCGAGACACAATAGAGATGATGAAGCTGTCAAAAAGGCGGTGAATGAGTATGATGACACCCTGGAGAAGTATATTCCCGTGCTGATGGTGCAAGCAAAAATCTACTGGAACCTTGGAAATTATCCAATGGTGGAAAAGATCTTACGCAAATCGGTGGAATTCTGTAATGACCACGATGTGTGGAAGTTGAACGTGGCTCATGTTCTGTTCATGCAGGAAAACAAATACAAAGAAGCCATCGGCTTTTATGAACCCATAGTCAAGAAGCATTATGACAGCATCCTGAATGTCAGTGCTATTGTGCTGGCTAACCTGTGTGTTTCATACATTATGACAAGTCAAAATGAAGAAGCCGAAGAGCTGATGAGGAAGATTGAAAAGAAGGAAGAGTACCTCTCCTACGATGACCCAGATAAGAAAACCTACCATCTCTGCATTGTGAATTTGGTGATAGGGACACTCTATTGTGCCAAAGGAAATTACGACTTCGGTATTTCTCGGGTTATCAAAAGCTTGGAACCTTATAATAAAAAACTGGGGACTGATACCTGGTATTATGCCAAAAGATGCTTCCTGTCCTTATTAGAAAACATGTCCAAACATATGATTGTTCTTCCTGACAGTGTTATTCAAGAATGTGTCCAGTTTCTAGAACATTGTGAACTTTATGGCAGGAACATACCTGCTGTTATTGAACGACCCCTAGAAGAGGGAGGAATGCATATTGGAAAGAATACAGTTACATATGAATCTAGACAGTTAAAAGCTTTGATTTATGAGATTATAGGATGGAATGTGTAGTAATGTCTGATGAAGATATTTATTAAAATTGCTCTGTTACGTATATACAGTACTGCATTGTACCTGTATTTATCGTTTGGCATCTTTATGTTTGTTACATGTTGAAACTTGCATACTTTAAAATTAAAACTTATATGTAACTTTTTTTTGAGAAACATTGCCAAATGAAATATAATAAAAAGAAATGAGCCCTAGAAGGATTTATGAAAAAAATTCAAAAGTGAATGGGGAAGTTGTGTCTAATAGATTTGTAATGCCTGTGTTCTTTCTCCTTTGCATTATTTATGCTTTGTTATATTCTGAGGGAACCCTGCATGATGAGATTGTATCATCCAGAGACAAGGCAATACTATCAAGTCTAGAACACAGTTAATGTACAGGACATGTGGCCATAAATCACCATTTCAAGGATTTTGCATTCTATGTCAACAGCTTACCCTTATATTAATTTGTAATTTGTACATTTTGCCTATATTTTAGTATGTTTTCACAGAGTTTTACAATACAGTTGTAATGCTTTCTGAAAAAATAATCCCTTGCATTCTGTTTTCTTTTTAATGTACAAAATTCAGATGGAAATCTCGTGCCAAGTAAATTTGTGGTGCTATGTTATGGAGACAATAAACAGCTGGCAAGTTTCCATGGATTTCTTTTGCTCCATTTGTTAATGATTTGAGTATGTGAACAAAAAACAAGACACAATCTTACTGTTTTCATAATTGATCCTTAATAGCGATTAGTAACTTAGAACTCAGTTCTTAATTCTTCTGTTTGTACTTAGGACTCACTAATACCAGAATTTGTTTCTATATTACAGTCTCGTAAAGAAGGAAAAATATTCTACATTATTACAATGACCCTGTCAAACTCCTCTCCTACTCACACAACAAATGGAATTTTATAACAGTCAATTCTGAAACCTTATCTGATGGATTCAATGCCTGTTTCAAATCAAAACCCTCTCGGTAGTGTTTTGGGATTCTCACTGAACCAACTCATTCTGCTAAGGCATTTAATTTTCTATAAGCTACAAGAGGTTTACTTTGTGTTTTCCCTACCCCAATCCCTTTTTCTCTTCATAAATGCAACTGTCAACCCCAGTAAACCTGGCTTAGGAAAAAGTCAAACATTAGGTTGAGTCATATAAAATTGCTTATTTTTAAAGGTTTCAATGTATATAGAAATTTCTATGGTTCAACTTAATAGCCTGGATGAACAGTAGGGCTTCTTGCTGTAACTTTTTTACCCTTGAAGGAGGAACCACTTAGCTACATAGATATCCATACGAAGTATGCTCATAATAATTCCTGTGTAGCATGGTGTATTTAGCAAATATACTCAACAAAAATATTAGCAAACCTAATTCAGAAATACATAAAAAATATCCTCCATCATGATCAAGTAGGATTTATTCCAGGGATGCAAGGATGGTACAATATTAGAAAATCCAACAACATCATACACCACATCAATAAAAAGGACAAACCACATGATCATCTCCATAGATGCTTAAAACATTTGACAAAATTCAACATCCATTCATGACAAAAACTCTCAACAAAATGGGTATAGAGGGCAAGTACCTCAACATAAAAAGGCCATATATGACAAACCCACAGCCAACATCATACTTAACAGTGAGAAGCCAAAAGCTTTTCCTTCAAGATTGGGAATAAGACAAGGATGCCCACTCTCCCCACTTTTATTCAACATAGTCCTGGAGGTCCTAGCCATGGCAATCAGACAGCACAAAGAAATAAAAGGCATCCATATTGGTAAGGAAGAACTTAAACTGTCACTGTTTGCAGATGACGATATTACACATAAAAAACCCTAAAGATTCCACCCTAAAACTAATAATTGAATTCAGCAAAGTTGCAGGATACAAAATCAATACATAGATATCTGTTGCATTCGTATATACTAATGATGGACTAGTAGAGAAATCAGGAAAACAATTCCATTCACAATTGCATCAAAAAGAATAAAATACCTAGGAATAAACCTAACCAAGGAAGTGAAACCACTTATACCCTGAAAACTACAAGACACTCATGAGAGAAATTAAAGAAGATACCAATAAATGGAAATACATCCTGTGCTCATGGATAGGAAGAATTAATATTGTCAAAATGGCCACCTTGCCTAAAGCAATCTACAGATTCAATGCAATCCCTATCAAAATATCAACAGTATACTTCAATGAACTAGAGCAAATAGTTCTAAAATTCATGGAACCACAAAAGACCCCAAATAGCCAAAGCAATCCTGAGAAGGAAGAATAAAGCTGGGGGGATTATGCTCCCCAACTTCACACTCTACTACAAAGCCACAGTAATCAAGACAATTTGGCACACCAATGGAACAAACTAGAGAGCCCAGATATAACCCAAGCATATATGGTCAATTAATGTATGATGAAAGAACCATGAACACGCAATGGGGAAATGACAGCCTCTTCAACAACTGGTGTTCACAAAACTTGACAGCTACATGCAAGAGAATGAAACTGGATTATTGTTTAACCCCATACACAAAAGTAAACTCAAAATAGATCAAAGACCTGAATGTAAGTCATGAAACCATAAAACTCTTGGAAGAAAACATAGGCAAAAATCTCTTGAATATAAACATGAGCAACTTTTTCCTGAACACATCACCTTGGACAAGGGAAACAAAAGCAAAAATGAACACATGGGACTATATCAAACTAGAAAGCTTCTGTACAGCAGAGGACACCATCAGCAAAACAAAAAGGCATCCTATGGTATAGGAGAATATATTTGTTAACGACATATCCGACAAGAGGTTAATGTCCAAAATATATAAAGAACTCACATGCCACAATACCCAAAAAACAAATAACCCAATTAAAAAATGGGTGGAGGAGATGAACAGACACTTCTCCAAAGAAGAAATTCAGATGGCCAAAGGCACATGAAAAGATGCTCCATATCGTAATTATCAGGGAAGTGCAAATTAAAACCACAATGAGGTATCACCTCTGTCTTGCCAATGGGTTTCAGCCCCAGGCAAGTTCGCTATAGATTCACTGTGACCAAAGAAATTGACAGCAAAGGGTTCTTGGGGTGAAAGGGTTATACCTAACTTTATTTCCACGGTGGCAGGTCAGTCACTAAAATCCCATTCACTCAGAGCGAGTCTGTATGCAGCAAGCTGGTCTCTGCCTCTGGGCCCCTCTATCTGCACAACCATCCTCTGGGCCTCTGTCCTTGGCATTGCCACCACTCCAGCCTGTGCTCTGATCTCCTGCAGCCTTGCAGCCATGCCACCATGTCACACCCAGAGCACTGGGAGGAGCTCTTTATATAGAGTTAACAGCCATATATTGCCCACATGTATGCAGTGAGCTAATCAACCAGGGCCAGGTGAAAATCCTGGCCACAGGAACTCTCATTTTTCTACAACCTCACACCATTTAGGATGGCCAGCATTGAAAAGACTAGGAACAACAAATGCTGGCGAGGAAGTGGAGAAAGAGGAACCCTCCTACACTGCTGGTGGGAATGTAAACTGTTCAACCATTGTGGAAAGCAATATGGAGGTTCCTCAAAAACCTAAAAATGGAAATACCATTTGACCCAGGAACTCCATTCCTAGGAATTTACCCAAAGAAAACAAGTTCTCAGATTCAAAAAGACATGTGCACCCTTATGTTTATTGCAGCACTATTTACAAGAGCCAAGATATGGAAGCAACCTAAGTGTCTATCAGTAGATGAATGGATAAAGAAGAGGTGGAACATATACACAGTGGAATACTATTCTGCCATAAGAAGAAAACAAATCCTACCATTTGCAACAACATGGATGGAGCTAGTGGGTATTATGCTGAGTGAAAATAAGCCAGGTGGAGAAAGACAAGTACCAAATGATTTCCCTCATTTCTGCAGTGTAACAATGAAGCAAAAACTGCTGAAGGAACAAAACAGCAGCAGACTCACAGACTCCAAGAAGGGACTAGCGGTTACCAAAGGGGAGGGGTTGGGGAGGGAGAAATGGTTTCAGGGGTATTATGATTAGTACACATGGTGTGGGGGGATCATGGGGAAGACAGTGTAGCACAGAAAAGACAAGTAGTGACCCTGTGGCATCTTACTACACTGATGGACAGTGACTTCAGTGGGGTATGGGGGGGACTTGATAATATGGGTGAATGTAGTAAAGCTGTATAAGAAAATTTTCATGTGAACGTTTTATAAGAGCATATATCAATTATACCTTAATAGAAAAATAACATAAAATAAAAAAATAAAACTGAGGCTCACAGAGATTAATAAGACTTGCCCAAGATCACAGAACCAAATAGTGTCAAAGCCAGGATCAGAATCCAGGGCTTCTGGCTCCATACCCATTCTTTCCACTCTACCACATTCTGCTCTTTAGGATTTTTTCTGAATCATTCTGACTGTATCAGTGCTAAGCATTCCTTCTCCATCGCTATGGCTTTTACTACTACTGCCATTGCTGCTGATTGTTTGATTGGTGGTTTAATAAACATTTCCCAAAGCACATTCGGTGAGCACATTCCTGGGCTGACCTAAATTATACTATAGTTTTCAGAAGTGTGCTGGAGGGGATTTGAGGGGACACCACATACCGTCTGTGGCAGATGCAGGTTCGGCTGGGGTACAGTCTGGGTTGGGCACAAAGATGTTTGAGCCACTTGTTTCATCATCTCTTTAAAAAATCACTTTTTATGACCCTTCTTCAAGTTAGTAATTTTCTTCTCTCCATTATAGTCTCTAGCCACCCATCACAGTAAAAATAGCTATCAGAAGGCGTCTCTGCACCTCAAGTGCAAAGGGCTATGTATGAGGTACTTATTCAGCAATCACAGTGGAGAGCCGGCTGCTTCCACAAGTATTTATAGTGTTATCAGAGGCTGCTGGGGCTCCATAAAGCCTTCCCTTTACTTGCAAAATCCATTTGAGCCAAGACCTTAAATGCTTATACTCTTCCATGAGATTGATTAATCAGTTTAGCTTAGATCTTGGGGAGGAAAAATTAAAAGCAACCTAAGAACAAGAGAAAAGATGGAGTCACTATTATCTGCCTTCTTTTGGTCCTTTGTACTAACCACTTTCAGTCTTCACTACATCAGAATCAGCTGGTAAGCTTCAAAATTAGAGATGCCTAAGCCCTACCCCTGAAGAGTCTGTCTCAATTTATGGGAATGGGAGTGGAAGGGAGGTGTTCATTTTTTTAAAGTCTCCCAGATGATTCTAATATACAGACAAGGTTGCGAAACACTGATCTATACAAAGCATCCATACGGATGCTGCATGCCGGCCATGGGGGTGGAGCACAGTCTGAGAACAAAATGATCCTGCTACTCAACCTAAAGAAATGATTAAAAATGAATAAATGGAAAAATCAGAGCATCTGAACTTTTACAAAAGCATTCAGCCTGGGGTATTGTGGTTTATTCAAATGCAGCTTTTTAACCTGTGAAACCTCTTTAAAAATTGTTGTTTAATATCATGTATTCAGGAATTCTTAAGAAACCTTTGACTTTCATAGAAGGAATTTGAAAAAATACTAGAGTACTGAGAAGCTATGAAGTTAGATAGTAGAAACTTTTTAAAGAGCATTCCCAGAATTTAAGAGCATTCTCAAACATTTTTCTTCAAAGACTCATAAGTATCACTGACTGTCATCACTTCCTGGTTTATTATGCTTTACTTAAGTCAAAAGTAACACCATTTATGCTTTATCATAACCATTCTCATAAATGGTTTTGACTGGTTTTGAATTAATCTAAATTGTTTTCCTCATATGGACTGCATTCACCTGGTCCCCCTACACATATGGATTCCTCCAAATCTGACTCCAATCCCAGGTGTGCATTTATATATACTCATTTTAAATTTACACATAAAATATAACAATATTCAATGGTTATGGTGGCTTATGATCCTATACCCATTCCCTCCCCCTCCTTACCCCCTTCCTCCTCACTCCCAGATCTTCAGTCTAAATTTATGGTTTTTGGTTGCTAGGCTACACATTCAATTCACCCAAAGAGTTTTGAAACCCTTAATGCCCCAGGCTGTTTTCCAGGATCTCTGGGGGTGGGCCCAGGTGTCGGTATTTGTTTTTCAACTTTCAAAATACAGGCAAAGTTAAGAACCACTGGTCTAAGCCCATTGTTGTCATCCCCCCTTTCCATGAATGATTTAGGAATAAGCATGTGACCCAAGCCTCACCAAGGCATTAGAAATTTCTGGGCATTCTTGATCTGAATCCGCTGCCTCCACCTTATGACCATGACAGAAACCCACCTAAGGGTGAAGGTGACTTTGAAGATATGAAAGAAACAGAAAGAACTTGAGTCTTTCATAACATCTTTGAGCCACTGTGTTACCTACCCCAGGGCCTGACCTACCTCTGGCCTCCGGAAGATGGAAACAATAAATCATCTTACTGTTTAAACTTGTTTGAGCCTGATTTTTCTCTTATTTGTGCCTAAAAGCACCCAGATCACACTCACCACACTTAAGTTACACATTTGGAGTGTTGCCCAGGAATTGGTGAATTTTTATGCATATTCCCAACACTGTAGTCATCTTTAGTCATCCAGTCTTCCTTGATACCTAAGCATCACTCTTTAGGTTCCAGTAAATAAGACACAACCAGTTGACCTTTGTAAGGACGTTGCATGAAACCTTGACTTCTTTAGTATTGACTGCTCATCCGGTCTTTTGAAATTGCAGCAGCAACTCATGAAATTGGGTATGCCTTCATATTCTTGGGAGAGCATGCGCTCCTGGAAAATTAAACCACTCTACCCAAATGAGCCGCCCTAAACTTGCTCTAAGGCTTGGTCACTGCTTCCTGGCAAAACCCCTAAACACCCATGCATACTCTTAACTCAAATGGAAAACGTATTCCTCAGTTTTAGAATTTTCTCCACATTCATATACGGTTGTTTCAGTAAAAGCCCAATAATAATAGAAGAATAAAAAATGAAAATGAAAACAACGGCACATTTATTCATGTACAGTAAACCTAAGTGTTAAAGTGAGGCAACCTAATCTTTTCTCCAGTGAGAAATGCTAATCTATGCACTGCACTATTTCAACTGCGGCCCTTTCCAGTCATAAACTTAGTTATAGGAAAAGCTTCATAAAAAATAAATATGTTAGTTCTTGAAACTCCCCACAGCACTGCATTCCATCTATCCGGCCAACTTATTCTGAGTTGCTGGCTTACGTCGGTTCTCTAGAAGAAAGACGAAAGAAATTCAAATTCAAACCGGATGGTCCATATCACATCGGAGGATTGGAACAGTTGATTTACTCATATAATCTCTTTAAACATCTACCAGGAGAGGCTCCAAGACAGAATTTATTGTCTCCTCCTGCCATCTTTGGGCCTACAAAAAGCAAAGTCAAATCCTTCTATGAAATCTGAAACTCCAGTCACTGATTTCCTGGCTGATGTCATTTCAAAAGCATGGTACAGCCCTGAGAGGAGCGGAAATCTGCCTCTCGGTGGGGTTTCCATCTGTTTGCCATCAGAAAGAACCTCTTTGGGGAGGCAAGGTAAACGCAGAGCACCCATTTCTCCCCATGGGTTCTGGAGCCTTGTATTAGTGTTTTTAGTATCAACTGCTGTTAGATTGACTATGTTTAAATTTTCTCAGAATAAGAAGATATATAGAATTACATTACTGTAGCTTTAGTTTTCACTTATATTTGGGTTATCGTAGGCTGTTTTGGAAAAATTTTCCATCTGATTCTGAAACTACTACACAAATGTTACCAAAATGAAAATTTCTCACTTCCTTTGGGAGAAGCCTTTTCTATATAACTCCCTGTAGCATTCTTATTATAAAACAGCTTGCATTTAAAGCAACTCTTGCCGAGCTCTTTAGGTCTGAAGTTGCTTAAAAATAAAAATTTTTGTGTCAAAAGGGTATTTATTCACTTCTCATTAAGGTCAGCAGAGATGATGCAACAGGTTAAAACAAAGAAAATAGATTAATAGAAATAGAAATGAACATAATATTACAGAAAAATAGATTATGACAGGAGGTTTTAAAACTGATCTTTTATGGATCGTAATAATCCACTGCAATAACTGAGGGTTCACAATGGTACCAAGTTATAACTAGCTGGGAACTGAGTGTACCACCCAGTAATAATAATGCATAATGGTTGCCTTTATTACTGAAGAAACAAACTTTGAATTAATTCCACAGGAATGTTTAATAAGGGAAAAGATTTCATGAAGATCAGCCTTCTTTTCATCTCCATTCTCCCATACAAGTATCATAGCTTTCGCAGTGCCCAGACAAAAACAGACTCTCTGTTATATTCTTGCAAGAATAATTTATTAAATGTGTTTTTATAAATTGGACTTTCTGTGTTTATGTGCCATTTCCTCAGAGAAGGCTGACTATAAGGATGAAATAGAAATAACATCGCTTTTCAATATTCCTCAAGCCCCAATTCCTAGAAAGGACAAGAACACAAAGGTCTCTCTATTCACTCTCTCAAATACCTGTTTGTTTCAATATGGTTTCCTGGAGTTCAGCGCCAGATGAGGCACGGTCCCCAGTGGGGAAGAGAGAGGGAGGGTGTTCCTCCCCTCACTGGGGAATAGGAAAAAAGAAAACGGAACCAAAAGGTTGGGAAAGAAGGAAAGCGGATGAAGGAAGACTTTAAGACAGAGGGTGAGGCAGGAGGGAGAGACCAGGGGAAGAAAGGCAATAAACGACTTGCCTTTTATGGAAAGGTGAACCTATGACCTCTGTACTAACACGGCTGAAACACGAGGCGCACTTGCCGCGGCGCTTTCTAAAGCATGGTAAAAGGATGAGATAATGAAATGAAATGAATCTAGTTGGCACACTGAAGAACATTTTTTTCAAGGTTGTGTATTTATTTCACTGTGTGCATGTACACATACACCCACAAAACCTGAAGTTTCATGGATTCTAGTGTATGTGCTGAAGCTAAAATAAAAAAAGGCTTGATTGAAAGAAAAATGTTAAATAGTAAGACACAGAGTACGTATCTATGGCGAGAAGCAAGTGAGTGACCCTTGAGATTTTAAGAAACCTTGGTTTAGGCAAATGGACCACAGAATTTCACATAAGGGTGTGAATGGACCCTCCAGTTCACAGAGCAAAAGTGGGACTTTTACCCATAATTGATTTAGTAAGTATTTATCAAAGGCCTTCTATTTTCAGAAAGCCAACTTCACATTGTAATACAGAGACTTTTGCCATCTCATGTAAAAATTTCCACAGAATGTTGCCTAACAAATTTATGAGAAAACAAGCTTAAACGTTCTGGATCTCCACTTCCCTGTCTGAAAAGTTGAGATTTTAGACTAGCTGTTTCTTCACATTTCCTTACAATTCTAAGCTGTTCCGATCCCGCGACTTCTTTTCCCAGTTCCTACAAACCCATCAAGTTCTGACTTTCGGGTGGATGATGAATCCTACCAGTAGAGGGGGCTTCACTCTGCTTGAAAAGCGCCCTAAGGGCTGAAGGGACTGTTACTTCCCTGGAAAGAGCATTGCGCTTCCATTTGTTTAACACTGTCGCTTTCCTCTGAGTTAGTAATTTTACAATGAGACCGCTAGCTAGTACATCAGTGTGGCCGAGGACATGCGGTCACAGTTCAGTGTGAGATCCAGTCTTAAGTTCCCCTACGGATCTGGTGAGCCACTGTACAACACATCTTGGTCAAATAGTGAATGTTCCAAGCGTTACCACATATTTCATTATGCATTTTCACTGTGCATGCTGGCATGGCAGGGATCCAGTTGTGCTCATTTCAGATTGGATTCAAAGTTTACAATTGGAAAGATTTTTAAGAGCATCTGTTCCAAATTCTTCATTCACAAATGAAGGATAGACAGTCAAAGAACTTAGGAAAATGCTAGTGTAGAACTAGGACTATTTAGCTTATGTGGAAAAAAGTTATTGGCAAGTGATTTAGTCCCAACCGCCCTAGGAACTTCGTGGTAGGTCATTCAACCCCTGGGCCTAGTTTCCTTTTCTGTAAAATAAAGGCCCAGACCAGTAACCACTAAGATCACTTCAGCTCCATTTTATTAGGCTGTCTGCCCTAAATGGCTATTGCTTTGGCTTCCATTTGCAGGCAGTTCTAAGGCTTCTTGTTGGCTTTGTTGTTCATTCATCTTCATTAAGTTTATCAATGTGTTTTACCTTTATGAGTATAGAAGGGATTAAAATTCAACTACAGAACAAAAGTGATGAATGCAACAAAAATATAATCCAGGACAGTAAGAGAATGTGGAAAAGTTGTAAGTGTTGGAGTATTAAGATTGCAGAATTACAAATGGTTTGTTTTTCTAAAAAAAAAAAAATGTTTATAACCATTGCATAATAAACATAATTCAAGAGGATAGAAAAGTCCATCTAAAAGGCAAAGTGCACGTTAGTAAGTATCAAGCCATGGCCAGCTGGAGATTTTAGGGGGCGCAATGAAAACCATTTGGCAGGCCCACAAACACTCACCCCTGAGGCCCCCCTCCTGGTGTACTTCGGCCTTGCAATAAAGCTTCCCATTTTTCAGGATATTAAATTTGAGTTCAGGGAAAGCCAGACATCATGTAATCACAGTTTGGAATTACAGTGTGTATCTAATAAAAGCCCACAAAACTTGCCAAAAAAAAAAAATTCAGAATCTTTTAAAAAGCTATGTGTTTGCTAAGAAGGAGGGAGGTGGGACAGCATATGTAAAGGAAACCTCTTCACAAAGTCAAGGCTACTCCAGACCAGGCACAAATACTGGCAGATAGCCAAAAATACAGACAGCCCCCTTCCCCCAACACACACACACAGACACACACACACACACACACACTTTGAAAGAAAGGAAGAAAGAGAGACAGAGAATAAGTGTCCACTGCACAGTGAGACACCTTTGTCCAGACTGGACCCTAAGGAGGGCCACCGCACCCTCTTCTGCTGCTGCCTTCGCTGCTCCGTGAAGAGGGCAAAGTTCTATCTCTGGGTGCTCTGTAAAGCTCATGCAGAAAAGAGTTTTTGGTAATGCACCCTACACATTTAGATTAATTCTATTGGAGGCCAAGTTCATGGACTACTGTGCCAGAAGACTGGGCTCTGCACACCAGAGGTCTCGTGCTTGGTTTAATTCTCTGCTGTCACTCTTTTGAAATTCTTAATAATTTATGACCAAGGGACCCCACATTTTCATCCCGCACTGAGCTTCAAAAGTGATGCAGCTGGTTTTGACTCAGCATTTGGGGAGGCTGTTCTATCACTACATGCATTTCTAACATCACTGCCCCATGGTCAACCTTTCAGCATGCTTGGCCTTGGCCTGCTGGGCTCTGACAGCCAGGGTCTTCCTACATGTTTCACAGTGCAGCCTGTGGGCTTCTTCTGGGAGGATTCGTTCCTTTCACTGGTAGTAACTTCAAGTCCTATACCGTACAGTATGCCTTTTGTCTCTGCCCCAAAGGTCCAGAGTCTCCTGCTCCTTATGTGTGGGTGCTACTAAGAATGCACTTCCCTCTTAGAACCGACAGTAAAAGCAGTTGAATCTTTTTTAAAATGTTGCCTGGGGCAAAGGTTAGTGTAACCTGCTGCTACTCTGAGTGGTCGCCACTGACCTAATCAGGCCTGTGTGTGGTGAGCAACAAAGAGGCCCGAGTGTCCTACTGCATCCTGCTCAAACCCGTTGATCCTTAGCACTTGGTCTTCTGCAGGTCAGGGTCTGCTTAAAGGCTTCAGCCTTAAATATAGTGATCTAACTATAACTCTGGATTATTTCTGCAGCCAGAACCCCACGAGCTCCAGCAAGAACCAGCAACCTTCCCATGCCATCTTCACACACAAAAGGCCAAGGAGGACAGGATGGCCCTGGGTAATGTAGCTCCTTTAATATCCCAGCAGTCTTCCCCTGTCCCCACTCTCAGCAAAGCAGAAAACAAACCAAACACTGTTCTGCACAAAAATGGGGTGCTCAGCCTCAAGGGGAGGGGAGGAGAGGGAAGAAAGCGGAAGAGAAGAGGAATTTGAGGAAATACTTCTCAATATCAATTTAAACTGTATCATCCTTGAAAATTAATATGGCCATTAGGTGAGACTGGCAGACACAACATAAGAAGTGAAGGAATGAGCAGGCTTGTAGCTCACCCTGGTAGGAATAATGAAAAATGAATTTTACCAGCAGACTTCAGGTCCACTACCCTTCTCTATGCAATAGGAGGCCCTCCTCCCAGCTGTTTTGTGAGGTTCAAACAGCAAGGGGATTCACCAGTCATTTTGCTGAAGACCCAGATGGTTTCTGCAGACCAAGTGACTAGGGAGGAAGGGGAGTGGAGTTTTCACAAGGGAAATGGGTGTGCACCTGCGGGTGAGCAAACAAATGAGCTAGTTGGGACCCAGGTTGGGAG
This sequence comes from Phataginus tricuspis, assembly GCA_029783875.1. NCBI lineage: Eukaryota > Metazoa > Chordata > Mammalia > Pholidota > Manidae > Phataginus > Phataginus tricuspis. The sequence goes on from JAQQAC010000477.1 coordinate 10,543,979, forward strand.
TGGTAATCCACAGGGTTGTTTCTTCCTGTGAGAAGGCCCACATCTTTAAAGGGCATCCCCTTTGAGGTTCAGGGCACAGTCCAAATTAGCTAAAGTCCTGACTTTTCCTCTGCTATTGAAGGGGTGGAAACATTTTCCCTTCTCCTCTTCTAAGTCCTTTGAGTGGTTTAATAATTAAAGTGACATAAAACAAATTAATAAGTCAACAAATTTAATTTAGTACATACAGGAGTCCCATAAAAACCTGAGAGTTTTCAGGCACATACGCCATCCTGAGCCAGGGAGTCGGAGAGGGGCCTGGAGCTCCCAGGGGAGGGGCAGTTCTCAGGAAGTCGAGGATGAGCACAGTTCACTAAGTGGATGTTGACCTGCCGTGCAGGTAAGTCTTTCAGAAACAAAAAAAAAGATTCTCTCTGGTAATAGCAAGAGCTGCACTCTTTCTGGTAGAGGTCCCCATCTAAATTCTCTGAGGCTGTTTAAGGGAGATGTCCAAGTTTCCCCTGAGTCTGCTGGGTCTTTAGTGCCTTCAGCTCAAAACAATCCATGTGCCAAAGTGGCACAGTTTACCTTTTGGGGTGGCGTGTTCTGCTCCCCTTCACTGTGCAGTTCTTTCCCAAACCATGGAGGCTTGGGTGGACTCAGGGACAGAGTATCCGTCTCTGGTCCAGGGGAGGGACATCACCTTATCCAGCAGACCAGCACTCCGGGCTTAAGGCGGAAAGTACAATGAGGCCCTCTACCTCCTCGGTCAGTGAGAAGTGGCTGCCTTCTGAAAGAGGGCAGCGCTGCGATTAGATACTCAGGTAACTGAAAGAACCTGGGCCAATGTCACAGCCTGGTCAGAACTGTCCTGCTTCTGCCCCCCATCAGAGGATTCTTCAGGAGGGGCATTTTGCATCAATCACCATCCAATTTCTGAAACACCGACGACCAGGATGTCCTTAACATTTCCCTCAGGCCAACTAAACTTTGGAGAGGCTTCTTCCCGCCACTAGGCCCTCACCTCCCTTTTCCCAGAGCATTTTCTTGAGAAAACTTGGAGTTATTCCTCTGCCTTGTTGAGATATATGTAAATCTTTATAAAAGTCTCTTGTCAGTTTTACGACTCCAGAATGTTTCTCAAGTACCTGGGAGCAATCTCCTTGAAATGTAATCATCCATCGCCGGTTCCTGCGGGGAAAATAAGACTCTAACTTCTGCAGGCACCTTGCCCCAGGTTATAAGACTCCCTCCTGTTGTAAAGATATGAGAAATTGACTTTCCCTTGGGTCAAGCCAATTAGCAAACAGATGGCCCATGATCATTCTCTCCCCCGCAATGCTTAAAAACCCTTCCACCCTTTGTCTCAATGGACTTGAGTTCAGACTGAGTGCTGGCCTCTCTCCCCCACCACAACAGTCTTGAATGAAGTCTTCTTTGCATTTTTAACTTTGTCCTGTGCAGTCTTTGCTTTGACACCAACAATGTAAATTAGTCAACCAAAATGTGTTGTCTTCCTTCAAGCCCTGATTGTTTTGCAGTGTGAAAAGTTCAGTGACTAAATCACAGAAGGCAAAGTGCCTCTTGGTTTGTGCAGCTCCCTGGGGGACATGGGCAGGCTTGTCTGTGTCAAACCGACATAGCAAGGAACGGTGTAGCAACCCCTCTCTGTATCTGCAACATTGCCAGGGAGCAGAAAGGGGTTGGCTGGAGCTGGGTTGCTGCTACCCAGAATACAGCCTCGGTAGATTTAACAAAGCCTGTATAGAGCACTCACCTCATGTCAGGCACTTCTCTAAGCACTGTACAAACAATAAGAATTTCCTGTAATACCCCCATGAAACAGATTTTATCACTAGCCCCATGTTTTCAGGTAAGGCACACTTCTGGCATCACAGAAAGCTTAAGTAAACTTGCTCGAGTTCACACAGTGGTAAGCATAGAGCCTTGGTATTTTGGTTCCAGATGCTGTGTTTTGATGCTAGGTTCTGCAGCTAAAACCAAAGAGCACAAAATCCCAAGGCGTGGTAGCAGGCCCAGTGGGACAGGATCAGGAAACCAGGACTTTGAGAAGTCCCGAGTCTCTACCAGAGACAGCAGTTCCCTATTTCAGCCTATCAGCATCGCTACAGCATCCACCTACAATGTCCTCTATCCTATAGGACAGGACTTGTTCTGCACCAGAATCCCACCATCTCCTGCCGTTAGAGGGAACTCCTGTACCATAAGCTCTGTAGAACCTTTCTGCAAATCTGCTTTCCCAATGAACACCAGCAAGCAGTTTCAGGAGAAAAGCCTGTTTTTCTGCAAAAGGTTGTATGGAAGTGTCAGTATCTGAGAACAGTTAATAAGCAAGCACTTTCCTCCCTGCAGTTCTGAAGCTCAGAGCCATCGTGGCTGATCCCTGCAGAATATGCTGAAAATGCAGTGGTGGCGGGCACTGCCAGCAAGGACAACCTGATGTCCACATTCAGTGTGCAGAGTGTTTTTCTTTTCTCCTCCTTGCTCCCTTCCAACCTCCTTGCCTCCAGTCGCTGCATCAAGAAGTGTCGAGGAGGCCTTTGGCAGAGTGAGCTCACGCACAAGGGAAGCCAGAAAGTGAACGTGCGGCCTGCACTTCAACTGCACAAAACCGGATCCCTTCCCTGGGTGTGCGGCATGCCCCACCCCCCACCCCACCCCGGGCAGCCCCAGGTCTCTGTAGGGCCAGCTCTGGGCTAGGCGAGAGGAGACCTGAGCTGTGGCGGCCAGCTCACCACATCATCACTCTCTGAACCTTCCTTTTTCCATCCATGAAAAGTGAATCACAGTATCTGTGCTCTGTACTCTCTTGGGCTGACGAGGTTCAAAAGAGATAACGAATGTAAAGTGCTTTGGGAACTATAAAATGCTCTACAAATGTAAGGGGTTATTATAAACCACAAAACGGCGATGTTTTATGCTTTTATAAAACTACTAGCTGGAACTGCAAGAAGGGGAATCCCTCTGGTGATTTTGATTTTGGAAACAGGAGGACTCCGACTTGCCACCTTGCCAGGAATCGGATTCCTGGCAGCAGCTGTGGATTCCGTTTCGCAGGGCGACGCGCACACGGCCACCGCGCTCCTCCTGCGGAGCTTACGACGTGTACTACTTTGTTAGAGCATGTCAAGGAAAAGCGTCTTTCCACCTCCCTCGCTATTTCTAAGTTGCCAAGTCTAACTAACACCTAGGAAATAAAGACTCGAGTCGCACTTCGCCACAGCAGCATTTGTTTTTATAGATGAGGGTTTCTTCCTCCTTAGCAACCAGAAATTTGCAGCCAGACACTCACCATAAAAACAGCTTTCCCTTGAGCAGATTTTTAAAACTCGGGTGCTGTTTTTATAAAGCTTTGCAGTGGTTACAATTGACATGATACTAATCTGCGCCCTGGGACCTAGTTTGGACCAGCTGCAAAGGGCAAAGCTGCGATCAGGTTGCGTTGCGGCATCTCTGCAGCGCACGCGCGGAGAGCAGAGCGCCTCACGGCTCGGCACAGATACCTGTCCCGGGCTTCCCTTCTTTGCAGGTACTCGCTGCGACACGAGGTGTTTTGAGATCACTCCATGTCTAAGAACTACTACTTGCTTGTAAATGTCAAAAAGAATTATGAAGATTTGTAGAAAAGTAACTGATTAATTTCCGGTTCCATGGAGCAAATACACTACCCTATGTATTTTGACTCTGGTGCTGACAACCAGGCCGTGGCCAGCTTCAAGGTTATAGGACCATAAACAGGATTAGATGACCCAGACAGTGTGGCTAAGGCTCCAACACTTGAAAAATATTAAAACCCCAGAAAAAGACAAACAATTTTGAAAGGGAAGTGCGATGTAACAGACCCCCAACAGAGAGAGGAATCGTGGAGCTAGTAATGGGGACTTGTTAACCCCCTGGGGCATTTCTAGAGTACATGTTAGAATATAAATAAATATTTTAGAACATAAGACATAAAGAAACAGGTTGTGATTTATTGCCAGAAAGACTTGTTCCATTAGATTTGAGTAATGGGAAAAAGAAAAAAGAAAAAGGAAAGGAAAGGACTAGGAAAATGCATTGAGAAGACCAGAATTGACAGTCAGAATTTGGAATTTTAGATAGCAGAGTGCGGTGCACCACCTGGAAGCCTTTGCATTTTAAATGATGTCCCTTTCAGTTGACCAGATTGATTACTGCCACCTTGCCACTTGCCAGGTGGATCAGTGATCCTTTTCACAGCATTAATGAACCCATTCACTTTTTCTCCATGTGATTAAGACTGTGAGTTACAGATCACATTCTTAAACTGGCTTAGTGTGCAGCCAACTCAGTCTTTATTAAACAAAACATATGACATCAGGTATTTCTCATTGAAAAAGTGTAGGTTTCTGCTGAGTTTTCTTCCAGTTGTTGTGAGAGTGGTGACTTTGTTCTTTTTAATTTCTGGAAAAGAAATACAGACCCATAAAAGTTATAGCATCCAGGGTGGTGTTTCATTCTTAATGTACTCAAAGTCTGGAAGATTAAAGGGCAGCTGATGGATTCGTGTTCAAGTATTTTTATTGCCACCAAAATTCTGATCAAGGCCTTTCATGAACTATTTGAAAAGAAATAACTTTGGGTGTGCTGTTAAAGTTAGTTAAGTGAAATATATTGCCCTCTTCTGTTAGCTTTATTCCTAGGCCATTTAGGAAACCCTGGGAACATTGAGTTACTCGATGCATTGAATACAGTAGCATTACACAGAAGGGAAAGCTTTATTTGTGGCTCTACGGCCCTCAAGAGAGCAAGCTTTAATTTAAGCCAACACAAGCTCTCTCCAAATCAGTCGGTTTCATTCAGGACTTCGGAGTTGCAACTCACTTCCCAGAGGAACTAAATTTAGAGCTAACGTGTAAGTTTCTTTTATCTTTCCCGAACCTGAATGGGATTTTCTTCATGAAAATGAGTCTAGTGGAGCACCTGATCAAAAGAGAAAATGTTGGACAGAAATCTTCATGGTGATGGTCTTTGCTGCTGGCAAAAGACTAGCAGCCCAAATTCAAAATATTAGTCATACAAGTGCATTGTTTTTACATATTGAAAACGTATGAGAAATCCTGTCTGCATTATCTGACTACAATGGGATTGGGAACAAAGACATAAGTGATGTTTTTCCAGGTCTTCCTCCATTTCTTTGTGGAAATGGAATCTTCTAGTCACAGGTAATAAGCCCTATTAATCACTCTATGACAAAACTACTTGAGCATGTAACATGAGTTTTTTTCTCATATTTTTAATGGAACCTACATTTTGCAATCTTTTGTCCCACAGTTGTAGAACTTCATGGTGTTCTTTTTCTATTGAGTGTTTAGGTGGCTAACTGCTGTATTTCCTTCCAACCCAAAATGCAAGTGTAGTAATGATCTCCATGTGCTTCAATAAAGGCAGGTTGGCCCGTGCTTATGTTTTAAATAAGTGCCTAAACATACTTATTCACACAGAGTCAGAGAGTCAGCTGGAATGCCATTTCATCTTGGCCTCAGGTATGGCAGACTGTGCTTGTAACAAGAAACATACAAAGCTAATTGTAGCATGGCTTAGGGTTGCTCTCCCTTTTGCACTAAGAGGGATGGCTTAAATGTGTTTTACCCATTGTTAGGATGGCTTGAAACAGCATGCAGTCTTTATACGAACAGGGCATTTCAAATTCATGTAGTAGGCACGTGTGGAAAAAGAGGTAAAGGGAAGAGAGACATCAATTTCAGGTACTGGAGTCCTTGTACGCACTGTGGGAGTCCTCTTTGGGGCCTGTACCCAAATTGTTTTGTGCTGGGTAAAGCTGAAGACTGGGGCGCTGGGAAGCACAATAATTAAAGGGAAACGTGCTCAGAGAAATGAGGTTTTCAACTTCCAGGAAGCTAACCAAACTAGGGGAACACCTCAGTGCATTACCAGTCTTGGCTGGCCAATTTCACCACAGTAACAGAGTCATTCCAAATGACAGCAAGTCCATCTCTCTGCTGTCTCCTCCAGGGATAGGCTGCCAAGAAGCAAACACATCTGCCTTGGCGCAATATTTGAGCATCATAAAAGTTCCCTGCTCCCCCTTCAACCAGATTTCACTTCTGTGCTAGCCTGAGAGGGCTGCCAGACACAGCCCTTGGGAAACCTGCAGACTGTAATGTAATCAGCTGCTCTCACTTCTGGCTGGGCTCTCTGGAGCCACATCTTTACCAACACCTCCATTCTTGCCTCTCTCCTCTCCCCTTTCCACAATTAGCTGATCTTATCTCATTTCAGGCCAGAGTCTGGATCAGGAACCTTGGAGAATAGAAGGGGGGTGGGGAATGGGAACCATGACTGGATTAGATTTTGAGAGCTTAGCCCATGGTATAAAATACTGAATATAGCATTTAAAAATCTTAATCATGAGAGATCTCTCCAGAGATTACAATACTGGTTTTCAGGTTTCTGATGTTTGGTGTAACATGCTATTTTATGTTGAGAAATACTGATATTTTATTGGTATAATAATGTTATTTTGGTCATTAATTAACTGAACTCTCTCCTGCCACCTGGCCCCTGCCTATCTCCCACCCCATCATTGATACCCTCACTGTAAGTCCTCCCAGCCCCTCTTTAACCACTCAGAGTTTTTAACTCCTCTCTTCCCCTCTCCCTACCTCAAAACCCAATGGCTTAGGTGGGTTTGATGGGAGAGCTATGTCTCCTTGCTGCGGAAGGGGCTGGGTAGACCCCAGACCTCCTTGTCACCAGGTGAGTAATCAGCTGCCACACCTGGAAATTACTGCCTTGTGTGCGTGCATTTTGCTGCTCTTTGTGGCAGCTCACACGGCACTTACAGGTGAGGAAGCTGTGCCCACGAGGAGTTATAAATTTGTTCAAGATCTAGTAAACTCGGAGTCTAGATTTCAAGCCGAATCTGTCTCCTGCTGCCCAACCCAGCTCCTGTGCCACGGACTCCCCTGCGTACTGGACAGGGTGATCGTTCGGAATAGACTGTGACCTCAGGGCTTTTTGTTTTACAAATTTGTTTAAAAAAAGAAAAAGCAACTCATTTGTATTACAATAATGTGTCCAGTGATGTGTGTTTGATCCTTTTTTAGACTGGCTTCAGCAATATGGGATTTAAAATAGGTAACTTAAACTTATATAAATCTTGACTTGCATATATTATATATATATATATATATGAAAAGACCAAACTTCACACCCCTCCTTCCAAGGCAAACACAGTGCCTCACATGGACAAGAAAATCCAAAACTTGGGCTGAGCACTGTGAGAATTGTTCAAGATCCCTCATCAATCCATGGCAGATTCTGCTGTTCACTTCTGTATCTTCCCTTTAAAGATGCAAAGACCTTTGGCCAAGAGCTGTGTCTTATTCTGTAGCACCTCATACAGAGCCTAATGCAATGGTGGTGTTTTAAAAAATGTTTGTTGAATAGATGAACCAATGAATCAATAAAAAGGATAGTGTTGTAAGGGCATATGCATACAGCACTCTATGAATCCACAGAAGGGCTCCCTACTTTGACCAGGTTGGGGGTTGGCACTCAGTCATTCAAGATGAACCTGGAGAAGACAATGCTTGTGCTGAGCCTTGCTGTTGAGCAGGTGTTGAGAGGTAGAGCACATTCCACCCAGTTGCACTGTGATGGGAAGGATCCTGCCATTTCTCAGCAACTGCATGTTGGATCTGCAAATTGCAATAATCCTAAAATGCATTTTGGGGACATAAAGCTAGTGATTGGGGAAGACTAGAACATGTAGGGTCTTGTATCCAGGCAAGCACTACCTAAAAGATTTTCAGTCTATAAGAAGAGGTTTTTCCTATTTGCTCACCATTGTATCCCTTGTTCTTTAATCCCTTCTTCCCATCATTTCAGCTTACACATGGTTCCATCCAGCCAGGTTCAAATTCAACCCCAGGTCAGTCTTACAGATTATGCTCCTGGCCTGTCTCCATCTCTCCATATTTCCCAATTCAAATTTCCAGGAGCACAGGTTGAATTGACATCACCCATATTTCACCACCAGGCCACAGTTTGGGTCAGCCAATTGGATGGCTGCTCTGGGTGAGGTGCCCAGCCCAGATACAATGAGCCTGGGCTGCAGGGGCAGGTCACATGATACCACGTTTGGCCACCTTGGCAGGAGGGATGTGAGCATGGTATGTCCTTGGGGGGTGGGGTGGAAGGGTCAGTGAGGCAGGCAGAAGACTGATATGCCCAATACAGGTCTGAAGAGAGAAAGAAAAAAGAAGGACCACATCTTGTTCTTACTTGCATCCCATTTTCCAAACAGTGCTTCATATATGTTCAATAAATGGATAAATGAATGGATGAACGTATGAGGGAATAAATGAAATTAATGAAACAGAAGCAAGTGCTGCTCAACAATTACTCTAACACCAAGTGTAGGGAAAACGGAAGTTACCATGGCCAGGATTCTCACCTGACCCTGATCTACTTGATGATGTAATTGGCCTACTGCTATATAAAGAGCTGCTCCCAATGCTCTGCCCTGGTGGCAAAAGCTGAGGTTAATTGCAGACTTTGTGGATGCAGATATGATTCTAACACTTGACCTGCCATCATGAGAATAAAGCATGGTATAAACCCTTTTATCGCTAACTTTACATTGTTGTTATTTGGTCTAATCGAATCCAGAGTGAACTTGCCTGGAGCTGGGAACCCCTTCTGGCCCAGACCTACTCCAGGATAAGAAGGAATTGGGACATTGCTCAACAGCCCTCCTGGCCGAAAGGTGTTCCTGCCACCCTTGTATTCCTAGACCCCAGACCTGCCTCTCACAGACCACCCCTTAAAGCATGAGCAAGACTTCTGTCTGTCAGGTGTTTTACCCAGAACCTCCCTCTGGCTGTGAAATTCCGGTGCCAACCACAGAAACTTGACCCAAGAGACCTCTGGAATCGGAGAGGACTTTAGTTGCACTCACTGATTAATCTCAGGGTTGGCAAGAGTGACTGGTACTGTCAAGTCTCTAGTGAAACACATGCTTCTCCTGAGCACTAACAACTAACAAAGTTGTCAACTATGTTGAGGAACAAGAAGCCATAACATTATTTAAGAGTCCAATGCCCTTGTTTGAGAGACATGGAAAGGGAAGCATAGGGCTTGGACCTAGAAGGAGTAAGTTTGGGCTTGAGTTTGACCTTGAACAAGTCATTTGCCCTCTCAGGCCCTCACTTTCAGTTAAAATAAGGATAATCACTTCTGTCCTCCCCACACCTCATTTGGCTGCAGTAAAGATCAAGTTAGATAAAATTTATGAAAAGTCTGAAAATGAATGGTGTCTTGCCAATGGGTTTCACCCCCGGGCAAGTTCACTATGGATTCGATGAGACCAAGGAATGACAATGGAACGTTTTTGGGGTGAAAGGGTTTATTACCCAGCTTGTTCTCCCGGAAATAGGTCGAGCACTAGAATTACATCTGCATCTAACAGTCTGCACGTCTGTAATCCTCCCTCGTCTCTGCCCCTGCCCAGAGCACTGGGCAGAGCTCTTTATATAGTGACTCAGTCAGTAATAACTAATTGTCTGCAGGTGTGGAAGCAGTAGCCTAGCAGCAGGCCAGTTACATCATCAGGTAGTTTAGATTCTGGTGAGGATCCTGGCCATAGGAACCTTCACTTTATCCACAGATGGAACGCTGTACAGATGTGGAGATTGTTATTGGCATCAACAAGCAATTAACAGAGGATTAATGGTGGAAAAATCTGGAGGTAAAAAGGTCAGTTACGAGGCTGTAGGTTATGCTACCTTGAACCAAGGCAGAAGTAGTGGGAATGGGAAAATGGGCAGGGAACCTCCCTTAATTTTCTGCCCCATATGAAGCATCTATACTGTTCAGTAAATAAATGAATAATCAGCAGTTCTTTATAAGGAAATCATTTTATCAAAACACCGCCTATTACAGTAATTTCTGGATTCTGAATTTCACTCCTGTTTTTATAACACCAATGAACTTGGTACACATTTTATTATTATATTTTACTCTGACTTAATGTATTTGTTAAATTTTTCATCTTCTCTTGTAGACTTGAATCCTGCAGGGAAAGGACCATGTTTTATTAATACTTGAAATCTCTCTTGGTGCCTAGAGCACTACTTAATGCACAACAAACATGTAATGTTTGATGGATGAGTAAATGATTAATCATATCACCATGGACGAACTACTTCACATCTTCACAGTAACTTACAGGTAGGTATTTCATTCCCATTTTGCAGATGAAGAAACTAAGACTCCAAGAAGTTAAGTAAATAATAAGTGATGGTAGGTCCTGTACCTGGGAGTCTGGCTTCAGACGGCCTCCTCCAGAACCCACACTGCCTCTACCTGCTTCCTCGGTGCGCAGCTCATAGTCACAGCTCTGGAGGCTGTGTCTTTGTGATTTTGTATCTTTCTTCAAGTTGCTGGACTCCTATCCAACCCTGTAGTTGTCTTGGTGGAAGACACGTTTCACTTTGGGGAGAAGTGCAGGGGCCTCTGGGAGTAAGGCACTCCTGGGAAAGCATGGGAAGGATTGAGTAAGACCTCTTCTGAAAACGATCAGTTTCTTCGGGGCCAAGGGCCTTGGGGATAAAGTCTGATACAGACGACTAAACAAATTAAGGGAGCTGCGCACTGCATCCAAGTTGAGGAAACCTGCAGGTCCCACCTCATCCTGTGGGGTCTTTATCATTTCAGGACTGGGAAAGCACGGAAAGGGTGGAAAGAGCCAGAACTCCACACCTCTCTAGCTAACAAAGTGGCTGGCAGAGAATGCCCACGTAGGAAGAGAGGTTTCTAGCACCACTAGTAGTCTAAAATGTATGGCTGTTTAAGGCTGCCCATCATTGATAAGGAAAACCGAACCACTGTTCTGTACTTGTTATGCCCCGGTTTTGGTTTGCTGTGGTTCGGTTTTGGTGTATCATTAGCTGACCTGCCTGGTCCAGCTAATGAACTGATACTCAGACATGTTCCTCTAGCAGAGGACCCAGAATTCACAGTGCTCTTTGTAGAATGCCATGAAAAATTGCTCCATTGAGTTTCATCTTGCAAACCAGTGACAATTTTACTGAGACAAATGGTACCAGGCACTAGAGATTTAGTTAAATACCAAACTCAGAGAGTTTAAATATAAAATGTAAATACATAAAAGAGTATAAAATGTCAATGCCTCCTTCCCAAACCACTACCCATCTCATTCCTTCCCCAGAGAGAACCACTGTTGACCGTTGTTTATGCATCCTCCCAGAAATGTTTCCATGTCTAAGTAAGCATATACAGAATATATATATCCTTTTTCAAAAAATAATGAGTTCATTTTACAGATGCTCTTTTGTACTTTGGTATATCCAAAAAGTGCTATAAATAATATAAGCTATTTATTCTGAAGTGGCTTTGAATGAAATAATGAATTATGAATGAACAAATGAATGACATACACTATATGAATTGATATGACCCTGAAATGATCATGTAGCTGTAAACTATCCATGGGCCCTGCTCTCACTTCCCCATCAGTCCCACCTTCTGGTTTTCAAAGGTGCCCTCCCTTGCAGTCAAGGAGGGGCACTGTGACCTCCCCTCCACCTCCCCACCCAGAAATCCCAAACAAACGGCCTGGGAAAGTGATGAGAAGCAGGTTCGGTTTTATGTTGATAACCTAAGCACCCACATCTAAAATCTCACTAATTTATTTGAAACAAGCCTGAGTCACAGGATAATTCTATACATAGATTCTCGCTGAGACTAAAAACATCATTTTAGAAAAAAGTTTGGGCCAAATCTGCCTGAAATAAGGAAAAGGCAAGATTCATATGCTGTTTACTCAGTCTCTTAGATATCAGCTACAGATACTCTAAAGCCCTTACATCAGATTCCTAGTAATTACCTTAGGAGACACCTTCTGGGCAGTTGGGACAAATTTCACCTCGATTCCAAATCCGTCAGCACAAAGAAGTGACATTTGACCACAGTCCCATGAGCTCAGGAGTTCTCAGGGTCTTGAACCTCTAGTGCTGCTGTGCTCCAATCCCTCCACCCAGGGTCCCCAGGAGCAGGGGACCCTGGAGGCAGTGCTAACCTAAGGACAGTGCTGACCTGCCGCTGGTCCCTTCCCAGGTGCTAGGAGCCATGAAAATCTCTAGCATCTCAACTTGTCTTTGGGACATCCGGGTGGGAAGCCCAACCCAGGGCTGAGGTCCTAGTCCCCTCATCCTAGCTCTTCCCGCTGGTGAGCTCCTGACTCCTCCCTCCACAGTCCCTAGTGATGACATTGCTGGCCAAGCAGCTGGGCATGCAGATTTGTTCCCCGCAGGTGTGGTCCCCCACACAACCCATTCCAGAGACTTCCCCAAGATGCCCATTTCCACCACCCCATGCTACACAAAGAGGATTTTAACCAATCCAAGAGCCCTGGGGAAGAGGGAACTGGAATCTGGAAGTCTCTCCCCCAGCCAGATGAGACCCATGGGGATGTGATTATAGAATAGATCGCCTTTCCTCCACAGAGGCGTCTGACGCACAGGCATTCATATCCTGACTGACATGAGACTGGTTGACTTCTCTGAGCCTCACTTTCACTATCAACACAAATGGAAAGGTTGCCACTAACTTTACAGGATTGTTGTAAAAATTAAAGAGAACATAACACAGTAGTGCACAACAGATAGCAACCCTAACATATGTTTCCACAGTTTTGCTTTCATCTTTAGATTGGGTCCCTGTGGAGAAAGTGAACGGTCCTGTGGCCAGGATTCTCACCTGGCCCTGGTCGGCTTGCTCACCACACGGGTGTGAGCAATACGTTGCTATTGACTCTATATAAAGAGCCCTGCCCAATGCTCTGGGCTGCAAGGCTGCAGGAGAGCAGAGGCTGGAGTGGTGGTAGTGCTGAGGACAGAAACTGAGATGGCTGTGGGGGGCAGAGGGGCCCAGAGGCAGAGATTGACCTGCCTGAATGCAGAATCACTCTGAGTGGACGGGATTCTAGTGACTGACCTACCACTGTGGGAATAAAGTTGGGTATAAACCCTTTTACCCCAAGAATGTTCCACTGTAATTTTTTTCAGTCTCATTAAATCCATAGTGAACTTTTCTGGGGCTGAAACCATTGGCAAGACAGACCCCCTAACCTAAGCTAACAAAATCTCTCACCACTGATAAGAATCACTCTTATGATGTACTTGGATTGAGTAAAAAGATATACTGTCTGTACTCTAATTGAGGGCAGGTTCAGTTTCTCTTTGTATAAAATACAAGACCAGTTGTGATTTTGTATGTTTCTTTTGTCCTGTGCAGATATGTTTAAGCAGCCCTAGCTGAAACAGCAGGGTTGGGTAAGCCCACATGTTAAATGAAGTGACAGTTGACCAAGCCATGCCTTGAACTTTGAAACCCATAAGCAGTCCTAAAGTGACCCCTGAAAATCGCTGAGTTTGCCTAAGCCAACCAATCCACCAAAAGCAGGTCTCTCCCTGCCCTCCCTTGTAAGTAGAGAGACAGCCACATCCCTACAAGGACAGCTAACCAACCAAGGAGGTGCGTGTCAAGTGCCAAGGAGTGGTACAGGCAACACCCTGCTGGTGAGGATGGGTTCCTGTACAGCACAGGGAATTTAGAATCAGCTTTCTGGTGCTCTGAGCTGAACCTAAGCTGAGATTTAGACTTTGAGGTCAGTTATTTTTATCTTAACTTTGTCCTCCACCACAAAGACAACCAAGTTCGTCGAGGGCTTCCCAGTGGCCCCTAGTACAGTGTTTGGAACATAGTAGGTGCTCAATAAATGATAAAAAATTCACACTTAAGGCTACCAGTTGCCTGATACTTTAGACCATGTGTGTATATGGGACAGATACAGAGCCTGCTCAGGACAAGTCTTCAGTTTTTGTTATTCTGCCTTTAGTATTTCTTTGTAAAAATATATGACACAAACATCTGTGTATTAATGCTCTCTGACAGCAGACTTTTGGAGGCAGGGTGGTGATGGGAGAGCAAGTAAGAGGCCTTTTTGTTTAAAGGAAGCTCACAGGATTATAAAGAGACAGAAGTGAGTCCTGGTCCAGCTACTGACAGATGTTCGGCAACAGTTCCTGGCTGCCAGAGAAGCTGAAGGCACAAGTTCCCAGGTGGCCGCACACCTGCCTGAATGGGACCAGGAGGCCCATTCACCTGAGCCCCCAAACCAGTTTCAGGGTTCTGGACTGGGTCTGCCCTTCTGGGCATGCCTCCTGGGCCCTGAGGCCTGGAAGATTACCATAATGGCCAAGTCAATTTGGCAGAAATGGAAAGACACGAAGATATCAGGCAAGCTGCTAGTAAGGGCTGTGTTTGTGGTCTTCTGGCACTTGCAGCCCCAGATGGCTGGCTTTCCAACTAGCTCTGGCACTCAAGCCTGACATTTCAGAAAGTTTTGGCAGCAGAACCTGGGGAAGAGTACCTTTAAAAAACATGGAGAAAGTTAATGTTCATTGGCAAAGCTCACCTAGGGCCACCTCCATCTGTCATTCTTTCTCTTTATGGGTCTCCATTTTCACTTTCTCTTTAATGGTAAGACTTCTGTCCTTTTCATGCCCTCGCTGGGGAGAGGCCTGTGGATGGTCTTTCACTGTGCACTGGTTTATGGCTTCCTCCTTACACACAAGGTAAGACAGCTGAAACAATTCCCATCAAGGCTGTTAGCTAAGACTGGGGTAGAGCGGGAATGGTTCAGGCATGTGGCAGGGCGTGTACATACCTAACTCCCTGACACAGATGGGCAGAGGGGCCTGTGTCGAGCATGAGATAGCCATACTGGGCAGTAGGAGTGGTCTCAGGGCTCCTTCTACAGCCCAAGGCAGGCTCACAGGGACATTTGTGGGATATAGGGCAGTCTTGCCAATGGGTTTCAGCCCCAGACAAGTTCACTATGGATTCAGTGAGACCAAAGAAATGACAATGGAACTTTTTTGGGGTGAAAGGGTTATACCCAACTTTATTTCCATGGTGGCAGGTCAATCACTAGAATCCCATCCACTCAGAGCTAGTCTGTGTGCAGCAAACCAGTCTCTGCCTCTGGGCCTCTCTGCCCCTGCAGCCATCTCAGTCTCCATCTTCAGCACTGCAACCACCCCAGTCTCTGCAGCCTTGCAGCTGTGCCACCGTGTCACCCAGAGAACTGGGCGGAGCTCTTTATATAGAGTCAGTAACAACATATTGCCCATACATGTGTAGTGAGCTAGGTGACCAGGGCCAGGTGAGAATCCTGGCCACAGGAACCTTTACTTTTTCCACAAGGGCCTTTCCTGCTATCCACTGGGCATCAGCTAGTGTTCCTTAGTTGCAAGCAACAGACATCATGCATGTTAAGTTTAAAAAATGAATTTGCTAGAAAGATACAGAGTAGCTCACAAAACCAAAAGAAAGACTGAATAGTTCAGTCTTAGGAACGTCAGCAAGGGGGAAGGTCTTGGGATCGAGGTAACAGGGCATAAGTACATATTAATCCCTTCAGAACATTTTTTATTCTGTGTCTTGCCAATGGGTTTCAGCCGCAGGCAAGTTTGCTATGGATTCAATGTGACCAAAGAAATTGAGAGCAAAACCTTCTTTGGGGTGAAAGGGTTTATTACCCAGCTTGTTCTCCCGGTGATGGATTGAGCACTAGCATCTCTGCCTCCGCCCAGAGCACTGGGCTGAGCTCTCTATATAGCACAATAATAGCTTATTGCCTAAAGGTGTGGAAGCGGTAGCCTAGCAACAGGCCAGTTACATCATCCAGTGGTTTAAGTCCAGTGAGGATCCTGGCCATAGGAACCCCCACTTCCCCACACTCCACCCCTCCAGGATTCTCACCTTACAATCTACATGCTTTCAATCTTCCACAATGGTCCCTGTGCGAGAAAGCTGGGGTGCTGTAACTAGATTCCACAATGGCAACAGAGGATAACAACTTAGAGATAATAAAAATCAAGGTGCAGCAAGATTTTGATACAGGTAACAAAAATTATAATAATCCTCAAGCCAGAGGAGGTTCCTAATAACAAAAATTATAATAATCCTCAAGCCAGAGGAAGTTCCCAATCCACAAAGACTTTAGGGGTGATAAGACACATGTTTTAATGCCACCAACATAGGCAAATCTTGTCCATCAGGTAGGATGCATGCAAGAGAGTGGTCCTGTGATAGGACTGTAGCAGGAAGGGGGTCCCTTCCAGGTCTAGTATACCATACTTTTACTCCTTTCCCTGTGTAGGTTACTGAAAGGTCTATATGTAGTGCTACTGGAGGTGTATACACTGGCCATAATGATAAAACAAAACTCCCCGGTAAGATGCTCCTACCTTCTGGTCATTCCGGATATACTACTGTGACCTTTGGTGGCCACTCTGCTGTTATTCCAGGAACACACAGGAGGCCAGCTTCCAGGCCTTGTCCCCAAGGTGCCAGGAGAGCCGGCCATCGTTGGTCCATGTGTCGAAAGGTCCAAGGTTACGTCCACTCAATGGAGTCTCCGGGGTTCAGTGCAGTTGGTGCTGGCAGCAAGATGTTATCATGGTGGCTGAACCTCGGCTTCAGTGATTCTTCCTTGATTTGCACTTGCAGTTGTATAAGGGAGGCAGCCATATGTGTTAACATGTCTACGGGGCACAGGGCTCCCTTTCAGGGTCTCTCGTTCAAACACTGTAGCACAGTCCATAAGCGGACTGATCATCCCCACAGACTATTGGTATCTGACTTTAGTCCAGATTTTAACAAGCCATTGTGCCTCTCTATCATGCCTGCTGCGGTAGGATTGTACGGCACATGAAACTTCCATTTGATTCCCAGCTGTCGCACTCATTCTTGCAGTGTATGTCCAGTAAAATGGATGCCCTGATCACTCTCAATTACCTTATCTTTTGGTCATCTGCTGGTCTGCACAACAGGTATGAAAAGCAACCAGAAGTCCAGTAGCTGTGTCCACACAAGTCATCGCATACCAATATCCTTCTGACACAGGTAGAGGCCCAATATAGTCTATCTGCCACCTGATGAGGGGTAGAGGCCCCTTAGCTATTGTCCCATGTTGCTGTGGAACTCGGTGTAAGTCCCTTTTGGAGCACATGACACACTCCTGCCGGGCTCTGCTGACTTCTTCGAAGGTCAAAGGCAAGCCCCACCGAGGGGCTACAGCCCACACTGTCTTGTGCCCCACATGCAACAAACGATGATGTAGCCACTGGGCTACATCAGAGGCAGGTTTTCCTTCTAACCAACATATCTGGGCCAATTTATCTGCTTCATCATTTCTGGGGATGCCAGTGACAAATGACCTGTCACATGGTATACTGTAATTATTTGAGTCTGACCACAGGCCTATAAGTCTTGCCACAATTCTTGCCCCCAAAGGGGTCAGTGACCATCCAGCCAGTTGGCATGGTACCAAGTTGGTAGCCACAGGGTCAAGACATGACAGACAGTCCAGCTGTCAGTGCAGACAACTATAGGGGAGGGTTCCTGGCTGATCACAAGCCACATGGCCAGCAACTCTGCCCATTGGCTGCTCTTCCCCTCACCATCTTCCATCTATATTGTCTCATTCTTAGGATGGAAAGCTATGGCCCTCCATTTTGGGGGCTGCCCACTGCTGGAGCCATCTGTGTACCATGCATCTTCGGGTATAGGGGCTCTTCCCTCCTGATAGGGACTCTATGCTACTAATGGTTCAAAAGCAAGTTTTTCCTGCTTTTCACTAGTATATGTCACTGGCCCCAACAAGCGTTGGAGTTCTTCACTCAAGGAGCTACTAGAAAGGGCACTACACTGTTGTAGGTAAGCACCCCACTTGGCTAGTGTGGGTGTTTGTGCCACACCACTCCTTGGCTTTTGGGTCCAGTCTAGTACCCACCCCAAGATGGGATAGGTGGTTATTACCTTTATCGGGGCCATTCCAGTGATGGGTTCTGTAGCCAGCAAGGCATGATACATGGCAGCCATTTGTTTTTCTATCAAAGTGTATCGTACTTCTGCCCCTTTCCAGAGTTGTGACCAGAATCCAACGGGTTGGCAAGTTCATTCAAGCTGCTGCCAGAAACCCCAGCCATAACCATCTTCAGTGACATGAACGTCCAGCTCACAGGGCCTTGATGGGTCTATCACACTCAGGGCCTGCACGGCCTTGACTGCCCATTTTGCTGTAGTAAAGGCAGTTGCACATGTCTCATCCCAGTCCCACCTGTCACCCTTTCATACCAACCGGTATAAGGGCTTCAGAATTTGTGCCAAGTGCGGAATAAACACTCTCCAGTAGCCTAGAAGACCCAGAAACTCCTGTAGTGATGCTACAGTTGTGGGGGTAGGAGAGGCCTGGACTTTATCTACAACTGCTTCTGGTATAACCTTGGTCTTACCCAACCAGACGACCCCCAAGAATTTGACAGACAAACCAGGCCCCTGAACCTTGGTGCTGTTCACAGCCCATCCTTTCTCCTGTAAATGTTGCAGCAGTCTAGGTGCTGCACCTTCTAGATCTGAAAGAGAATTGGATGTGAGAATGACATCATCAATATAATGGTACAGCTGCACCGTTGGCAGTTTCTCCCATGCAGCCAAGTCCTGAGCTACAAGTCCATGACAGATGGTGGGGCTGTGGAGGTATCCCTGTGGGAGGACGGTGAAAGTCCATTGCCATCCTTCCCACATGAAGGCAAACTGTTCCTGACTTTTCTGCTCAATGTCAATGGAAAAGAAGGCATTAGCAAGATCTACCACATAATGATATGTTCCTAGTTCATGGCTGAGGGTATCCATCAAGCCTGCAATAGAGGGGACAGCAGCATGCATAGGGGGTATGACGTTATTCAGTTCTCTGTAATCCACAGTCATATGCCAGGAGCCATCTGGATTTTTTACTGGCCACACTGGGGAATTGAAAGGACTATGGGTGGGCTTTATAACATCCACCTTTTCCAGCTCCAGGAGACTTTCTCCAATCTCTTTATGCCCTCCAAGCAGTTTGTATTGTTTGGTATTAGTCACCCACCAAGGCACAGGCAAAGCTATGGGTGGGTGCCTAGCATGTCCCCTCAGAACTGCCTTCACCACATGTACTCTCAGTCTGAACTCACCTGCAGTGGTCTGCAACCACAAACCCTGCAGGATATCAATCCCCAAAATATACTCAGGGATAGGAGATATATACACAATATACTCTTTTGGGGGTAGATGCCCTATTCCCAAAGGGATTTGGGCTTTTTCATTCTGATAGCCTTCCCCCCATATCCATCTATGATAGTGGGGGTCCTGGGGAACCACTCAGGGTTACCATGAATCAGTGAACATTCAGCCCCAGTGTCCACCAGAGCCAGCACACATTGTATGTTCACTGGGGACCAATGGATAGCTATTTCAACATGTAGCCTCTGGTCCCCCCCTGGTCCCTCAGGGCAGATACCTTGACCTTCCCCTCAGTCAAACCATGTTCCCCAATCACCTTCCTGTGTGGGCTCAAGTGAGGTTGGCTTGCTTTCCAGCAGGAAGACTTGCAAACACACAGGCCGGACTTGTGGCTCTGTCTCTGATCTCTGCCTCTTTGGTCCTGATGGCTGGAGCTGCTGCTCTGGTTTCAGCTGTTGCCATAGCTCTAGTAAGATCCTATTTTACTTCCCATCTAATTTCCTTCCATCTGCTCCTGCCTGTATTAAATCAACCCACATCTGGGTCCTTGTAACCTTCATGGGGCCCTGTAAATTCTTCTTGTGAGTAACAGGTCTTATTTCTTTCTGGATTCTCATTGCTTCAGCCTCTCCTAAGTCTGCTACTGTACATGTCACCTCGCTTATGGGATGCCCTAAGTGAGGGGAAAGAATGGCCACCAGATACCCAAAGAGGGATGTAGGAGCCATTTGAAGTACAATATTTCTCATCTCAGTAGTAAAAATCTCTTCATCTGGACCATAATTCTCTGGACTATAGATAGCGTTTCTTATGCCTAGCTCTCGTAACACCTGTTGGAGTTCGACATATGTCTGCCATCTAACAGGAAAGGATGGTAGATCACCCAGATTGGGCCACACAGCACAAAGTGCAGCCATAAACCAATCGAGGAGGGAGTGACTCCCTGAAGTCTGATGTGCATTTTGTAATCACTGCCTCAAGGCAGGCTGCACTGACAAGGAAGACAGCTTTGCCATCTCTGATCCCGACAGAACAATTCCATCCACCCCTAAGTCCCACAGACGCAGGAGCCAAGCTGATATTGACTCCGAGGGCTTTTGCCTAAACCGGGAGCCCAAATCCACCAGTTCAGCCTGAGTATAGGGGCTGACCATAGAGTGCTCCACGACCTGGGGAGGGCGCTGCTCCTCTCCTTTGGGAACTTTCAGTTGCTGGGTCTTTATTTTCTTTACAACCACTGGGTGTGCTTTCGATACAGGAGGAGCCAGTGCCTCCGGCACCACCCCTTCATCCTTCCCCAGCTCCCCCACTTCTGGGGCTGATGGCACCTTTCTCTCCCCTCCCCCTAGTGCCTCCTCTGCTACAACCTTTACCTTTTCTACTGTGCCTCACAGAAATGCTACCTCAGTCTTCAGAAGCTCTCTTGCCTTCACCTCAATGCTTTGCAGCTGGTGTTCTCATGCCACCTCTGCCTGTGCTTCCCTCAGAAGTTTGTTCTTTTCGTTGATGGCCTCTTCCTCCTTCAGAACACCTAGCAGCACTGCTGTCTCTTTCTGTAAAGAATTGTTTACCTCTCCAATGGCACCTTCCTATCGGCGTTCTCGTGCCATCTCCTCTTGCATCAATGCCATTTCCCTCTTAAGGGAATCCACAGAAGTTTGCAGCTCGTGTTCTCATGCTGCCATTTCTTGGGTCTCTTCTGTAGACCTTTTTAATACTATGAGAGGCAGCCAACCCACAGTCCCTGCTGCCTCATGGGCACTCTGTTTCTCAAAGGATTTACTTACTATACCAAGGGCCACCCCTACTGCCTCAGGTGTCACCTCCACTTGCTTCCAGTCCTGGGGTGCTAAGAGACAAGCCACATCAGACCACATACCCATTGGGGGACAATCCACTGTCTCCCCATTCACAGGGGCAGCCCGCTGAAGCAACCCTCCCATAAGGGCAGCCTGTCTTTTTCCTTGGTCAACAATGAACCCTGCTGACTTTCGCCAATTGTCTTGCCAATGGGTTTCGGCCCGGTCAAGTTCACTATGGATTCAATGTGAACAAAGAAATTGACAGCAAAACATTCTTTGAGGTGAAAGGGTTTATTACCCAGCTTCTTCTCCCGGTGGTAAGGCGAGCACTAGCATCTCTGCCTCCACCCAGAGCACTGGGCCTAGCTCTCTATATAGCACAATAATAGCTTATTGCCTAAAGGTGTGGAAGTGGTAGCCTAGCAACAGGTCAGTTACATCATCAGGTGGTTTAAGAATCAGTGTGGATCCTGGCCATAGGAACCCCAACTTCCCCACATCCCTATCAAGCTGTTCAAGATTTCTGGTGAATCTGATTGGCTTTTCTTGGATCAAGTGACCCAAACAAAGCCAATCAGATTGGTTTAATCTGATTGACAGATCCACCAAGACTGCACAGAACACAGGGAAGGGCTTGTTCCCAAAGGAACCTCAGGAGAAAGTTTACCAGAAGCGAGCTGGATGACAGGTGGGTGGCCAAAAGCAACAGATCCTCAAACCCATATGATCCCTTTCTCTTTAGTCCCATTTTCTCCAACTTGCCACCAATTAAATTTTACCATGAGAAAAATGGTAGGAGAAGTAAAGGAGTCAAGGACAGGAGGGGACTTGATTACTGTTTCCATTATGAATAGACCTTGAGAAGGGCATCCTACAGCTCTTTCCGATTCCTCAGAAACCTGAAGATAGGAATAACATTGTGGGGAAAATGGAAATTCCTATGGCCAGGATCTTCACCTGAACCTAAACTAGTTAATGATGTAACTGGCCTACTGCAAGGCTACTGCTTCCACACTTGTGGGCAATAAGTTATTATTGACTGAGTCACTATATAAAGAGCTCTGCCCAGTGCTCTGGGTGGAGGCAGAGACGGGGGTGAATTATGAACCTGTAGACTGCTGGATGTGGACGTGATTCTAATGCTTTACTTACTGCTGGGAGAATAAAGCTGGGCATAAACTATTGTACCCCAAGAATGTTTCATCGTCAGTTCTCAGTCTCATTGAATCCATAGTGAACTTGACCAGGGCTGAAACCCATTGGCAAGACGTAAGGCAAACATTCATCCAAGACAGAAACCTGGGAGTCACCCAGACGTCACCATTTTCTCTTTCTGCCAAATCAAATGCACCAATTTCTTTCAGTTATCCCCTGAACAATTCTCATCTCTACACAACGCTTCAGGCTATGCAACCCAGTCTCCTTGCCTCCATACCACTCCCTCCCGTTCTCTCCCTGTCTTGCCAATGGGTTTCAGCCCCCCGGCAAGTTCGCAATGGATTCAATGTGACCAAAGAAATTGACAGCAAAACTGTTCTTGGGGTGAAAGGGTTATACCCAACTTTATTTTCACGGTGGCAGGTCAGTCACTAAAATCCCATTCACTCAGAGCGAGTCTGCATACAGCAAGCCAGTCTCTGCCTCTGGGCTCCTCTGTCTGCACAGGCGTCCCACACAGCCATCCTCTGGGCCTCTGTCCTCTGCTCTGCTCTCCTGCAGCCTCTCAGCCATACCACGGTGTCACACACAGAGCCCAGGGCAGAGCTCTTTATATAGAGTCAACAGCCATGTATTGCCCACAGGTGTGCAGTGAGCTAATCAACCAGGGCCAGGTAAGAATCCTGGCCACAGGAACTCTCATTTTATCCACACTCCACCCCTCCAGGGTTCTCTCCTCTCAATCTATGTGCCCTTAGTCCTCTGCAATGGTCCCTGTGCAAGGAAGCTTGAACATTGTTCTCCAGCCTCTCCAGCAAAAAGTCTTGCAGACACACAGGCCGGACTCCTGGCTCTGTCTCTGACCTCTGCCTCTTTAGTCTTAATGGCTTGAACTGCTGCACTGGTTTCAGTTGTTGCCATAGCTCCAGTAAGATCCTATTTGGCTTCCCGTCTAATTTCCTTCCATCTACTCCTGCCCGTATCAAATCAACCCACATCTGGGTCCTCGTAAACCTCCCGGGGCCCCTCAAATTCCTCCTGTAACAGGTCTTATTTCTTTCTGGGTTCTCATTGCTTCAGCTACTGTACATGTCACCTCGCATTTTGTAATCGCTGCCTCAAGGCGGGCTGCACTGTCAGGGAAGATAGCTTTCCCATCTCTGATCCGGAAAGAACAATTCCATCCACCCCTAAGCCCCACAGCCACTTAGCTTGGTTGGTTAGCTTAGCCTGGTTATAAGGGTGGACCATAGAGTGCTCCACGACCTGGGGAAGACGCTGCTCCTCCCCTTGGGGAACTTACAGCTGCTGGGTCTTTATTTTCTTTACAACCACTGGGCATGCTTTCAACACAGGAGGGGCCAGTGCCTCGGGCACTACTCCTTCATCCTTCCCCACCTCCTCCATTTCTGGGGTTGACGGCACCTTTCTCTCCACCCCCCAAGTGCCCCCTCTGCTACAGTGCCTCGCAGCAATGCTAGCTCAGTCTTCAGAAGCTCTCTTACCTTCACCTCAATGCTTCGCAGCGGACGTTCTCGTGCCACGTCTGCCTGTGTTTTCCTCAGGAGTTCGTCTTTTTCCTTGATGGCCTCTTCCTCCTTCAGAACACCCGGCAGCACTGCTGTCTCGTCTCCAATGGCACCTTGCTTCCAGTGCTCTTGTGCTGCCTCCTCTCGCATCAATGCCATCTCCTTCCTCAGGGAATCCACAGAAGTTTGCAGCTCGCGTTCTCATACTGCCATTTCCTGGGTCTCTTCTGTAGACCTTTTTAATACTGCAAGAAGCAGCCAACCCACAGTCCCTGCTGCCTCATGGGCACTCTGCTTCTCAAAGGATCTGCTTACTGTACCAAGGGCCACCCCTATTGCCTCAGGTGTCACCTCCACTTGCCTCCAGTCCTCTAGGAAGCAAGCCACATCAGACCACATACCCACTGGGGGACAATCCACTGTCTCCCCATTCACAGGGGCAGCCTACTGAAGAGCCCCTCCCATAAGGGCAGCCTGCCTTTTTCCTTGGTCAAACCCTGCCGACTTTTGCCAATTGTCTTGCCAATGTGTTTCAGCCCCAGGCAAGTTCGCTATGGATTCAATGTTCAAAGAAATTGACAGCAAAACTGTTCTTGGGGTGAAAGGGTTATACCCAACTTTATTTTCACGGTGGCAGGTCAGTCACTAAAATCCCATTCACTCAGAGCGAGTCTGCATGCAGCAAGCTGGTCTCTGCCTCTGGGCTCCTCTGTCTGCACAATTGTCCCACACAGCCATCCTCTGGGCCTCTCTGCACAGTCGTCCCACACAGCCATCTTCTGGGCCTCTGCTCTGCTCTGCTCTCCTGCAGCCTCTCAGCCATACCACCATGTCACGCCCAGAGCACTGGGTGGAGCTCTTTATATAGAGTCAACAGCCATGTATTGCCCACAGGTGTGCAGTGAGCTAACCAACCAGGGCCAGGTGAGAATCCTTGCCACAGGAACTCTCATTTTATCCACACTCCCACACTGCAGCCAGATGGGTCTATTGGAAACCCAAACCTGATCATGCGTCTCCCTCTCAGGGGCTTTCACTGCATTTGGAAAGGACTTAGCATATACACAGGGACCCTTGTGATTACTTTTCCAATCTTCTTGCAAGTTTCTCTTTTCTTCATAACTGTCATATGAATTTCCCGAAGCACTATTAGTGCCTACTAGCTGTTCGCATTGAAAAGGTTAGAATAACTATCTTCTCCCACTGCCCAGGTTCTGGATGCTGTGAGCTGAATTGTGCCCATCAAAATTTCCATGTTGAAGCCTCGATCACCTGTGTTACTATATTTGGAGAGAGAGCCCATAAGATAATAAAGGTTAAGTGAGATCATATTGGTAGGACCCTAATAAAATAGGATTAGTGTTCTTAGAAGATGAGGAAGAGAGACCAGCTGTGCATTATGGGAAGCCATAGCAAGAATGCAAGCCGGGTAGAGAGCCCTCTCTGAAAATTGACCTACCAGACCTTGATCTGGGACTCATAGCCTCCAGAACTGTGAGAAATAAATAACTGTAATTAAGCCACCCAATCTATGGTGTTCTGTATGGCAGCCTGAGCTGACTAAAACAGGGGCCATACTATGAAACAGTCTGCATAAAACTTGACATCTCTTTGAAGTCTTTTATTTTAGACGAAGTTTGGCATTTTTGTGTTCTGCCTCATAATAGTCTTGTTTGCTTTGATATACATATATTGTTTTAAATAACATACATAGTGAAGCAGGCCATAGTGATCTACTGACTTTAGTACCCCAGCCCACTATACTCACCACCCCACGCCAAGGGGTTTGGAATCCAGTTTCAGAGCCCACATCAGGGTCTCTCCCTCAAACTTTTGTACTCTTTGCTATCTGGTGGAACATCCTCTCATCAACTCCCTTTTGCCTACTTGGTGAGCTCTTTAAAGCAAAAACTCAGTCGTCACTTCCTCTATTAAGATGCTCCTGGCCTCACGCCCCAGTGTCCGGCTGACAGCCCCTTTGTGTGCTCATGGTGACTTTTGCAGACGTACAGCCCTTTATTGCTTGCTCCACACGCATGTATGTTTGACCCCCTGCTGAACTGTAAGCCTTTAACAGCAGGCACAAGGTCTGATTTATCAGCAAATCCCCAGGGCTGAGCAGAGGGCCAAGCACAAAGTACGTGCTCAGTAACTGTTGAAGAATGAATGAATGAATTCACAAATTGGCTTAAATTAAAGCAGGAATCATTCCTGCAGAATGTATTTGGGGGTGGCAATAAAGTACGAACTGTCTCCCAAAGAATGGCAGAAATCACCCCCGTGGAAGAGCAGCAGCAGCGATGCCACAGAGACACAGGGACAGGTTAGAGGGTCTCCTGAGATTTCTGCAGCTTGTGCTGGTGAGCCTGCTCCCTGAACCCCCACTGCCCCTCACACTGGCCCCCACTTTCCAAGCTCTAACGAGCCCCTTAGTATCTCATGCTTGGACTGTCACATTCATTCCTTAATTAGGACCGCAGCCTGAAAGCAACCCCCTCCATGCACTCCACATATGCCCTGGCAGGAGTCCTTGCCCCAGCCACTGTCCAAGCCCAATCCTCCATGGAGCTGGAGAACATGGTCTAAGGAATTTAATCTCTCCGGTTTCTAGCCTCAATTTACCTCTCAACAGCAGTAAAAACAGTGAACCGACAACACTGGCGCTATGTCTTCACAGCAGTGAATTCAGCGGACAGAACTGCCAGCACCTGGAGACCTCGCCTACTGTCCTCCCAGCCTGTGCGTCCTCTCCCTTTACCATCTTTCCCACCTGCCCCCACCGCGGGGACACATTTCCTCACCCCCGCTCCCTTGCTCTGCTCCCAGTCCTTCCTGGCCTCCACCGTCTCCACCTTCCACACTTAAGTGACTCTCAGTGAGGGTTCTCTTGGCTGTGAAGGCTTTTCTAAATGCCTCAGCGCTTCCCCTGAACTCCTGAGGTACTCACTCGGTCACTACCCGCCTGATACTATTTATGTTATGTTGGCCTTGTTTCTGTGCACATGTGTATGTGACTTCATGTGCACATGCATGTGAGTGTCTTTTCCACCACTAGAATGTAAACTACCTGAAGGCAGAGAGGGATTTCTATCTGTCTCGTGGGTCTTGCTCAGTGCTGTGCACATGGAACTCAATACTGACAGAAGCAGGAAAGGAATTGGCAGCGAACTGATCTCTGGGGCTCTCCCTGACCTTCCTGGCTTCGTTTCCCACTTTGGAGGATGCCCGTTTCTCTCTGTCACTCTGCCTAGCCTCTGCCAGCGGAGGCACTTGGGCTGACCTGTGGGTTTAGGATGGTGCTCTGCACCGGGGTGCTGGTAATGGAAGGAGGCCCCAAGTCTTGAAGGTGTCGTAAGGCAGACGTTTTCCTTGAAGCTTGATAGAACTGGCCAGGTCCTTCCTATTTTGACTTCTCCAGAATTGCAACCATCCATATTCTCTGAGACATATTCTAACTAGTAGGGATTCTCTTTTTATTTTTGTGAGGAACAGGATGTTAGAGCAGAGAGGAAAAATAAGGCAGCAAGATGACCTCCAAGAGCCAGGGTGTCCTCTTAGGAATTCCATTCCACATATGTGTGCATACATGTAAGCACACATATGCACAAACGTATGGAAGCCAGGGAGGCCATAGCTTGCACTGCCACGAGAATGGAGTCACAACATAGGTCCCAGCAACATCATGTCCAGATGGGTGCCCTGGCATAGTCGGGTGAGCCTGCTCAAAACACCCAGGTGGTGCTTAGTCTCTGTTAACAGCAGAATTCACGGCCACCACCATTCCCCACTGTCTCCAGCTATTTCCACTGCATCTGCCAAAAAGAAGCAAAGGGAAGCAGTTCACAGACATCATTACCACTTGCTCAGCAATGTGGGCTCCTCCAAATTGGCTTTCTTCTCTGCCAAACTTGACAGCCAAGACAGCTCCCGCCCTGAGACCAAATCAAAGAAGAAGGAAATCTAAGGAAAAAAATGAAAATCCTCCTAGATAGCAAGACCCACAATACTCAGGAGCCACATCTAATGAACTTACAGCATCTGATGTCAACAGCCTCCAAGACTGGCATGGTGCACTCGCAAACACATTCCAGGAGAGTCGACATGATCAGGTGTTGACACAGGCCCATCACTGTCAGAGGCAGTAGTTTTCAATTTATGGATGCTATAAAGCTTTGGCAACATGACTGCTATAATGTGTGGTGTGTTTCGACAATACACAGGAGGCGGGAGGTTGAGGAGTATCAGCTCCACATTTGGCCGTGGACCTGGGCTCACGTAGGCAAACCTGTCGTGATTTCTCCTTTTGCAAAGCAACTGCAATAGTAGCTCCAAACTCCAGCATGAACCTAGAATGTTATGTGGTTCTTTAATAGAAAATTCTAGATTTCTACATCAGACCAAGATGCATGACTAAACAGTGAATAAACATGGATTATCACCTATCAGTGCTAGGCATATAGTGCAGAATCAACACAGTGAGAGAACAAGAAATGGCAGGTAAGTTTAACTCCAGAAGACTCAATAAATGTTAAGTCTTCTTGCTTCTGAGAACCCTGTTGGAAGAATAATGATAGAAGTTAAAAACACAAAGAAGAGGGATGGTGAATAAAGCTGTCATCAGCCTTTTCCCCTGTCACCTTGAGATTGGAGTGTCCCTAGATACAGGTGTGGGATTTGTTCATGTGGGCTGCAGTAGCAAGAGTGACCCAAGGATAATAGTGGGCCTGATTATAGACCAAAATAAAGCATTACCAAAAGTATTCTTCATTTATTGTCACTTATAGATCAAGGTCAACATTTGGAAATACTCAGAGTCTGGGTTCAAAAACTGGCAGTATGGTCCCAAGCTGGTGCAGAGGCGTGCCTGTGGGTTTTGGGAGTGTATATGCACATGTGCGTGTGTGTACGTGTATACATGCTGCTTTGAATCTCTCCAAATAGATCCCTATGGTTCTCAAAACCAGAGGCATCCAGGTCATCAAGATCCATGCAGCCAGAAAATGGTTACTGAACACCTGCAGGGTACCAAGCATGCTGCTGGAACAGAGGAGCTGAAGAACAAACTGTGTGGCTCTCAGAAGTTAACATGTATCTGTTTAAGAAACAGAAAATAGATAATCTGTTTAGATTCATATTTCAACACTCATTTTCAGGCAGTTTCTGGTAGGAAAGGCTTTTATTGTTAACAAAAAAAAAAGAGAAAAAAGAGTTACTACTACCTGTTAGAAGGCTAAAATCCAAAATACTGACAACAAGTGCTGACAAGGATATGGAGCAGCAGGATCTCTCATACATTGCTGGTGGGAATGCAAAATGGTATAGCCACTTTGGAAGACAAGCTGGCAGTTTCTTACAAAACTAAGAATACACTTACCTTAAATCCCAGCAATCATGCTCCTCGGTATTTAGCCAAAGAAGTTGAAAACTTCTGTCCACACAAAACCTTATATGCAAATGTTTAAGGCAGCTTTATTCATAATTGCCAAAACTCAGAAGCAACCAAGATGTCCTTCAGTAGATGAGTGGATAAATAGTGGTATATCCGGAGACCTAAGGGCTATGGGGAACTAAGGTGCTGCCCTTAATGGGTTCTCACGCAGACTCACTTGCCCCGGAACCCAGTACAAAAGCAGCACTTTGCAAAGTACCTGCAGTGCATTTGAAGGAGGTTAATTTGCTAATCTTAAAGTGTCTGCTGAAAGGGCAGGGGCCTATTGGGACTGTGTCCAGGGATGGAGGCACTGGCAGTCACCATGTTTGCATTCTACCTCCGCCTTAGTAAAACCAGAGTGAATGGCATCTCCCTGTGCTCTCCTGCTGCCTTGATACAGTTCTTTGGCATCTCCCAGAACAGAGCTTATACACTCATGTCCATTGATGGACAAATGGATAGAGAAGATGTTGTACATAAACACAATGAAATACTACTCAGTCATAAAAAGAAGGAAATAAAAAAATAGTGGTATATCCAGGTAATGGAATAATATTTAGCACTGAAAAAGATGGACTTTTTTACCAAGGTATAAAAAAGACATGGAGGAACCTTAAATTCATATTACTAAGTGAAATAAGCCAATATGAAAAGGCTATATATTGTATGATTCCAACTACATTCTGGAAAATGCAAAACTATTGAGAGAGTAAAAAGGTCAGTGGTTGCCAGGGGTTTAGAGTGAGGAAGGAATGAATATATGGGGCACAAGAGATTTACAGGGCATGAAACCATTCTGTATGATACTATAACAGTGGATACATGTCATTATACACTTGCCAAAAGCCATAGAGGGACAATTCTAATTCTAATGTAAACTGTGGGCTTTGGTTGATAATATGTCAATATTGATCCATCAACTATAACAAACATGCCATGCAGGTGAGAGATGTTAATGGTAGGGGAGGTTGGCAGCGGGTGGCATATGGGAACTCTGTATATTTCTCTCAATTTCTGTGAACTTAAAACTGTTCTTAAAAAAAGTCTAAATAAATAAGAGAAAACGTCGTTCCAACCTGTGTGCACTTGAAGAAAGAAATGAATGGATATGATGGGTAGGATTCTCAGCAAATGCCCTGATCAGATTTTTTGCATTCTTTTTGACATAGAAATAATTTACATTTCTATGCTGTTATTATTCCTTCTGTAAGTATATAGCCATGTACAGAACTGGGATAGTGGGTTCTATGAGCCTGTATCCAGCCCTAGAATTGGGCCATTGCTTCCAAGCCAGGAGCCAAACAAGGTCTACACAGAGAAGCTGGTGCCCACAGGAGCTCTCAGTTCTCTGTAGCCAGGAAGAACTGGTTGAACGGTGAGAATGCTTTCCCAGGCATAGTAACGTGGCTGTGATGTATTAAGTGAAAAAAAGAACTTTGCAAATGACCCCATTTCTATTTGATCTTAGACAAAAGACATACTAATTATTAACAGGAGGTTGCGTCAGGATGACAGGCTAATGTGTGACTTTTATCTTCTGCTTTGTGCATCTCTATGTTCTAGATTTTCTACAATATATGTATTATTTTTAAATCAAAGGTGATAGAAAATGAGAGCAAATGATGACTCATAAAAATAAACACAAATGATGATTCATAAACTCATAAACAGAGTTGCCATTGTTTTATCAAGATGAAAAATGACCAGCAGGAAAACCCTCCTATACGTAACCCAGAGCAAGCTTCTGAAGCAGGACTGGGGTAAACACTTGGATGAAAATGAAGTTTTTTCCTCTGTGCACATGGAAACATAAACCCGTATGTGCTGCCATTAGGTCTGTTACTAGGGCCATACCCGTAAAGCTCTGTGCAGTTCCTGTTCACTCCCAGGAGGAGATAAACCAAAGAGCATAAAGTATTTGAACATGCCAGATTTTCCATCAACACCCAACCTCTTCATGCATGGAAAGAAAAGGCTCTTTCCAAAGCTGTAAACAGTGAGAATGGCAGTACCTACAGCCCCAGTACAGATACAAATAAGACAACTGAAGTTATGGGCCAGTTTAAATCTCGGGAGTAGGGAGGTGGGGGAAGTGATAGAAATTAAATGAAAACTGAACCACAGCCAGGGATCAAAACCTAACACTTTAGACTTGTGATGGCTCTTCCAGGAGCCTCTTAACACTTCATAAGTGACCCCCACAAAGGAAACCATTCCCCAGAGGAAACACACACACCAGTCCACACACCCAAAAGTCATCACAGTCTCTGGAACAGAAAAGACAGTTCTTCCCAGAAAAGCTCATCAGTGAAGAAGGAAGAGAAAATGGGGGCACTTATTTAATGCCCCTCAACATTCCTGGGTGTGTCTGTTCAAAGCTTCAGTTTCCTAGGAATGAACATTTTTGTATTTCAGTGCAGGGCTCCTGTTTGACATGTGAGGTAGTGGGTTTCCAGACCCCATAGCTGGAGGGCATTATGCTCAGTGAAATAAGCCAGGCCGAAAAAGACAAGTATCAAATGATCTCACTCATATGTGGAGTATAAGAACAAAGAAAAAAAAAAACTGAAGGAACAAAACAGCAGCAGACTCACAGAACCCAAGAACGGACTAATAGTTACCAAAGGGAAAGGGACTGGGGAGGATGGGTGGGAAGGGAGGGATAAGAGGGTAAAAGGGGCATTACGATTGGCAGACATGGGGGGGGGCACGGGGGGACTGTACAGCTCAGAGAAGACAAGTAGTGATTCTCATCTCACTACGCTGATGGACAGTGACTGTAATAGGGTTGGTGGGGGGGACCTGATGAAGGGGGTAGTTTAATCATCACAATATTGCTCATGTAATTGTAGGTTAATGATACTAAAATAAAATAAATTGTAAAAAAAACAGGTTATTACAATACAAGGGAACGTAATAAAATACAAGGGAACTGTACCTAATAAAGTTACAGCTTAAAGTGAAATGTGGGGAACCGGCTTCATTTTTATTAAAGCTGGATTTATTGCTTTGGTTTTTTGGTGTATGTTCTTATAACTTAATTTAGTCTCTAGATGATTTGCCTAAAGAAAAGCAGACGGGTCAGCTGTGGGTTAGACTATACCAGCCAAGAGGTGATGAGACAGATATCAGCCAGCCTTAGCCTGTGCCAGTACCCCCAAACAAGGAACACTGAAAAAAAAAATCTTCCATCTTACTCTCAACTTCATCAAGATGAACTTTCTACAAACATACCTTGTGCTTCTCTACCTTTGCACTGAAATTCTCCCTCTCTCTCTCTTTCAGATCTGCTGGCTTAAATCCTACCCACCCTCTAAGGCTCCTCTGAGGTATCAGCCCACTTCTCCAGCCTGTCAGCTCTCAGTGGGGGCTGCACTACCCTAAGAGGGCATTTTGAATATTTGTGGGGACGTTTTTCTCGTGTTGTCATGACCCAGCACTTATATATATTGAACTGCATACTATTTGCTATAAATCATTTCCTTTTATTTCTTCTTTATGTTACAGTAGAGATATTATGTTGATTTTTTTAAATTAGGTATGTAAGGGAAAGTAAAGGGCCAGGAATAGCCATGACATGACATTTCAGTTCTCGTACACCTATGGAAATTAACACAATGTTATATTAGTCCAAACCATGATAAACTAACAATGAAATAGAATAGAGACCCCAAAACAGACTTCTGCCTATTTGGAACCTTATACTGACCAACCACACAGGCAAAAGTGAAAGAATTTAGGGGGGGTATGTCAAATCAAGATGCACTGAAAGACTTCTCAATAAATGAAGCTGAGAAAAAAAGGTTATCCATTTGGAAAAATACTAGTTTGAATCTCTACTTCATATCACATACAAAAATCAACTCCAGATGGATTAAAAATTTTAATGCAGAAAGAAAACTTTAGAAAATATATGTGAATATAATGTAACATGGATAAGAAACGCTTTTAAAACATGAGATAAAAAGCATTGACTATAAAAGAAAAGATTAATAAACTTGACTACATTAAACGACTTTATCTTAAAGAAAGTGAAAAGTTACAAACTGTAAGATGTTTGCAATTCACATGACTGATAAAGGATTAGTATTATGAGTGTACATAAAACTCCTAAACATCAATAAGAAAAACACTAACAACCTAATAGAAAAATGAGCAAAAGACAAGTTCAGGCTTTTCACAAAAGAGAAACTATGTATGGCCAATGAACATGAATTCTGACAATACAAAGTGTTAGAGATAATGAGTACTCATAGAATCTCTTACACAATATTTGTGGGAATGTAAATTAGAGCAACCATTGTGGAAAATAGTTTGACTTTATGTACTAAAGTTAAAGAAATACCGTAATGACACAGCAATTCCACTTCTGGGCATAGGCATATCTTAAAGATATTGTGGATTTCATTCCAGACCACCACAATAAAGCTAATATTGCAATAAAGCAATTCAAACAAATTTTTTTTGTTTCCCTGTACATATAAAAGTTATGTCTACATTTTCTGTAGTCTCTTTAGTGTACAATAGCATCATGTCTAAAAAAACAATGTACATACCTTAATTTAAAAATACTTTATTGCTAAGAAGTGCTAACCATCACCTGAGCTTTCACTGAGTCATTTTATCCTTCTGGTGGAGGGTCCTGCCTCGATGTCAGTGGATGCTGACTGATCAGGGTGGTGGGTGCTGAAGGTTGGGGTGGCTGTGGCAATTTCTTAAAATAAGACAACCATGATGTTTACCACATCCATTGACTCTTCCTTCATGAACAATTTCTCTATAGCATGTGATGTTGTTTGATAGCATTTTACCCCCAGTAGAACTCTCAAGATTGGAGCCAATACTCTCAAATCCTGCCACTGCTCAATCAACTAGATTTATGTAATATTCTAAGTGCTTTGAACAACCTTCACCGCATCTTCCCCAGGACTAGGTTCCATCTCAAGAAACCCCTTTTTTTGCTCATCCATAAGAAGCAATTCTTCATTTGTTGAAGATTTACCATCTTCAGGCTCCACTTCTAACTTTAGTTCTCTCACTATTTCCACATTTGCAGTTACCTCCTCCACTGAACTTCTTGAACCCCTCAAAGACATCCATGAGGGTTGGAATCCACTGCTTCCAAACTCCTGTTAATTTGATATTTTGACCTTATCCCATGAATCATGAACGTTCTTAAGAATTGCATCTAGAATTGCAACTCCTTTCTAAAAGTTTTCAATTCACTTTGCCCAGATCCTTCAGAAGAATCACTATCTATGGCACCTATGGCCTTATGAAATGTATTTCTTAAAATAAAATAATAAGAGTTGGAAGTCAAAATTACTCCTTGATCCATAGGCTGCAGAATGGATGTTGTATTAGGTCATGAAAACATTAATCTCATTGTACATCTCCATCAGGGCTCTTGGATAATCAAGTGCATGTTGGTGAGCAGTAATATTTTGAGAGGAATCTTTTTGGGTGGCAGTAGGTCTCAACAGTGGGCTTGAGATAGCAAACCATGTTATAAACAGATGTGCTCTTATCCAGGCTCTGTGGCTCTATAGAGCACAGGCAGAGTAGATTTAGAATAATTCTTAGGGCCCTAGGATTCTGGAATGGTAAATGAGCACTAGCTTCAAGTGAAATCACCAGCTGTACTGGCCCCACCAAGAGAGTCAGCCTATCCTTTGAAGCTTTGACCACAGGCATTGACTTCTCTCTAACTATTAAAGGTCCTAGATGGCATCTTCTTCCAATAGAAGGCTGTTTCATCTACATTGAAAACCTGTTGTTAGCAGAGTCACCTTCATTAATGATCTGAGCTAGATCTTCTAGAAAACCTGCTGCACCTTCTACATTAGCACTTGTTGCTTCCCCTTATGTTATATAGAAGGCTTCTTTCCTTAAATCATGTGAACTAACCTGTGCTAGTTTCCAACTTTTCTTCTGCAGCTTCCTCACCTCTTTCAGTCTTCAAAGAATTAAAGACAGTTGGGGCCTTGCTCTGGATTAAGCTTTTACTTAAGGGAATGTTGTGGCTGGTTTGATCTTCTCTCCAAACCATTCATACTTTCTCCAGTCAGCAGTAAAGCTGTTTGCTGTCCTATCATTCATGTGTTCACTGGAGTAGCACTTCTTTTAATTTCCTTCAAGAACATTTCTTTTGCATTCACATCTTGGCTAACTGGCACAGAGGCCTAGCTTTCCACCTAGCTCGGCTTTCAACATGCCTCCTC
The DNA here is from genome assembly GCA_029783875.1 of Phataginus tricuspis. Classification (NCBI taxonomy): domain Eukaryota; kingdom Metazoa; phylum Chordata; class Mammalia; order Pholidota; family Manidae; genus Phataginus; species Phataginus tricuspis. The sequence continues at coordinate 10,579,257 of JAQQAC010000477.1, forward strand.
TAAGCTTTATCACTCCACGCTTTCGATTTAAAGTGAGAGATGTACAAGTCTTCCTTTCACTTGAACACTTAGGGTCTATTGTAGGGTTATTAATTGGCCTAATTTCAATATTGCTGTGTCTCATGGGATAGGGAGGCCTGAGAAGAGGCAGAGAGACAGGAGGACAGCCCATCAGTGGAACAGTCAGAACACACAGATACCAATTAAGTTCACTGCCATATGGGTGTGGTTGGTGGTTCCCCAAAACAAATGCAATAGTGATATCAAAGATCACTGATCACAGGTCACCGTAACAAGTACAATGTTAATGAAAAAGCTTGAAATACTGTGAGAATTACCGAAGTGTGACAGATATGAAATGAGCAAATGTTGTTGGAAATTGATAAATGTGTTCAACACAGGGTTGCCAGAAACCTTCAATTTGTAAAAACCAGTATTTGTGAAGTACAATAAAACAAGGCATGCCTGTGTATATACAGGAAAACTCTCGGACATGTACACCAAGAAGCATGTATAAAAATGTCCACAACAGCACTTTTCAAAGCAGCAAATATCTAGAAACAACCCAAATGCCCATTAAGAGGTGAGTAAATATGGGTAAACCATGGAATATTTACATAATGGTATATAACAGAGTAGTTGAAACCAGTAAATCACAGTGACACATGCAAGAATATGGATGAATCCTAAGAATTTTAACATCAGGTGAAAAGATATTTGCTATGTGAATCCTTTTCATAGAGCCAAAACTACTAAAATAAAAGTATGTTCAAGAAACTCATATAGGTTCAATGAAACTATATAAAAAAGAAAGCAATCATATTTGTAGTAATCTTAGAAAATTAAGTAGTAAAGTTAACTAGTATAGACTAGTATGCCTAAAAAAGTGTGAATTTTACTGTATATAAATTATGTCTCCATAAACCTGACTTTTAAAGTTTAAAAAAAGAGGGAAAGCAAGACAATAACAGATCTTCAGGGTGATGGTTACCTAGGATAAGGGAGACAGAGAATGGTCTGGGAGGCATCTGCATCTCCAGAGTCAGATACAGGCTATGGTAAAAGTCCCACCTTTTATATTGGGTGGTGGCATCACTGGTGAGTATTACATTATTGAGAATAACTAACTAAACAAACAAATAGAAGAGCAGAAGAGAACTATGCATAGACCAATCATGGAGAGCATGTCAGTGATCAAGGATTATGATTAATTGGTTTCTGCACCTGGTATTTTTTTTTTTAAGAAGAAAGGCAGATACCTAGGAGTAAACCTAACCAAGGAAGTGAAAGACCTATACTCTGAAAACTACAAGACACTCATAAGAGAAATTAAAGAAGATACCAATAAATGGAAACACATCCCGTGCTCATGGATAGGAAGAATTAATATTGTCAAAATGGCCATCATGCCTAAAGCAATCTACAGATTCAATGCAATTCCTATCAAAATACCAACAGCATTTTTCAATGAACTAGAGAAAATCATTCTAAATTTTATATGGAACCACAAAAGCCCCTGAATAGCCAAAGCAATCCTGAGAAGGAAGAATAAAGTGGGAGGATTATGCTCCCCAACTGCAAGCTTTACTACGAAGCCACAGTACTCAAGACAATTTGGTACTGGCACAAGAACAGACCCATAGACCAATGGAACAGACTAGAGAGCCCTGATATTAACCCAAGCATATATGGTCAATTAATGTATGATAAAGGAGCCATGGACATACAATGGGGAAATGACAGCCTCTTCAACAGCTGGTGTTGGCAAAACTGGACAGTTACATGCAAGAGAATGTTTAACCCCATATACAAAAGTAAACTCGAAATGGATCAAGGACCTGAATGTAAGTCATGAAATCATTAAACTCTTAGAAGACAACATAGGCAAAAATCTCCTGAATATAAGCATGAGTGACTTCTTCCTGAACGCATCTCCTCAAGCAAGGGAAACAAAAGCAAAAATGAACTGATGGGACTACATCAAACTAAAATGTTTATGTACAGCAAAGGACACCATCAACAAAACAAAAAGGCATCCTACATTATGGGAGAATATATTTGTAAATGACATATCCGACAAGGGGTTAACATCCAAAATATATAGAGAACTTACATGCCTCTACACCCAAAAAGCAAATAACCTGATTAAAAAATGGGCAGAGGCAACATCCAAAACACAAACAACAACAAATGTTGGCGAGGATGTGGAGAAAAGGGAACCCTCCTACACTGCTGGTGGGAATGCAAATTAGTCCAACCATTGTGGAAAGCAGTATGGAGGTTCCTCAAAAAACTCAAAATAGAAATACCATTTGACCCAGGAATTCCACTCCTGGGTATTTACCCTAAGAATGCAGCAGCCCAATTTGAAAAAGACAGATGCACCCCTATGTTTATCGCAGCACTATTTACAATAGCCAAGAAATGGAAGCAACCTAAGTGTCCATCAGTAGATGAATGGATAAAGAAGATGTGGTACATATACACAATGGAATACTATTTAGCCATAAGAAGAAAACAAATCCTACCATTTGCAACAACATGGATGGAGCTAGAGGGTATTATGCTTAGTGAAATAAGCCAAGCTGAAAAAGACAAATATCAAATGATCTCACTCATATGTGGAGTATAAGAACAAAGAAAAAAACTGAAGGAACAAAACAGCAGAAGACTCACAGAACCCAAAAATGGACTAACAGTTACCAAAAGGAAAGGGACTGGGGAGAATGGGTGGGAAGGGAGGGACAAGGGGAAAAGGGGGCATTACAATTAGCAGATGTAATGTTGGGGGGGGGCACGGGGAGGGCTGTACAACTCAGAGAAGATAAGTAATGATTCTATAGCATCTCACTACGCTGATGGACAGTGACTGTAATGGGGTTGGTGGGGGGACCTGATGAAAGGGGTAGTTTAATAACCATAATATTGCACATGTAATTGTAGAATAATGATACTAAAATAAATTATTTTTAAAAATGGGCAGAGGATATGAAGAGACAGTTCTCCAAAGAAGAAATTCAAATGGCCAACAGACACATGAAAAGATGCTCCACATCACTAATCACCAGGGAAATGCAAATTAAAACCACAATGAGATATCACCTCACACCAGTAAGGATGGCCAGCATCCAAAAGACTAAGAACAACAAATGCTGGCGAGGATGTGGAGAAAGGGGAATCCTCCTACACTGTGGTGGGAACGTAAGCTAGTTTGAACATTGTGGAAAGCAATATGGAGGTTCCTCAACAAACTAAAAATACAAATACCATTTGACCCGGGAATCTCAATCCTTGGAATTTACCCAAAGAATACAACTTCTGAGATTCAAAAAGACATATGCACCCCTATGTTCATTGCAGCACTTTTTACAATAGCCAAGATATGGATGCAATCTAAGTGTCCATCAGTAGATGAATGGATAAAGAAGATGTGATACATATACACAATGGAATACTATTCAGCCATAAGAAGAAACAAATCCTGCCATTTGCAACAACATGGATGCTGCTGGAGGATATTATGCTCAGTGAAATAAACCTGGTGGAGAAAGACAAGTGCCAAATGATTTCCCTCATTTGTGGAGTATAACAACGAAGCAAAACTGAAGGAACCAAATAGTAGCAGACTCAGAGACTCCAAGAAGGAACTAGAGGTTACCAAAGGGGAGGGTGTGGGAGGGCAGATGCAAGGGAGGGAGAAGGGGAGGAGATTGTGAGGTATTATGTTTAGTACACATGGTGTAGGGGCAGTGAATCTGTGGCATCTTACTACACTGATGGACAGTGACTGCATTGGGGTATGAGTGGGGACTTGGTAATATGGGTAAATGTAGTAACCACATTGTTTTTTCATGTGAAACCTTCATAAGAGTGTATATCAATGATACCTTAATAAAAAAATTTTTTAATTAAAAAAGAAGGCAGAAATAAAGGAAGGAAAGAAGAAAGAGACAAAATAAATTACATGTGTAAGGATGTTATATATTACATATAAACTTTATTTCAAAATAGCAGAGGGGCCTTGGAGAATATCTGTTATAGAAAGGAGGAGCAAGGTACCTGATAGAGCTGCAAACCGCTGCTCTAGCCAAAGGAGCACTTGTTTTTTTGCAATAAGCTCTGCACCTCTATGTCACACTGTATCACTCACAAGGCACTGCACATATTGTCTAGGTTGTGATTTTTTATGTACTTGTGGTATCTCCTCTGAACTGTAAATTCCTTGAAGGTTCTGGATTTTCCACAATGCACAGTGCCTTGGGTAGAGTAAGCACTCACTAATTCACTGAATGAACAAAATGTGCTATTTAACTTGGTGCTTCAGTTTCTTGGAGAAGCAGGTTTAGTGGAGACGCCAATTTATGCCAGATAATTGCCCCTCCACACTCTGGAGCTTATCAGGCACTCCTAGGAGTATAGCATCCAAAGCGTCAGGAGAACATCTACTCCTGGATGCAGATGTTTAACTCAGAAATTAGTTATTTAAGCCTGAGATACTCTAATGAGATTCCCAAGGAATTGTAATAGCTCCACTTATGTAATAAAAATATTTAAAATGTATAAAGTATTTACTATGGGCCAAATACTTTGTATACCTTGAACAAAGAAATTGTTTTGGTCCCTATTTCACCAGTAAAGGAAAAGCAATTCAGGGAGCCTAACCGTGACTATATTGCTGATGATGGCAGAAAAGGGGCTTGACTGCAGATGGTTTTATACTGAACTAGCATATCTCTTTCAAATATGCTATGCCACTTGGGGACATTTTCATGTCTTGATCAATTTCTTTGTTTATTTCTTGTTTTTTGTTTTTATAGGTTCTTTACAGATAGAAAGTAACGTCTGCAGGGTTCCACTTCCTGAGGCCAGAGAAGGACAAAACCATCTCTAAAGGTTAAAAGGCATAGTAAAGGCAAAGAACCCCTCCACAGGGTAGAGATCCAGAGGTAAGAAAATAATGTACTTACAAAACAAAATAATGTTATTAAATTATTCACTAGGAAAGAATGACTAAATCAACTGAAGTTTCTATATCACCCTTACCTTCTAATACCATTTATAGAAACCACTCCTTCACGTGTAGTCTCCATCCCAACACATCCCCATACATTCAGGCAGCAAGAGAAACTGGGTGGATGACAACATCCTACACACCTGAGACAGAAACTCTGACTTCGCTAAGAAGAGAAGCCACTGGGAGTTCTATTTTACACAAGGATCTCATGATCTCCTGGGAGGAATGATAAAGTGCATTTAAAGGCTCAGTTAGGTCCCCAGAATAAAACCATGAACCAAGAAGGGAAATAAAATGCTTTGAAACCTTTGGAATGATCCCAGGGAGAGATGGGGGAAGCCATTTAGGAGACTTGTTGCAGATTCAAGAGAGACAGTGGTGGCAGAAACCAGAACAGCAGTAATAGGATTAGGAGACATACACAGAGAAGATATCTCACAGGCAGAATTATCGGAATTTGAGTTCCTGGATGTGGGGAGTGTGGGAGCAGGAGGCTTGAAAGACAGGCTTGCTTGGTTTCTGAGTTGGGCTCTTAGTCCACCAGCACAGGCCTTGGGAGTATGTTCCAACCCGTGCACAAACAAAGCCTTCAAAACTACACAGTATTTTTAAACAATTGGTCGGCTGGTGATCAAAGCCATAATGGATGATTCTTCGATAGAAAAAGAGTTCGGAGGCTTTGCAACCTGGAAAATGTGTTCAGAGGCTGATGCTTTTAGGGATATCATCTGCTGATCGTAGACTTCAAAGATCTTTTCCAATTTATTATTTTCATGGCTGTATTACAGAAATGAGGACAAGCATAGACAGGATATATATGACAGGAGACCTGACTATGAAGGTACCAATTTTGGAAGAAAGAAGGGATACTATGAACCATTTCTTGTCTCTTGGAAACATGAGAAAGGCACATAAACGAAGCCATGTGGGTGACAACCCCACCAGTGCATTCCAACTGCAGAATATGAGTTATTCAATGGCAGTACTACAACTGTGTCTTCTCTGCTAACTCCTTTTTAGAAACCATAATGTTACTGTGTTCAGCCAAATAAATTAGTTTGGATAATAGCACCATAAACCTCAAAATAGAAACTATTTGATCAAAAGCAAGATATATCAAGAAGGAAATATATGGCTATATAAAATATTAATGGAATTGGAACTACCAGAGGAAAGAAGATTCAGTTCTCAATGAGGTTAAATTTCGCACCATCTGAGCATAAATGTTCCCAAGTGTTGACTCAGCACACAGTCTTTTTGAAAAGTCTAAAAGATTGAACAGATGATCCTAAAGGTCAGTGTAGTTACATTGCAAATTTGGCCCTACTTAATTCTTTCCTTCTTTGTTTACCGGGTGGAGGATGATGAGAGGCAGTAGGTGGCAGAAGGAGGGTCAGTTCTGTCATCATCAGTGGACACACGGGGACAAAATAATCAAGCTGGAATCTGGAGGCAGGAAGGAATCTGAGTCTCTCATTCTGGCAATCCTGCAGAAAATAGCCTGGAATGAACTGCAGACAGAAATAATAACTTGGAAAATAGTTTTGCAGGTCTTCCTTTATCAAGGAAGGTGTTTAACCACTTCTATGATTGAAATACTCAAAAATAAGCAATGCTTACCAAAAGTAAGTGGTTATTTTCACAAGATAAAAAAGAAACAATCATTTCCAATGAGCTGTAAGAGAATGCCAAATAGAATATATAGAATGGTATTTGATTATCTCATAGTTTGGCAGGCAGAACCACCAACATGTTAGAGACCAGACATCATGCTTTTAGTTTCTATATGTTTTGCCTGAATAGAATTCTTCTACATGGTAAACATGCCTCCTTTTATGCAACAAAATCCACCCTGAGTCCAACACCATTTTCTCAGAGCCTAATTCCTTCCCTTATAGCACTAAATCATTTTATTGTGGCCATGAGGTGTTTTCTTATTGCTGGAATGGCACGAGACACCTTTCGAGTTTTGGTTGGGAGCAAAACGATCCTTTACATCTTATAATAGTCCACCCATTTATTGCTTTCCACAGTTTCTATGATTAAGCAAAGGGCCTTCTTTCACCACCACTCACCAATAAACTAATCTATTCCCCAACTGCCTATCAGAGACTAAATAAAAACTGGTCTGTCACAGCAGCAGTGACAGTCATGCCAATTTTACAGTGTGATCTGTGCACTCATTTCACTTTGAAAATGACCCTGCCCTCCATCTGTCTAAGCCGAATGTCCTGCATTTTTCAAGCCAGGCCTTGGGAGCAGCAGCACATGAAATAGGAGGAAGACACAGAACGGCTTCCCTCCTGCTCCCCTCAGCTGCCACATGCACAGCTATGTACCAGCGCAAAGCAGGGAACCTCAACCATGACTGAAGGAATCAGAGAAATTTGGGGAGAGCGCACACATAGTCCTTCTATTTTTCACACATTTCCAAGAAGCCATTTGAAGGTGAATACTTTCATGATGCAAGTACAGCTCTGAGAAACAGACTGACAAAGATATAAAAGGCAATTTCCCTTTTCCATGATCTGTCATGATATCTTGATTTAATAGCAACTTACCCAAGGTAATACATGAAGACTTAAAACACATAAGGATTTTAAAATATTGAACCTTTTGGATAATTTTTCCCCTAAGAGATGGGTGTCACTCAGGCAGGTCTAAAGGAGAAGACATCCTACTCCCTGATTATTGAACAGCACGGCCAGCATCCCTTAAGCCTCCCTAGGTTGAAAGCAGGAAGGTCTGCTGTCAGAGATTGGCATAGAAGAAGCCTCTGAGAAGAATCATACTGGTCCTCAGCTGCCTTCTCTAGGAATCCTGGGTGGCTCAGAGCCCCACTCAGTGCCTTTGAAATGAGTTAAGCTCATTCGTTCCTTGGTATTCATGCAGTGGAAGGTTCCTAGTCTGGTCTCATCCAGAGGAACACAGCTTTGGCAAACTTCTCAGCAAGGGAGAAAATGTATGAGTACATGAAATCAGTTGCTTGATGGTATAGCATTCAGATGCCTTATGCAAGTCTCTCTTTAGCTAGAACAGGTGACTAGGAACTACATCCCCTCCTATTAATCACTTCCTAACATCTGCTCACAGTTGCCACTCTGGCCAAGAAGTTCAAATTCTACTGCCCAAATCAAGTTGGCTGTTTGTTTTAATGGGAAAATAACAACCAAAAAAGTAAGACACTCATAATTCCCTCAAAACTGGGCCCCTGTGTGATACATAGATTGAATTCATCAGTCACTATTTCCTAATGAATTAGCTTTTGGATATCATAGTTCAGCTTCTTTTCACCATCTGTAATATGCAGAATATAGAGTGATCATTAAGATCAGAGATAATGTATGTTAAGTCTCATCGAGTGCCATGCAATATGGTAGATGTTGGCTCCAAAATTTGTATGTAGGAAAGATTTATGGCAGCAATATTCCTGAGGAGGCAGATAACGGCTATGTATTGAAGTCTTTAATTACATAGCAAAGATGCTTCTATATGGACTATATTAATCTTGGGCAGTAGCAACACCAATGGAAACCATGTAAGACTAGGAAAGACAATCCCCTCACACCAGACCACCAGCAGAGGCACTGCATATGATGTATATTCATAAATTATAGCTGATTTTATCTTGAAAACTGCACATGCACCCCGGCCTCACTGGGATAAGTTTTGTATTTTGCTATCTTGTCTACTTCTCTTAATTCTTGACTGAAAAATTGTATTCTACAGTCTCCAAGTCAGTCTAAACTATCAGTATGCTTTTATTTTTGATTCAATAGAATTTTATAGGATAACTGTCCCCAGTTTTTCACTGGGCTATGATAGGCACTATTAACTTCATAAGAATTTGTACAAAAAGAGCCCTGAGGGAGTAACATAGAATCTATTCTGAATACATGACAAAGGAACAAAAGGAAATCCAGAATGCTTTCTCGTACAGTCCAGCAAATCTCAACAGATATTTTCAAACTAAGACTGTGAGGGGAAAGAATTATATTAACTGAAAGAAAATCCAATTTTTACCAACTCAAATTGTAAGAATATAGTACTTTATCCTCCATTAACCCCATGGTCCCAAGCACATAGGCCAGTGAAAATCATGTCTGGACTTGCCTCACCTTATCTCTAAACATTTCATCCACTCCTTAAGATCCAATCACCAATGGCCAGATGGTTGCACCACCCCTTAAGATCCAATCACCAACGTCCCTGTAACAGGACACACCCTACCCCTACTGCTTAAAAACGCACTTCCTCACCCAGGAGCTGCTGCTCTCTGCTCAGAGGCAGCCATTCTCTCTTTCAGCCATTAAATCTCTTGTGTGGGCCCGTGTGTCCTGAGTCATGTTGGGGTAAGGAGGGTCGTGGCGAGACACCCTTTCATTGGTGCCATGACTCGGATGAGGTTCTCCCATTGACTTTGCTCTTCCTCCGGGAATCTGAGCTGCTTTGGGAACCCTCACTGCCCAATCCTCCTCCACAGGCTCACGGTCCATTTCCCCTGTCGCTCATCCTCTCGCCCAACACCGGCCTTCAATTTGGTAAGTCTCCCCTTCATACTCTACTTAAATGTCCCTTTGGAACCTGGGAAGTGACCGCTGAACATCCGGCACCCCTGTGGTCTCCTCTGGGGCAGGAGAACCCCCAGCCACAGCCTTCATGGCTATGGTTGATCCCCATAGTCGACCCTTCTCTGCCTCCCCATGGTGAGAATCCTCATTCACTGAGGTTCGGTCTCCCTTTATCTAGTCGTAAACTCCTGGTACCAGATACCGAACCTCCTCGGCGTTTTTGCCTTGACCGCTCAGTTAGAGGTGGTGACAACCCCCTAACTGTGTCTGGTCTTCTCCGCGACCTTCTCAATCGCTCTGGGACGCCTCAGCGACTTGTGGATGGTCTCATTCTCACCATGGGGTCTGGCTCCTCCATTCCCACAGATTCACCGCTAGGGTGCTTGCTCAATAATCTAAAACCCCTCCACCTCACTCCAGACCTCAAACCATTTAAGCTCATTCACTACTGTAATGAGATCTGGCCACAATATTCCTTGGATAACCAGTCTAAATGGCCTCCCAATGGTTCTTTAGATCCTAAAATTCTCCACGACGTATACAACTTCTGTGAGCGCACGGGCAAATGGAAAGAGAGCCCATATATCCAGGCTTTCTCCTACCTCTGAACCAAGCCCTCTCTCTGTTTCCCCTGCAATCCTAAACACCTACTACTCGCCTTAAAGTCCTCACCCTCCAACGAGCCAGATCCCACCACCTCCTCTGACTTTGACCCTGCTGACAAACCCCCACTCTACTGACCCAAATCCCCATGGCACCTCCTCCTTCTCCTCCTCCTCATCCATCCAGTCCGCCCGGTGCCACCACGGAAACTGCCCAGCCTCCTCCCCCTCAACCCCCATCAAGTGTCCCACCACAAGCTCCCGTCAGCGGCGGGGCAACCACCCCACCTCCTCAACCGCAACCAGTTTCCCTCCCATCCCAAGATCCCCTACCAAGTCCTCCAGTCACTCGCTCTCGAACCCAGACCCTAGCCCCCCTACAGGAAGTAGCCAGTATGGAGGGCATCGTCCGGGTCCACGTCCCTTTCTCTCCCTCCAACCTACCTCAAACTGAGAAAAGATTAGGCTCTTTCACCTCCATCCCAGCTGCTTACATAAAAGAGTTCCAGTACCTAACTCAGTCGTATGATCTTACCTTTCATGATAGTCACATGATCCTATCCAACACACTTTTGCCCGAGGAGCACAGGCAAGTCTGGGAACAGGCTAGAACTCATGCCAATGAGGTTCACCCAACTACTCCAGCCATTCAATAGGTGCTGAGGCAGTTTCTGACCGAGACCCTAATTGGAACTATAATACGGCAGGGGAGTCACCAGCCGAGATCAATTCATCACCTGTCTCATGGCAGGTCTCAGGAAGTCAGCCAATAAAGCCATTAACTATGAGAAACTCCAAGAAGTTATTCAGGATAAAACTGAGAATCCCTCTATGTTCCTAGACCACCTCACCAAGGCTCTTTTACAATATACCAACCTAGACTCTGAGACCCCAGATGGGAGACAATTATTAATGGCCTACTTCTTCACCCAGAGTTTCCCCAACATTAAGGCTAAACTTAGACGTCTAGAGAAGGGACCCTTAACTCCTCAGGCAGAAGTCCTGGCAGTGGCCTTCAAAGTATGTAATGGAAGGGGTGAAAAGGCCCATAAACAAAAACATCAAATGCTGGCTAAGGCCTTTCAACCTACACCAACCACTGGTGCTCGGGTATCCTCACTTTCTAAGAAGCAGCTTCAAATGTGGTCAAATGGGTCATTGGGCTAGAGCCTGCCCAAATCCCCGGAAGCCCCCGGTCCATGCCCTAAGTGCCATCAGGAGGGACACTGGGCTGTTGACTGTCCTCGCACACCAAGAGGTGCCAGGCCATCCAGCTCTAACACTCCACACATAGACCTTCTGGGTCTGGCAACTGATGATTGAGGGGGCCCGGGACTCCTCCACCCGACCACTACCATCAGTGTACAGGAGCCCAGGGCAACCGTTGTGGTAGCGGGTAGGCCCATCTCTTTCCTTTTGGACACCGGGGCCACCTACTCAGTCCTGAAAGAGTTTGGGGGACCTACCTCCCTCTCACAGTCCTCTATAGTCGGGGTAGAGGGGACACCTTATCAACCTTTACAAACTCCCATGCTTCACTGCATCTTTAGAGGCATTGCTCTCTCTCACTCCTTTTTGGTGATTCCCCGTTGTCCCATCCCCTTTGTGGGAAGAGACCTATTACACAAGGTTGGAGCTTCCATTACTTTTGCTCCCAGACTGCGCCTCAACCCCGACTCACCTTCAATCCCACTTTTACTCGCCCTCCAACCCGCTGCAAACCCACCTCCCTCTCCTCTTCCTCTGCCACCCCACCTAGTCAACCCTGTAGTCTGGGATACCCTCACCTCCTCTATCGCCACCTGCCCCCCAGTAATTATCAGACTTAAAGACCCCCGCCCTCTTTTCCCTCTCAACCTCAGCACCTGCTGCCCCTCAAGAGTTTACTGGGCCTGCAGCCAATTATCCAGGAACTTTTATACAAACGGCTACTATGACCAGCCAATTCCCCTTTCAATACTCCTATACTGGCAGTTAAAAAGCCTAACGGTTCTTACAGGTTTGTCCAGGACCTAAGAGTAATTAATGCAGCCGTTGTTCCCATCCATCCTGTAGTCCCTAACCCCTATGCTTTATTGTCCACCATTCCTGCTTCCAGCACTCACTTTTCTGTCCTTGACCTCAAGGATGCATTCTTCACAATCCCCCTCCACCCCGACTCTCAAGATCTATTTGCTTTTACCTGGACCAATTCTGCCACCCAGACTTCTACTCAATTGACCTGGACAGTCCTTCCCCAAGGCTTTAGAGATAGTCCCCACCTTTTTGAACAAGCTCTGGCGCAAGACCTCAGATCCCTTACTCTCTCAAGCTCCACCCTCCTTCAATATGTAGATGATCATCTCCTGTGCAATCCCTCCCTACAAACCTCTCAACAGGATACTATTCTCCTTTTAAACTTTCTCTCAGAACACGGCTAATCGGGTTTCACCCTCCAAAGTTCAGGGGTCCGCCACTCAGGTCACTTACCCGGGAGTTCAGCTCTCCCCGAGCTACAAGGCCATTACCATAAACAGGAAAAAACTTCTCCAAACCATGCCTGTTCCAAACAACAAAGATGAAATTCTCTCCTTCCTGGGTCTTGCTGGGTTCCTTCGCTCATGGATCCCCAACTTTTCACTCCTGGCTGCCCCCCTATATGAAGCATCCCAAGGACTTCTCACTGAGCCCCTCTTGATGCCCGTAGCTAAGCCCTTCTATAAACTCCAGCTAGCCCCAAACGCCTCATGGTCTATACCTAGTCAACTATGGCAAATCTTCCTCCCATTTGCAACTCCCCTTCTCCTAACCCTTCTGATCCTGCTCATAGCCCCTTGTCTTATTAATTGCATTCAAAAAACACTCCACTCCCAAATGCAAAAAATTGCTAACCAAACCTTTAACCAGCTTATATTACAGGATTACCAACCCCTCTCCAAAGACGATGATCCTTATTAAACCTGGAACATGCCATCACCACTTCAGACCAAGGGCTCATCCGAGGACCACCCCCCATCAATACAAAAATGAATGTCATCGCCGCTAATCAGCAGGAAGCAGTTACCGAAGGCTGACCTTCACCCCTCCCCCAAGTCCTCTACAATTTATAAAACAGAAAAGGGAGGAATGTAAGAATATAGTACTTTATCCTCCATTTACCCCATGGTCCCAAGCACTTGGGCTGGTGAAAATCATGTCTGGACTTGCCTCACCTTATCTCTAAACATTTCACCCCTCCCCTTAAGATCCAATCACCAACGTCCCCATAGCAGAACACACCCTGCTCCTTAAAAATGCGCTTCCTCACCCACGAGCTGCTGCTCTATCTTTCAGCTACTAAAATCTCTTGCGTGGACCTGTGTCTCCTGAGTCATGCTGGGGTAAGGAGGGTCGCGGCCAGATACCCTTTCACAAATGATACCCAAAAAATCATTAAAGCTTAACAAGTACAGTGTGGGTATCTTTCACACACAGACACACACGCACACGCACACGCACACGTACACGCACGCGCGCGCGCATGCACACCCGCAACCAAAGAGTAAGTAGGGTTAGAGCTGGAAGAGTAACTGCATAAAAAAGAGGCACTCGTGCCAGCTTTTCTCTTATTGGAAAAGACAAAGTCATCGATGGCTCCAATGTAACCACCTAGTGAAATCAAAGTAGTGTGTAGGCCAAGTTAAATTGCTAATATATGCTCAGTAATGTTTGTTGTCATTGAAAAGGGAGGGGTGGGGGAAGCGGGAGACTCTTGAAACTAAAGCCAGTCTTCTCCCAGTACCAAGTAAGATCCAAAGCACTTGCAGATTGTCAGCCTCTGGAAACGACAGAACAAGGCCATCTGACCGCTGCACTATTCTGTTCTTAGAAAGCATGCCTTTAGGGCGGCTAGGAAACAGAACCTACGTTAGTACGGGAAAAATACCAAATTAACATACCGCATTTTCCATTCCCTTTTCTTTCACTAAAACAGTATGTAAAGGCACTATATGAATTCATAACCGTGTATAAGACTCAAAAACGGAAGGGACTCCAGACCATAACAACTGCCACCCCAACCCCCGCGACAGAGGCAGCCAGCAATCTTTTCTAATACAGAAAACACTCCTGCGAAACCTCGCCTCCCCCCAGCAGGGGGTACGTACTGCAGAGACTACGCCTCCCAGCACGCAGCGCGGGCGCGACTGGGCCGATGCATGCCGGGAAGTGGAGTATCCCTCTGAACTACGGGATGGAGTTTCCTCCTTTCACCTCTGGTAACTAATGCCACTTATACGCTGGAGTTTTCGGGCACCAGATCAGATATGAAGATGCAGTTTTTAGTGACTCCTTTCAAATCTTATCCCGGTCCTTACCATGCAGAATAACTCTGGGAACTCGTAACAAAAAACAAACCCCCATTCACTTTAACCTTCCGTTTCTGGTTTTGTTGCCGTGGTAACGAGGACGCACAGCCATCCTGGCGGTTATGGCCGGGCTGGGCAGCGCGCAGATCCCGGATGGGGAGTTCACCGCCGTCGTGTACGGGCTCATCCGCGATGCCCGCCACGCCGAGGCCGCGCAGCTGCTGGGCGGAGAGCTCCAGCGGAGCCCGAGGAGCCGCGCCGGCCTGTCGCTGCTGGGCTACTGCTACTACCGCCTGCAGGAGTTCGAGCTGGCCGCCGAGTGCTATGAGCAGCTGGGCCAGCTGCACCCGGAACTGGAGCAGTACCGCCTGTACCAGGCCCAGGCGCTGTACAAGGCCTGCCTGTACCCGGAGGCCTCGCGGGTCGCCTGCCTCCTCCTGGACAACCCCGCCTACCGCAGCCGTGTCCTCCAGCTGCAGGCTGCTATCAAGTACAGTGAGGGCGATCAGCCCGGGGCCAGGAGCCTGGTGGAGCAGCAGCTGAGCGGGGAAGCGGGAGATGACAGTGGGGGCCAGAACGAGCCCGATGGCCAGGTCAACCTGGGTTGTCTGCTCTACAAGGAGGGTCGGTATGAAGCCGCGTGTTCCGCCTTCTCTGCGGCCCTGCAGGCCTCGGGCTACCGGCCTGACCTTTCCTACAATCTCGCTTTGGCCTGTTACAGCAGCCGGCACTATGCCCCGGCGCTGAAGCATATCGCCGACATCATTGAGCGTGGCATCCGCCAGCACCCAGAGCTTGGTGTGGGCATGACCACTGAGGGCATTGATGTTCGCAGTGTTGGCAACACCTTAGTCCTGCACCAGACCTGTCTGGTGGAAGCCTTCAACCTCAAGGCAGCCATAGAATACCAACTGAGAAACTATGAGGCGGCCCGGGAAGCCCTCACAGACATGCCACCTAGGGCAGAGGAAGAGTTGGACCCTGTGACCCTGCACAACCAGGCGCTGATGAACATGGATGCCAGGCCTACAGAAGGGTTTGAAAAGCTACAGTTTTTGCTTCAACAGAACCCCTTTCCCCCAGAGACCTTTGGCAACCTGTTGCTGCTGTACTGTAAGTATGAGTATTTTGACCTAGCAGCAGATGTCCTGGCAGAGAATGCCCATTTGACTTACAGCTTTCTCACACCCTATCTCTATGACTTCTTGGATGCCATGATCACTTGCCAGACAGCTCCCGAAGAGGCTTTCATGAAGCTTGATGGGCTAGCTGGGATGCTGACTGAACAGCTCCGGAGACTCACCATACAAGTACAGGAAGCGAGACACAATAGAGATGATGAAGCTGTCAAAAAGGCGGTGAATGAGTATGATGACACCCTGGAGAAGTATATTCCCGTGCTGATGGCGCAAGCAAAAATCTACTGGAACCTTGGAAATTATCCAATGGTGGAAAAGATCTTTCGCAAATCGGTGGAATTCTGTAATGACCACGATGTGTGGAAGTTGAACGTGGCTCATGTTCTGTTCATGCAGGAAAACAAATACAAAGAAGCCATCGGCTTTTATGAACCCATAGTCAAGAAGCATTATGACAGCATCCTGAATGTCAGTGCTATTGTGCTGGCTAACCTGTGTGTTTCATACATTATGACAAGTCAAAATGAAGAAGCCGAAGAGCTGATGAGGAAGATTGAAAAGGAGGAGGAGCACCTCTCCTACGATGACCCAGATAAGAAAACCTACCATCTCTGCATTGTGAATTTGGTGATAGGGACACTCTATTGTGCCAAAGGAAATTATGACTTCGGTATTTCTCGGGTTATCAAAAGCTTGGAACCTTATAATAAGAAACTGGGGACTGATACCTGGTATTATGCCAAAAGATGCTTCCTGTCCTTATTAGAAAACATGTCCAAACACACCATCATGCTTCGTGACAGTGTTATTCAAGAATGTGTCCAGTTTCTAGAACACTGTGAACTCAATGGCAGGAACATACCTGCTGTTATTGAACGACCTCTGGAAGAAGAAAGAATGCATACTGGAAAGAATACAGTCACATATGAGTCCAGACAGTTAAAAGCTTTGATTTATGAGATTGTAGGATGGAATATGTAGAAATGTCTGATAATGGCTTTCACAATAATGGCTTTGCATCTATATTTAGTACTGTTTATCTGTTTAGCCATTGGCATCTTTACACTTGTTACATGTTGGGCTCATATGTTTGAAAATTGTAGTAATAATTAGATTAACCTCGTTTTTACATCTTTATAAAGTGAAATAGAAACTTTTGACACCTGGATTTATGAAAATTCAGAATTAGATGGGGACACATACTATCAGAATTTAGAGTGCCTATGTTCCCTGTCTTTTGTTATCGTTTGTGCCTTATTAAATTTTGAGTTTTCTGCACATGGATTACATTATCCAGGGGCTTGGAACTACCAAGCCCAGAACGCAGTAGTTGATGTATATGATTTCTAGGTTTTTAATAATAATTTCAGGGATTGTGTGTTCTGTTCTCACTACTTACCCTCTTAGTTATATTATTTGTAATGCATTTGTTTTACATAGAGTTTAGGATATTTGGGCAAGGTTTTTCAATATAGATGTAATGCTTTATGTAACCAAAGTTTCTTAGGTTATAAATGTTTGGTGTTTCTTATTTTTAATGTGCAAGATTCAGTGAGAAATCTTGTGCCCTTAACGGAATCATGGTGCTATGGTGTAGAGACAATAAAGAATTTCACATGATTTTACTTGGTTCTATGTGTTAATAATACTTTGTTCTACTTGTTAATATATGAACAAGATAGTACTGTTACTGTTTTTCTTAACTGCTCTCTCATTTACCTCTAACGGTGACTAATAGCAGAGGTGCCCTGAGAACTCAGTTCTTAATTTCTACCTTTGTGTTTGCAACCGGATATGTTAATGCTGGAATTGTCCCCATGTTGTAGCCTCTCAGGTAAGGGAAAATCTACATTATTCCCACAACCCCACCAAACTTGTCCTTTCATCACAGATGGAAAAGTCAATTCTGAAACCTTATCTTCACTCATAATGCTAGTTTCACAACCATGACTTTTTCAAAGAGAATGCCATTCATTCTGTTAAGGCATTTTATTTTCTGAACCATGTAAGAACATTTCTATTTTTTTTCCCTAACCCTTTTCTCTCCATAAATAGAACTGTCGATCCCAACTTGACCATAGCCCAGGCCTTCTGTACACTGGAGACTTAGAGGAAAAAGTATTAGAGTGAATTATATGAAATTGCCGATTTTGAAAGTTTTGACATACAAAACTAACAATTCCTTATGGTTCAATCCAATAGCTCTCTACTAAAAAGGTAGTGAACTGTCACAATGAGATAATGATTTTTTTTTCTAAGCGGGAAATCAGCCACATAGCTACCCAGGGGAAGTATGGTCAGCATAAATCCTGTGGCATGACCTGCGTGCTCCAATTCTATTAAATCTATCGGAAAATTTGGCTTATGAAGTCCAATAGATCTAAATTTATAAGCATTTTTTATTTCAATTATGTGAGCAGATACCATTCGCCATCATCACGGTTCGAGGTCATATTTGGAGGGTAATGTTTGATGGCCGCCTCAGTGCATCCCATGGCACAATTGTATCAATGGGAAATGTTCTTCGTTTACACTTTTGTATCAAAAAACGTGCATCTGTGCAGTAGCTCTGTACCTCTCACAATCTCCAAGACCCCTTAAGATTTGGAAAGTAAATGAACTGAAATTTTATTTTCAACAGCCATGTTAAAATTCTGATATTTTGCGCATTTCCTCTAAATTTTTTCTTTAGAAAAAAAAAGGCATAAAGTGTAAGTAACGTTAATCACCCAAAGGCAAATGTTTTCCAGATTCCCTTTTGCAAATAACCTGGCCTTTATTCAGCCACACTTTATTTACCCAGGTGCTGGGTGTTTTGTGGTTTGCATGTGTGCGTAATTTAGCTTTTCAGAACATAAAAAGCTTTTCAGAGCAGTTTTTAACCCTTTGCCACTGGGCGGTTGGGATTTCCTGGTTATTAATGCATAAGGAAATCCTGACTGGCTCCTACCAGAGTAAAGGAATGAGGCCAGTCACGGCATGTGCCCCTTCCGTACCCTGGCTCTCTGGGGAGGAACCCACCTGAATTGAGAGATTGCTGCCTGACGACAGCAAAGACTTATGAACCATGACTGCAAATTCACCCAGCCTTCCAAGCGCTAGAAAAAACTGGGAAGGGTGAGGACAGTCCTAACTATCCAGTACTTGCTGTCCTTTATTTTTAGGATATACTTCTTTTAAACTCACCTTCAAAGTACTCAACTCTGCTTATTGACACTAACAGGCAAATCACAATTACTCCACATTTTGCCACTTGAATGAAGAATTTCATTTCTCAGGCTCTGATGAGACACTTTGTTCCATTCTCCTGCAACATTCTGTGATCAATGCTGAAAGCACGATTCTTAACAAAAACATTTCCCTATGCTTATAAAGCCTTCACTCCTTTAAGATGTCTTCATAATGTCTGAATTGTATTTTAAAGGGAGCAATCATTCAATCCAATATTTCGTCATCTTTACACCATCTCCACACGTGTTCGAAATATATGTTTGTACATGAGTTATTTCCATTTCCCCCTTCATGAACAAGAACTTGATCTTTCTGTGCAGAACAACAGACTCCTTTAGTGACATGACATGCCCGCCAAGATTCATATTCCTCATGACAGCCTCTCCTTTCATTCGGCCTCAGCTGTGGCATGGACGGCCACACTAATGCCATCTGTGAAGGTCGGATGTGTACAGTGACTTAACTCTGACTCATTCATGAGAAGCAGACAATTGCAAATTGGGAAAACTCTGTGGGGATGGGGGTAGGTCATCGGGCAATGAGAGAGCCGTAATCAGAGGGGATGACACGCCCTCCCAGAGGGGTGATATAGGAACATTCATTCAGGCATGGCCTCTCAGACCTCAGAGAAATCCATACAGAACAGTCCATGCTAGAGTTGGCTTGAGATTATAACAATGTTTACAGAAGGCTATGGAGTTGATGACCAATAAATAAGCATACTAGGAAATATGAGATAAGGGTAGATGACTTGGAAAGGAAGCTTTAAGGGCGTAACTTTTGGCCCCTCTGCCCTATAACCTTTGCTTGGGCTCATTTCTACACTGGCATACGGACGGTGAGCAGTGCTAGAAGTCTGTCCAGGCAAGCAAAGTGTAGCTATCACAACTATCCAATTTTAACACTAAGATTACCAAAGTAACCTTTCATTCACTCAGGTGACGCTTTCATCCAGTGAACATCAATCAGTTCTTCTGAGTATGACTTTTGTCAGGTTCCTCAGTCTTTTTCTTAATGGCTGTGGGTGATGTGAAGGCATCTGGAAGATGGAGTTCTCCTATTGGTATTTTCTGCCACACTGAGTACCATTCTCCATTCACTAACTGCCTCCTCTCCTTTGTTCACCTGCGACTAACGTGACTTTCCCGTTTTTTTGTACTCACTTACTGGGCTATATACCCTTACTATTAGTCAACAGCACATTTTGTGATAAGCTAGTTAACTCTGGGTTCTTAGTTGTCCAACCACATAATCACCATGACTGTAACCACCAGATTATAAACTTATAATTTCATCCTAGCTATAAGACACGTGCAAGTTTTTGAGCACTAGCTCAAATCCTTCAGCAGCAACCTTAGTTCTTGAAGTTTTAAGAAACTGTGACTTTCCAAGAACCCAAATCGGCTCTAGGTTATAAGAAAATGTTTCTTTAATCTTAAAGCATTTCTTTCAGTTTCTAGTCTATGGGAAGATGTATAACTTATATATCTGGTTATTCTTACATTTTTAAGTGCAGCTCAAAGGAAAACAATATTAGTTATTAAAATGTAATTTTATTAAGTCTACCAAATAGGACACTTCCTTTTTTTTGTTTCATATTGAACCTATAACGGCAATAACACAGGACCATGCAGATTAAACATTTACAGAGCAAGACAGCATGAGACAAGGCTTTCTAATATTGCCACATTGTGGAGGAGTCAAACAGCCTCCTCTCTAGTTAGTAGAATCCATTTCTTTACTTGTGCCCTTCCTTCGGTAGAAGGCAATGACTAATAATCTACTTTAAAAAGCAGACGTCTTGTATACATCAGAGTCCCCAGCACAAGCAGCTTAGAGCAGTGAAGCGGCCAGCACAGAGGCCCTGCATGTGGTTGGACCTTGCTCCATTCCCCAGCAACGCCACTTCCCACCAACCCACAGTGGGTGTTCCTCCACCTTTAAGCCTCAGCTATTGCACCAGTAAAAAGAATATCACTCACTCACAGGTTCTTGTGATGACAACCATTACCTGTGGTCTGGGGTTAAGTGCCCGGCACAGTGTCTAAGAGGTGAATTAAAAGTAGTTATCGATTCAATAATCAACTCTAGGGTAGTGTTCACATAGAGTGAATCACTAAGACTGAGTTGGAAGGGGCATCAGAGATTTTCATTTTACAGAAGAAACTAGGCCCACCAGGGAAAGTGACCTAACAGGGAAAGTAGAGAAAAATGGAAAATACACGAAATTTCCAGAATAAAACTTTTTCAACTGTGTTTAGAACTTCACCTTCTCCTAAGGAACTTTACAGCTTTACACTGACCAATTTCAGTCATTTTTAAAAGCATCCTCCCACCTCTAATGTGGACACAATCAGGTGCAGTGGATGTGACCCATCTATGCAATGGGTTTCCATAAGCTGACACTAGGCTCCATCACAGATGACAGCAAAACAGTGCAGCAGAAAACGGGTTTATAAGTCTATTAAAAAAGACACATGCTCCTGAAGCCAGACACAGGCAAAAGTAAACGTGATGGTAGTAAGACCTCATTTGTTTGTGGTAGCGTAGCACAGGAAATTGGAGCAGCATGATTTATGAAAGGATTTTAGTCTCGCAGTCGACAATGTTATATGAAGTAAATGCAATTGCATGTTTAATGTTGGGCGTAAATGTCAGTTCACTGAAAAAAAAAGCCTATTTGTGGGGCCAACTGTAAAAATATGAGGTAGACAATGGCATGTCTAGTCGAAGTGCAGAGGCCTGGACCCTGAATGTTCTATGGGTGTGTAGCTGGACAGGCCTCTGTGTACTATAGATGTCTGCCATTACTCGGATGAGAACCCAGATGGTATGTGTCTCAATTCCACTGATGACCCAAAGCTGAATGGGACAAACCTATTCTGGGTAGGAGTTTAGATCCTAAAACTAAAAATCTGGAACCAAACCCAGTAAGATACAAATTTCAGTAAGGATAAATATAAGTAATGGGACTTTAAAAAAATTAGCCTCCACGGAGAAGTGGCCAAAATGGCATGTGCAGAGAAGACAAGCTTGTGTGAGGTGACAGTGCATTGTCCATCAAAATGCATTTATTAGTGAGCAGACTAAGGAAATCATTGGTACTACTCTAGAATATTCAGGCCTCAATGCGTCATTTGAAGAACATCAAAAGGACACAAATGGAGAGAGATTAGGATGGTGGACAGTCTAGGACTGTTAGGAGGAAAACTGACTGGAGATCTGGGGGAACATAAGCTGTCTTAAAAACCTGAAGAACTGCCCTTCAGTGGAGCAACTGGACATCTTTATGACTACAGAGGTTACATTAATGGATAGAAGAGGGAGACAGGTTTCAGTATGATACGCAAAATCCTCTTAACATCTCAAGATTCCAGAAGTCAAAAAGGACTCCCTGAAAAGGCAATCGATTCTTATTCGTGGCCATAGATGTTCGGGAAGACTGACTCTGTCTGTGGCCCAGGGGTTATGGGGGTGAGGGGGAGGCTGGAGAGCAATTAGATTTGAGAAAAAACAAGGTGACACTATCTCTTCATTCAGTCTAAGCTTATGGAAGCCAGATAGAAGACTGCTTTAACTAAAATGTGCGAGCTAAAAACCTAGTGTGGCAAGTGATTATTGAAATATACCTAGTAAGACTGAGTTCAGCAGGCCTGACCCTCATACGTGTCAGACCCTGGAGAGCTATGACCTTCTCTCCAGCGGGAGCCACAGACCTTCACTCCTGGACGTGCTGACTCATCAGTGCAGACTGTATCCTATTTGTTCTCTGATGCTGTCAACAGAGGTTAAATGGAAGCAGCATGAAATAAGCAACAATTTTCATAACAGTGAGAGTTTGGGTATTGTTTTATTTTTTTCCCAGCACATTTTAAAAATCACACATGAGCATTTGCTTATAGAACAATACAGTCTAGGAAAAGCAATAAAAGGAGAATCCAAACAAACACCAAAAGCACAGTATACAGACTAATTGTTGAGCCCTTGTGGAAGAACAGTATGGCCCAGTCTGAACTGACAAAGCTATGCTGGAATCTCTCAGGAATTTTCCTTCCCACTACATATCCACTTTTAGACTACAAATGTAAAGAGAAGAACTGTTTGTATGCAACTAATTACAGCAGTATAATGGCTTACATACAAGCGCTTACCCACATGTAGTTCCCAAAAGATGACTACAGTACTGGCAGGAGTGTACCGCCTTGGAGGAAGACTCGGGATAAGATATTATTCAAGTCAAGTTGTATCAGAGCCGAAGTATTTCACAGGCTTAGCAAAAAAGGACAAAAGTTAAGAAATATAATCTACATATATTTCTCATAAGACTTATCATTGTCCAGAACAGAAATATTCATTATTCTGAAGGCACCATCACACAAAAAAGGACTGACACACACATTAGGAAAAGAAATCCCCTCACAGGCTCTGCTGCTCAGGGAGCTCTGTGAGCAGCTACCCAAAAGTAGGTAGTGGGTATCTCAGGGACTGCGTGAGTAGGCCACATCCAAGCCGCATCTTAGGGCTGCTAAGTTGGGACAGTAGGCTTTAAAATGTAAGAATGAAAGTACATATAAATCCCATCAACTGAAAAGAGGTATGTGAGAGTACAGGTCCACCATACAATTAGCTAAAAGTGCTAGAGTAGGCGATTCAAATCAACATTGCAAAAAGCATTTTCCGTGTTTCTACATACAACTACTTAATTTCTGACATGTTCTTGAAGAGGAATAGCCTTGAACTGCTAACTAATCTTTACCTTTAAAGACTTATCCTCTCCCACCCATTTTAATGGCTATTCCATGGAAAAAAACATTCTAACAAGGCACTGTGAACTTTGGGGGCTATTCATTAAGTAGCTCAAAAAATAATTATTTGTACAAACTGTGTACCAGTACAAGCACTGCATGTTCTTGTTGGACATGTGAACAAGGTTACTTTAAGGGCCAAACAACATGTTTTCTAGGGCACTCGTGTTCATGCAAAGCACTGCCAATCATAAAATGCCTTAAAAACATGTATATATGTTGCTTAGAAACCCACTAACACATTTTCCTTCTCTCTTTCACTCTTAGATTTGGAAGCTCAGAGTCTCTGAAAATGTTCTTAATATACTTAATGTATTATTTTTCTTCCTTGTGAGGGAAAAAAAAGTATAAAATAATCTCCTTTGGGAACCAAAAAAGAAATCTTGTCATGTTCACAGAACTGAAGTGACTTAATTCTGTGATGGTTCTTTGGCTTGAGTGTCCTGTGTATCAGCAGTCCATACTCACATTTGCTAAGAAATGATGGTTACAAGAGCACACATGTCCTCACTCTTTGAGGACCTTCCAAGGTTCAATGGGAATGTGTCAGGTGCACAGGAGACTGTACACCTAGGAATTTAACATTGATTTAAAAACGAATTATAAAGTGATGAAACCTAGCTAACAATATACTCAGCTATAAGTTCACAGGGATTTAGTCATATTTAGGTTGCACTTGATTATACTTCATAAAATTATAAAAATTAATCTTTTCAAATCAGTGGAAATATGAAGATGAAAAACTAAAATTGAAAGAAAAACCCATATGCAGTTCCACATTCCCTTTGAAGAAAAAGAGTCTCGTCGACTCAGATCTGTTTTATTAATAACAATAGTTTCTAAAATCTGTTGACATTAAAAGTAGTTTTTACAGCCAAATTTCACACTAAAGACAAACACTGGCTTAAGGAGCAGAAAGCTGAGTAACTTACATCTTCCATTATCAGACACTGTATTTCAATAATTACAAAATATATTTTATACTTTGTGGATTTCAGCATCAATGTATACATTATTTCCTTTGCAGGAAGTTGAAATTAATAGGAATTAAATGAATATATTGACATGTGACTCATTTGGAAACAGAAAGCCTAGGGCAAAGCCAATGTTCTGTAATTCATACAGCCAAAGGCAATTCTAGATTTTTCAGTCCTAAACTGGTACTTGTTATTTTTAGCTTTTCTCTCACTATGAGCTAAGCCCTATTAAATCCAAAACTGCTAAAGAAGCACCAGCACTTATGGTTTGTGAATCAATCCAGAATAAATGTTTGTGTTCTATATTTATATAGACCAGATGCTCAATCAAACCCAGCCCATTTGAACAGCTGAGATTACATACCCACGTTTGGGACTACAAGGCTTCTCTGATCAGCTCTGGTCAAGAAGTTTAGCTATAAAAGAATATGACAAAGGAAAACGTCTGGAGCCAACATGCAGAATGGCAAGCTAGGGCTTCACAGTTACTACAAGAATATTCTGGAAGAGTTTTCCTTACAACCACCTTATCTGGTATTAAATATACACACTGAGGGAACCTCATCCTTTCCTGGGCTTTTGTTTTCTAAAATACACCAACACAGCTACATAAACTAGGCTTCCAGCTTCATAAATAATTCTTATGTAACAGTATGGTAATATGTAAGCATTTAGGAAGAAAACTCCCAATTCCTCTGAAGAGAAAATAATTTAATCCTCTTTTCTTTGTTGGTAAAATGCTGGGCACAAAAAAACATGTGGCTTCTGCAATCCGTACTTAGCTGAAAACAGGTCAAGTTACTCAGCAAATTCACTTATGCACCAAACATTAAGGCAACAGTTTCTCTAAGGGTCAACACAGCCTATTTGTAATGAGTCTTCAGTATTCAAAGCCGTTTCTCACCAGCAGCAAGATCCCAGTCCAACTAAATCCTCAATTCAAATGTGACATCATCAAACAAAATATTAGAAATATGACTAATTCAAGAAAGACACGCTGGTTATGCAGTACTGAAAACCAAACAGGCTACAAGCTTTAAAAAATTTAAGTCAACTTACTCAAAAATGCGTTAAGAAGCCTCACATAATGTTCTCTGGATTTTAACTTTTATGAAGCCATTTTCAGGTATTTCAGAAATATGAAGCAAAGTTTAAGTGCTTCAGTGCATATTCAGAAACTCAGCTCTCCACAGACACTGATTTATGCCGAGGCACCTCTCAGAAGCAGACAGTAAGGGAAAGGCTTTCTGACTTATGAAATCTGAGTGAGACAGTATTGAGGGTTCATGTGTTTCAAAATGATACCTGTAGAAATGATCCCAACACAGAATGTAATAAAATCACTATAAAACCAAGGTTGGGGAGTCCTGCATACAAAGACATAAATCACTCATTTCCATAAGGCTCTTGTAGGACAGTGAACACAGCTATTTCAGGTGTGACATTCATCGTTTCCTAATATCAAATACAGACTTCTGAGGTTACTGAAATCCTAACTCCCTGGGAAATAATGTTATAACAATCACGTGCAAAGGAATGGATCTGCTTATGAATCTGTAAGTTTTATTAAAAAAAAATTGCTCAGAAAACACATATACACTCCAGTGCGATATTAGTACCACATTAAATTTTACATTTTGATCACCAATTAGAGAAATTACCTTCATTAATAGATGCATTTTATAAAACTGAGGTTTTTATCATTCTAGAGTCAAATGTAATTTCTTCATCAAGTATCTGACTATTTCAAATATCAAGGGCTTTAAGCAAAGATCTGCTGGAAACTTTATAATTAAAAATAAATCACCAATGAAGAGAGGCAGCTTCTAATAAATAAATAGCTTTTGCTGTTAAACTATTATTTAATTTTGATTTGCCTACAGATTTACGTTTATTAGTTTGAGGCCAATTTTATTAACTAAAAATTATTTGTCATTTGAAGTGCTAAAAATACCATCTTGTCAATTTTAAGTTTTCATTTTTCTGGTTAAGTCTGTTTCAGATATAAAAGGTATCAAACTGCCCAAAAATACTTTGGAGCTGTTGCTACACAGACAGACAGTATGTCCTTCTAAAGGATGGTCTGTTTAGACTTGCATTATCTGATCAAATATTAATTTTAAAAAATTATCAAAAGTTAGGTATTGCATTAAGAAAAGAATACATCTCAAAATGTGAATCATGAACCTTGACAGTGATTCAAAGTAATCATTTCACTGATTTCAGTATCCAGGTTTGAATGTAAAAATGTTTGCTAAATGTAATTAACATTCTCCCTATTATTTAAGAAATGTTATTTCAAACTTCTAATTATGGTATGTGCATTAATACATTCTATTTTTTTTTTAATTTAGGTTAAACCAGTAATTCAAAAAAAGGAATTAAATCATTATTAAAAACTAAATTGCAGCTTTACTTTTATATGAAAATTTGTTGTTTGGGTTAATTAAAAAAAAAATTGTCATTGAAATTGTTGAGGTTTTCAAATTCAATAGCTGAAGGATGACTGTTTCTTTAGCCAAACAATTCTTTGGCGACATATACTAAGTATAAGGAGTCTTACTTCTGTTCCTGTTGCAGCTTCCTCTGCTTTTCAGCAACAAGAATGTGAAATCAGAAACATTAGGGCTCTTAAGCTGAATAAAAGCATTCATTTCATGGTCAACCTGTTCTTCACATACAATGAGTCAGCTTTTCTTATAAAACATATCATGAATGAACTAAGATAGGACAATAGGTTATCTCAGTGATACAAAAATAACTCATACATCAGTAGAAACAGAAACATGGAAAAGAAAAATGTGTCTCCTAACAATAATTTGTATACTGTTGATTTAAGATTTTATAACTACACACGACTGTCAAAAGAAAAATGTAGGCCAAGCACCTTCAGAACGGAAGGCATCCTGAACAAAAGGCTGCCTACAGTCTTTCATGAGTATCCTTCCTTAATGGCCTACTCACACTAGAATGCACACTTTGAGCAACACACATGTACACCACTCCTCTGTGAAACCCTTCCCTAGGTATCTGCTTTCCAGAAATATTCTTTCAGAAACATCCTTTTAAAAAAAGGCTAGATAAGCAATAGGTAACACCAAAATCTGCCTTTGTTCCCATGAGGAGGCGTCAATACCAAACAGCTGGCAGCATCTTCCTCTTAAATAACAACTGGCAGCCTTGTGCTGCCTGACTAAAATTTGAAACGACAACCAGTTGGCCTGCATGAGAGAGATTTAGGAATACCGTCTGTTAATCCACAGATTCAGAAACAAAACAAACTATAGAATGAAACAAACTTATTTTAAACCAACAAGCAAATGTGGCTGAAATATAGTCCATGATATATTTGATTACTGGTATAAACATAGGTGAAAACAAAGAAAAAAAGTGACATTTCTCGTAACAACAGTTGATTTATAAAAGGTTTCTGTTTCCAAAAATGTTATTGGGGTCCACATATTCCTTGACAGACTTCAGCATCCCAAGGCCGACATCAGAGATACTTTCCTTTAGCCACTGCTTCCGTAACTTGCCCACTGGAGAAACAAAATAAAAAATGCTTCAGTGTACAGTGATGTTAGGAACCAATCAATCTTGTGACCACGAATGAACAAACACTGTGTGATAAATGCTTTTATTCAAAAATGAGAAATGTTTTGCTTTATTTGATTTATTGAGCCCAGCAGACTATCAAGCTCATTAAGCCCAATGTATTCTCAGGGGAAGCCTGTGGCCACAGTGTCTCCTTTCTCTGTAAACTAGGAAATGGAGATGAAGGAAGCTTGGACTGAGATGATGGCCCATTTTACAAATAACAAAATGAGAAAAACATGCATTTCAAAAGAACCCACCTTCTGTTTTAACAACCAAAACACACCAAAGTTTCAGAGAAAATAAGTTAACTAAAGAAAACATCATATCCACATGAATTTGTTGGGTAAACTGTATCAAAAATGACAGAATATATGTCTGTAAAATATTTTAAGGAGAACAAAACAAAGATTAAGAAAACCTGAACTTTTTATAGGCTTAAGAAAAATACTTGGTTATGAAGCTTTCCATTAGCATTTTTTTTTTCACATTACTCCTAAATACATTTGTATGATCTTAAATAATGGTTACTTTCTTCCTACTGTTTTTCCAGAATTAGAGTTTTTTTAGGCACTAAATAAATCAAATGCCTAATCCATCTTAATCTTCTGCTTTTATGCATTGTATAATGTTCCCCTTCTTTGTTTCTAGGTCTTGCTTATTTATTCTGAGAATAACATAGTAATATAATGGTTAATTATAATGGCTAGTGGCATAAATTATATTTCAAAAGGCACTCAATGAGAAACAACCTTTCTAAGTAGAACTTTTTAAAGAAAGGATATGTACTTAATCTGCAAAAGAAAATTCTGAAATGTCAGTTTGCTTTGGCATTAAAAGGCAAAGCAATATGGTGACTTATCTGTGGCAAAATGGATAAATCTTTTAATTTATGAGTAGGATTATGTGTTGTTAGTACTCTTCAAATGTATTACTGTAATAACTGAACTCAAATGGTCATTTTCCACAAATGTTCTTTAATGATACAAAGTCATCACAGGAATTTAACTGGCCAACCGAAATGGGAAACCTCTTTTCATTAAAGTATTCAGCCTGTCATTGTAAAATGCATTCCCATTTATCAGGCTGTAGTGATACACCACAGCACCTGGCTTTTAGAGGCCTTAAATACCATTTTAAGGTCAACTCAAACCATCTTTTGTGCCCAGTTCTCAAGGAAACCATCAAATTGTCATCAAAATAATAGATAGTATGAGATCATCAGAAAACAAAATATTTCTACTTGGCTTCTTAATAAATAAAATAAAAAGACACTGTTAAGTGTTAAGATGAGGAAACATGAGGCACAGCAGGAAAAAATCATAAAGGCAAAAGAAAAATTTTAAAAGAGCTCTAAAACCTGAAACCAACCGGTGCAAATCACTATTCACACATTCTCTACCCCCTTAGAGATGTTCCAGCAGGTTCTCCTCCTATCTCCCTAAGAGACAGCTCACCACAGTGCTCAGCTCTACAGAGGAATTAAAGTCTATAAAGCCTTTTCACCTCAAATATCTTACGATTTTTAGCAATTAAAAAGTTACAATCAGTTGTTGCCAGGTTCACTCCAAGGGATAAAAAGAAAAAAAAAAGGAACTACTCTGTGAGTGGTACAAGAGGCATTTTTATAAGCTGCCCACACTGAGGCAGCTCGAGAGAGAGGTGAAGAGCAGTCAGTGCCAGTCTCCTCTGTTATCTGTAATATAGTTTCACTGAATATGTCCTGTGGTTATGGATGTAATTGTCCTGAAAACACTGCAAACAACTGCTCCAACAAGAGGGAGCACATTAGAACCTCAGCAGGATGCCCAGCAGCTAGCGTGTCTGCCTGGGTGTACACCTCTGGTAATAATGCAATTCCACAAGGAACTGAACCATCGTATGAGAAGCCACCCAACAGCCATTGCATATTTAATGAAGTTGCTCACCAAGTGCTGGAAAACAGAAGGTGCTTGGAGTGCATCATTAGCTCTGTCAGAAGGATAATTTACACATCTATCTTGTCAAATTGTCTATGTCTTATACTTTTACAATAATCAATCTAACATACATTTGGTTAGTGAACTAGAAAGAAAAAAAAAAGCAGTATAGGCGGCATAGCCGTGGCCCCTTACAGACATATTTCATGAATGAATTTACTCCTTGATCAGAGGTCGATGAGCTGCTTTTTTTGGTGACACCAGAATTTGAACTGAGGTTAGAAATCATGGCTTATGCAATTAAAGGGACTAGGAATCTTTTTGGTTTTGCCTAACAGTTTAAGTAACTACACTGTAGGATAAGGGTACGAACAGAAAACACAGTTTAAGTAAAAATGCTCAATAAGCCTTTGTAAATAATTGTTATAATTTTGTAGGTCTTATAAAACAATTAGTGGAAACAGTTTCATAAAATTCTAAAGAACCTTCTGTGGCTATCTCAGATGAGTCTCTAAATTAAAAAAAAAACAATGAAAAACCAAAGAGGGATCACACTTCAAAGCAGAAGACTTTATTCTAGAGCTAAATATAATAATAACAACACTCTTTATACAATTCTTATTTGCACTGGTAAGCATTTAGACTATACTGATCTGTATACATGTAACGTGTGTGCACAACTATATAGTAGCTGCTTAAACATTAATATATAGAGCTGATTTGCAGAACTGGAGGAAATGATAACACTGTCTCATGCAGCATGCCATACTGGAGAAGGAGAGAACGGATGAACAAAACAGCAAATGATAGGTAGCCTATGTCGCCTCCAACATTCCTTGTATGTACAGTCATCCATGAAAAGGCATCTGTACATTCTTATTACATGAAGCTTATTCATATTTCCAGACATGGATTATTTGATATGGGATACTCATGATTACTGACTCAGCTACATTCCTTTGACTTCTGATACTCTAGGAAGTATAAACCTAGACTGAGAGTCAACACCAGAACCACAAAAAGCCAAGTCATTACCTTTGAAAATAAAATAGGGACTCCGTATTCCACAGTTCACAAGTACTCTACATATATAATGCCAAAGTGCTTAAGCCAGGAATTTTAGTCTTAGATGTATTTTTAAAGATACAAAAAATATAGGCCAATCAAACACTGAGCATTATAGAAAACTAATAGGGGAAGCTGTTTTTCTGCTTAAATTAAAAGTGGACTTCACTTTTCTACAATTTAATATTTAATGATGTATATACAGACTGGATAAAACAAGTATTTTGTGTTCTTCCACAATATGCAGTACATTTAAATTTTTTACTTTTGGAACAGAGAAAACAGAAGCTATCGGGGACAGTGTTTCAAGTCACAGGCCCAACAGTTCCCTTTGCATGCTAACAGCTCCAAGAAAGAATGTATTGTGTGGTATGAACAGCATAAAAGAATAAGCAGACTTGTGTGTACAGGTGGTGGGAGGGAGAGTAGTACTATGTGTGCAAAATGTGGACATGGTAGCCAGCCTGGCCACCAAAAACTAACTAGAACTACTCTTGGAGGTGAAAGGGACTAAAGACCAAGCAGAAACTACCACAGAGTCCTATCTTAAAAGGGATAAATTGGGGTCTGCTAACCAGTTCCTTTCAGCTAAATAAGTAAAAAACTTCCTAAATTATGAATGTGACTGCAGGGTTGAAAAGGTTTATTATATACTCATTTGAAAAACCATTTTGACTGTTAACGTTAGAGAATTATTGAAGCTAAAGCTCACAAGTAGAACTTAGCCAAAGCTAAAAAGCACCTAATCATTATTATAATATGTATATTTGAAAGCTTTGTGGATACCTCTTTAGCACTATTCTATAGGTCAAATTTTAAAAAGAAAATCTAGACTTAGCTGCTTGCATGAGTGATCTGAACACCGACTTTGTATTTCAACATTTAATGAATCCAGCCAAACCACTGGTGACTATATAAGGAACTAGACACTCAATAACCTCTTGTCAGATGAAGTTCTGGCCTCATGAGATGTGTTAGGTACTGAAAACAGAGGAAGACAATAAGTAATTTCTACTCTTTGAGCACTTGGTGATCTGACTGCAATGGTGCTTTGAGGTTGAGGGGAGGGTTCAACCTAAAAAGAGGATTTAGCTGTCCATTGTTTATGCTATAAAGTGTGTGTATTTGGTTTTCCTGGAGGTACAGACTTTGAGTATTAGCCAGCACATCTCCAACTGAGGGATGCTAACATCCAGCCTTTAAAGAAATGTCGGATGGAACTATGATTATCTGAGAGTCTAATTTAATGCTTAGTGGATAAGTCATTTTGATTTACTAAGTCACCTGACTTACTCTCTACTAGTGAAACTTGATATCAAGATGACAAATTCATGGCTATCATGGACTTTAACAAATTAT
This sequence comes from Phataginus tricuspis, assembly GCA_029783875.1. Lineage (NCBI taxonomy): Eukaryota > Metazoa > Chordata > Mammalia > Pholidota > Manidae > Phataginus > Phataginus tricuspis. Next base: position 10,611,858 of record JAQQAC010000477.1, read on the forward strand.
TAATATTTGATATTGTAAGATTTTTCTCTCATTAAATATTTAAAATGTCAGTTTTCTTCATGCTAAGATATCATCTGTGCAGTTTATACAATAGCTCTAAGATCTTACAGATCCTTGAATAGGTCTTTAGAGATTAGGAAACAGAAAAAAAGTTTGAATTACTAGAGCGGTAACAGATCACAAGAACTGGATTCAGTCTGTCTTCAGGACACAATCAAGGGCTAATTTTATTGCATGTCCCCCAGAAATGGCTTGACCACAGTTGAGATTTAAACCTATGTGCAGTTAAGGCCTATATGACAGAGTCAAAAGCAAGTGAATGGGTCAAATAACATGGGACAAATAAAGGCAGAAAAGGAGAGAAAATAACACATACTCCTTAAAGACTAGGGCCATGTTTTATGCATTTGTGTAGTCCTGTTGCAAAGCATGGTGTATGCCACCCAGTAAGAATTCAATTCATGTTAGTTTAAATAAAAAGTAAATACTGAACCACAGCTATCTACAAGCCACATTAGGTAAGGCATAGGGACTCGAATATCTAGGAAAAGCAATCTGGGTTTCCTTCATCTCTACCAGCTCTCTCTCTGTCTGCCTTGTATTCCCTACATTCTGACATTATTTCTTATATATACTCAGAGCTATTCTACAGCAGCTCAGACTGGAGAAAAAGAATGTAAAATTCTCATTTCCTTCACATCTCTAGGACTCTTTGGACCCTATCAGTGGTCCTCAACAACGGGAATCTTGCTTCCCAGGTGACATTTGGCCATTATTAGCGACTTTTTTAGTTGTCATGACTGAGGCAATGTCACCAGCATCTAGTGGGTAGAGGCCAGTGATGCTGCTAAACATTGTTCAATGAACAGGACACGCCTCACAGAAAAGGATTATCATGACAAAAACGGTAACAATGCAAAGACCAAAAAATTCTGGACTACATGCTTCCAAGGGGCTGTCTCCTAGAAGCCCAGCTAATTTCCAGAAAGGGAAAATACCATCATCCTACAACCCAACTGGATTTGCAGCAAATGCTAAGGTGATCTTGCTCAAAATATGCTGCTACTCACCAAATTGAAAGAAATTCAGGAAAGAGTGGTGGAGTGGTCAGAAGTTACATCTGAGAACATCAACTATTAATGACAAACACTATTTCAAAAGTTAACTCTGGAAAGATTTTTTAAGTCATTTCTTTATGGGAGGGGGGCATTTTTCTAGCCAATGAATGAAAATATATATGAAATGAGGCTTCATAGCACTGCCCAACAGAGCTTTGTGATGATAGAAATGTTGTGTATCTGCACTGTTCAACATGGTAGCCCCAGCCACATGTGGATGTTAAGCACTTGAAATGTGGCTACTGAAACTGAGGAAATGAATTTTTAATTTAACTAATTTCAATTTAAATAAATTTTAAAGGCCTAGTGGCTTTTATGTTAGACAACAAAACATTAGAAATAAATTTTACCTGAAATCCCCTTCAACAGCTATTACACTTGGAAATATCTATACGGATTAACTGTTTGCTAAATCCCATGAAACTAACTATAAAAGCTTAATTATATAATTAGTAGTAGGAGCACCCTCAGACTAACATACATCTTATTTAGAAGAGTCTTGGACATAAAATTGCTGAGAAGAAAAAGTTCTCTTTGGAGGCCTAAAGAGAAGTAGCATTATCCAAGCCACCCATTCTCTCCTGGTCATGCACCAGAGGCTGGAGGGTACTACAGATACAGCAAACGTAAGAGCTGGCAAACACAATGTAGTCCCTGCTCTTTCATCTTGGACCAGAATTGTAATTGCATGGATGGAAAGGCAGGGGATCAACACGTTATTACAACAGATTTTCTGTCAGCTGTCAAATCTGTTTAGCCTATGATATAGCTGAAATAGTTAAATGTTCAGCTAAATTTGGGTTAATTTAGTTTTTACAGTCTTGTCTCAGAACCTAACTATTTACAATATTGCTTCTGTGGAAAAATACTCTTAATCAACTTCTCCGTCTTGTGCGAAAAAAGCCTGTCACAAAGAAGAAAACAAAGGAAAAAAATAATTTAATGTACAAAACAAAATTTCTGGTATTTTATGGTAATCTGATAAAGATTCAATATTGGAAAGGCTATACTCATCTAGTAGCTATCGAAAGACCAAAATCACAAGCAAGATTGTTAACACTGATATAATCAAGATACAGAACAGTTCCATCACAAGGATCCCTGTGTTGCCTGTTTATTTCACCCCTCCTCACACTCAACTCCTGCTGGAAACCACTCATCTGTTCTCTATTTCTAAGTTTTGTCATTTCAAAAATGTTAGAGCAATAGGATCACATAGTATGTAATATTTTGAGACTGGCTTTTTTTCACTCAGCATAATTCCCTGGAGACTCATCCAAGTTGTTGCTTGCATTAATAGTTTGTTTTTTCTTACTGCTGAGTAGTAGTCCATGGTATAGATGTACCACAATTTTTTTTAGCCATTTAACTAGTTGAAGAACATCTGGTCTGTTTCCAGTTTGGGGCTATTAGGAGTAAAGCTGCGCTGAATATCCATGTACAAGTTTTTGTGTGAACATGTTTTCAATTATCTGGTATAAATGCCCAAGAGTGTAATTGGGTTGAATGGTAGCGGCATGCTTCATTTAAAAGAAATTGCCAAACTTGACAAGAACGGCTTTACCACTTTACATTCCCACCAGCAATGTATTCTTGACCTAGTTCTACATTCTTGCCAGCATCTGACATTGTCACTTTTATTATTTTAGCTTTCACCTTCAGTGAAATGAGTCTCATGTCTTTTGCCTTTTTTTTTAACTGGATTTTTTGCAACTTACTACTAAATTTTGAGGGTTCTTTACCCACTCAATAGCCTATCTTTTCATCCTCTTAAAAGAGCCCTTCACAGAGTAAACACTTTAATTTTGACGAGATCCAACTTATCAATTTCTCCTTTAATGGACGTGCTTTTGGTGACCAGTCTAAGAGCTTACCTAGCTCTAGATCTGTAAGATTTTCTCCAGATCTTGAAGATTTTCTCCTGATTTCTCCTAAAACTTTTATTATTTTATAGTTTATATTTAAGCCCATTAGGATAATATTTTGAGTTCATTTTGGTATTAGGTGTGAGGTTTAGGTCAAGTTTCTCTCTTTCTCATTCTCTTTTTTTGCCAATGGATGTACACTTGCTCCAGCACCACTTCTTTTAAAAGCTGTATGCTTCCTCCATTGGATTGCTTTTATACCTTTGTCAAAATCAGTTGGGTGTATTTGTGTGGGTCTATTTCTGGGTTCTCTACTCTGTTCCACTGATCAACGTTGTCTCTCCTCTAACACCATACAGTCTTGATTACTATAAGCTATATTTTAACTCTTGAAATCAGGTAAATTGATTCCTATGCCTTTCTTCTTTTTTTTTAAAACTGGTTTAGCATCTAGTTCCTTGGCTTTACCATATAAATTTTAGAATAGTCTTTTCTGTATCCACTAGAATCTTGCTGAAATTTTCTTAGGAACTGCATAAACAAATAGATAAATCTGGAAAGAATTGACATCTTTACTATGTACAGTTTTCCACCATCTATGAACATAGTCTCTCCATTTATTTAGGTCATCTTTTTTTTCATCAGCATTCTGTAATTTGCAGAATACAAATCCTGTATCTATTTTGTTAGATTTATGCCTATTTCATTTTCTTTGGAGCAACTGCAAGTGGTATTGTGTTTTAAATTTCAGTTTCTATATGTTGCTGTTAATATAAATGTGACTGATTTTTGTGTGTGCTCTTATATTTGGCAATCTTGATGATCTTGTTTTTGTAGATTCTTTGGGATTTTCTACACAGACAATCATGTCCTCTGTAATAGCAACACTTTTATTTCTTCCATTCCAATTTGGATATCTTTTATTTCACATGACAGGTTTTTAACAAATAGCCTCAAAGTTGATCTTTTGCTCCTTCTTTTGAGCAGTCTCTTTTTACTTATAAAGCATCTGACACTACTGCATTCTAGTTCCTGATACTACTGGATTCTAGTAAGGCCATAAAAAAAGCTAAGAGTAGCTGCCCCACAATTATTCTTTGAATAGTAGGAAATAATGTTGGCTAGGTAAAGACACCAATATTGTAATTTAGACTAGCTGGTTATATTTAATCAAGGTTTTTACCTGATAACGACTTGGGTATAATTCTAGCAAATTAACTGAAAAACTTAAGTCATAAACTGAAATTAAATAAATAGCTAATAAAAAATCTGCTGTTCAAACTAACCAGCTCATTGGTAACAAAAAACAAGCACTATGACGATTAAGTTAAACAGGCTTTATATTTCCTATTGCCTCCAGTTCCAGACTACATCTGTTTTCTTTGATACACAAAACCAGAGTTAAAATAGCTCCATTTATCACAGCATGATTGTAGGCAGACCAACCAGCCTGTCTGTTTCCAGATAGTGAAAGCAACTGACTGTTATTAATCACAATAACAGGGCAACCCCCCTAAGAGAAATTGTATCAATAGTCTCACAACCCCAAACCTTCTACTCTCCAACTCAGAAATGGTACTGAGAGTGTCGGGACACTGCCTCAATCAAAGTCAGTAAATAATGACGCTACTATGGGGCCAACTTGAGTTTTAAATTCAGGATACAAATTAAGGAAAATCTTTTTTTCACATAATAAAAATTGCTCTCTCAAAAGCCATACTGACTGAGGTTAGCAGGACAATTAAACCCATGCTACTTAAAATTTTTTTATACAATTTATTTTGGTATCATTAATCTACAATTACATGTGCAATATTATGGTTATTAAACTACCCCCTTCATCAGGTCCCCCCCACCAACCCCATTACACTCACTGTCCATCAGCGTAGTGAGATGCTATAGAATCACTACTTGTCTTCTCTGAGTTGTACAGCCCTCCCCATGACCCCCCAACATTACATCTGCTAATCATAATGCCCCTTTTTCCCTCTTATCGCTCCATTCCCACCCATCTTCCCCAGTCCCTTTCCCTTTGATAACTATTAGTCCATTCTTGGGTTCTGTAAGTTTGCTGCTGTTTTGTTCCTTCAGGTTTTCCTTTGTTCTTATACTCCACATATGAGTGAGATCATTTGATATTTATCGTTTTCCGCTTGGCTTATTTCACTATGCATAATACCCTCTAGCTCCATCCATGTTGTTCCAAATGGTAGGATTTGTTTTCCTCTTATGGCTGAATAATATTCCATTGTGTATATGTACCACCTCTTCTTTATCCTTTCATCTACTGATGGACACTTAGGTTGTTTCCATCTCTTGGCTATTGTAAAAAGTGCTATGATAAACATACAGGTGCATATTTCTTTTTCAAACTGGGCTGCTGCATTCTTAGGGTATATTCCTAGGAGTTGGATTCCTGGGTCAAATGGTATTTCTACTTTGAGTTTTATGAGAAACCTCCATACTGCTTTCCACAATGGTTGAACTAATTCACATTCCCACCAGCAGTGTAGGAGGGTTCCCTTTTCTCCACATCCTTCCCAACATTTGTTGTTGCTTGTGTTTTGGATGGTGGCCATCCTCACTGGTGTGAGGTGATATCTCATTGTGGTTTTAATTTGCATTTCTCTGATGATTAGTGATGTGGAGCATCTTTTCATGTGCCTGTTGGCCATCTGAATTTCTTCTCGTCTATTAATGCCCTCTGCCCATTTCTTAATTGGATTATTTGCTTTTTGTTTGTTGAGGTGCATGAGTTCTTTATATATTTTGGATGTCAACCAATTATCGGATACGTCACTTATAAATATATTCTCCAATACTGTAGGATGTCTTTTTGTTCTACTGATGGTGTCCTTTGCTGTACAGAAGCTTTTCAGCTTGATATAGTCCCACTTGTTCATTTTTGCTTTTGTTTCCCTTGCCCAGGGAGATATGTTCATGAAGAAGTCACTCATGTTTATGTCCAAGAGATTTTTGCCTATATTTTTCTAAGTTTTATGGTTTCATGACTTACATTCATGTCTTTGATCCATTTCGAGTTTATTTTTGTGTATGGGGTTAGATAGTAGTCCAGTTTCATTCTTGTACATGTAGCTGTCCAGTATTTCCAACACAAAGCTCTGAAGAGGCTGTCATCTCCCCATTGTATATCTAAGGCACCTTTATCATATATTAATTGACTATATGTGTTTGGATTTTCTTTTCTGTTCCACTGGTCTGTGGGTCTGCTTTTGTGCCAATACCAAATTGTCTTGATTACTGTGGCTTTGGAGTAGAGCTTGAAGTCAGGGAGCATAATTTCCCCTGTTTGATTCCTCCTTCTCAGGATTGCTTTGGCTATTCGGGGTCTTTTGTGGTTCCATATGAATTTTAGAACTATTTCTTCCAGTTCTCTGAAGAAGGCTGTTGGTATTTTGATAGGGATTGAATTGAATCTGTAGATTGCTTTAGGTAGTATAGCTATTTTGACAATATTTATTCTTCCTAGCCAAGAGCATGGGATGAATTTCCATTTATTAGTGTCCTCTTTACTTTCTCTTAGGAGTGTCCTAGTTTTCAGGGTATAGGTCTTTCACTTCCTTCGTTAGGTTTATTCCTAGGTTTTTTATTCTTTTTGATGCAATTGTGAATGGAATTGTTTTTCTGATTTCTCTTTCTGTTAGTTCATCGTTAGTGTATAGGAAAGCAACAGATTTCTGTGTGTTAATTTTGTATCCTGCAACTTTGCTGAATTCAGATATTAGTTCTAGTAGTTTTGGAGTGGAGTCTTTAGGGTTTCTTATGTACAATATCATGTCATCTGCAAATACTGACAATCTGACTTCTTCTTTACCAATCTGGATGCCTTGTATGTCTTTGTTTTGTCTGATTGCCGTGGCTAGGACCTCCAGTACTATGTTGAATAACAGTGGAGAGAGTGGACATCCTTGTCTTGCTTCTGATCTTAGATGAAAAGCTTTCAGCTTCTCGCCATTAATTATGACATTAGCTGTAGGTTTGTCATATATAGCCTTTATGATGTTGAGGTACTTGCCCTCTATACCCGTTTTGTTGAGAGTTTTAATCATGAATGGATGCTGAATTTTGTCAAATGCTTTTTCAGCATCTATGGAGATGATCATGTGGTTTTTGTTCATCTTTATGTTGATGTGACGGATGATGTTGATGGATTTTCGAATGTTGTGCCATCCTTGCATCTCTGGGATGATTCCCACTTGATCCTCTTGATGTATTTTTTAATTCGGTTTGCTAATATTTTGTTGAGTATTTTGCATGTTGAGTATTTTTGCATCAGGGATATTGGTCTGTAATTTTCTTTTTTGGTGAGGTCTTTGCCTGGGTTTGGTATTAGAGTGATGCTGGCTTCATAGAATGAGTTTGGAAGTATTCCCTCCTCTTCTATTTTTGGAAAACTTTAAGGAGAATGGGTGTTATTTCTTCTCTATATGTCTGGTAGAATTCAGAGGTGAATCCATCTGGTCCAGGGGTTTTGTTCTTGGGTAGTTTTTTTGATTACTGATTCAATTTCGTTGCTGGTGATTGGTCTGTTTAGTTTTTCTGTTTCTTGCTTGATCAGTCTTGGAAGGTTGTATTTTTCTAAGAAGTTGTCCATTTCTTCTAGCTTTTCCAGCTTGTTAGCATATAGATTCTCATATTATTCTCTTATAATTCTTTGTATTTCTGTGGGGTCTGTCGTTATTTTTCCTTTCTCATTTCTGATTCTGTTTATGTGTGTAGTTTCTCTTTTTCTCTTAATGAGTCTGGCTAGGGGTTTATCTATTTTGTTTATTTTTTCAAAGAACCAGCTCTTGGTTTCATTGATTTTTTCTATTGTTTTATTCTTCTCAAATTTTATTTATTTCTTCTCTGAGCTTTATTATGTCCCTCCTTCTGGTGACTTTGGGCCCCATTTGTTCTTCTTTTTCCAATTTCAGTAATTGTTTCTTAAGACTATTCATTTGGGAATGTTCTTCCTTCTTTAAACAGACCTGGATTGCAATATACTTTCCTCTAGAACTGCCTTTGCTGCATCCCACAGAAGTTGTGGCTTTGTGTTGTTGTTGTCATTAGTCTCCATATATTCTTTGATTTCTGTTTTGATTTGGTCGTTAACCCATTGACTAATTAGGAGAATGTTGTTAAGTCTCCATGTATTTGTGAGCCATTTTATTTTCTTTCTAAAATTTATCTCTAGTTTTATACCTTTGTCATCTGAGAAGTTGATTGGTGGGTTTTCAGTATTTTTGAATTTCCTGAGGTTCTTTTTGTGGCCTAGTATGTGATCTATTCTGGAAAATGTTCTATGTGCACTTGAGAAGAATGTGTATCCTGTTGCTTTTGGGTGTAGAGTTCTGTAGATGTCTGTTAGGTTCATCTGTTCTAGTGTGTTGTTCAGTGCCTCTGTGTCTTTACTTATTTTCAGTCTGGTTGATCTGTCCTTTGGAGTGAGTGGTGTATTGAAGTCTCCTAAAATGATTGCATTGCTTTCTATTTCCCCCTTTAATTCTGTTAGTATGTGTTTCACCTATGCCGGTGCTCCTGTGTTGGGTGCATACATATTTTAAATGGTTATATCCTATTGTTGCACTGACCCCTTTATCATTATGTGATGTCCTTCTTTATTTCTTGCTACTTTCTTTGTTTTGAAGTCTTTTTTGTCTGATACAAGTACTGCAACACCTGCTTTTTTCTCCTTGTTGTTTGCATGAAATATCTTTTTCCATCCCTTCACCTTTAGTCTGTGCATATTTTTGGGTTTGAGGTGAGTTTTCTGTAAGCAGCATATAGATGGGTCTTGCTTTTTTATCCATTCTATTACTCTGTGTCTTTTGATTGGTGCATTCAGTCCATTTACATTTAGGGTGATTATCGATAGATATGTACTTATTGCCATTGCTGGCTTTAGATTCGTGGTTACCAAAGGTTCAAGGGTAGCTTCTCTAGTATCTAACAGTCTAACTTAACTTTCTTGTTAAGTTATTGTAAACACCGTCTGATGTTTCTTTATTTCTCTCCCTTCTTATTCTTCCTCCTCCATTCTTTATATACTAGGTGTTTTATTCTTTGTCTTTAGTTAGTATTTGGATGGTCTGCCTTCTTTGCTATGATTTTATTTTCTCTGGTGACCTCTTTTTAGCCTTAGGAGTGCTTCCATCTAGAACAGTCCCTTTAAGATATCCTGAAGAGGTGGTTTAAGGAAGGCAAATTCCCTCAGTTTTCGCTTGTCTGGAAATTGTTTAATCCCTCCCTCAAATTTAAATGATAATCGTGCTGAATACAATATTCTTGGCTCGAGGCCCTTCTGTTTCATTACGTTAAATATATCATTCTATTCTCTTCTGGCCTGTAAGGTTTCTGTTGAGAAGTCTGATGATAGTCTGATGAATTTTCCTTTGTAGGTGATATTTCTTCTCTCTCTAGCTGCCTTTAATACTCTGTCCTTATCTTTGATCTTCGCCATCTTAATTATTATGTGTCTTGGTGTTGTCTTCCTTGGGTCCCTTGTGTTGGGATATATGTGGGCTTCCATGGTCTGAGAGACTATTTCCTTCCCCAGCTTGGGGAAGTTTTCAGCAATTACTTCTTCAAAGACACTTTCTATCCCTTTTTCCTCTCTCTCTTTCCTCTGGTATTCCTATAATGTGAATATTGTTCCATTTGGATTGGTCACACAGTTCTCTTAAAATTCTTTCATTCCTAGAGATCCTTTTATCTCTCTCTGCCTCTGCTTCTCTGTATTCCTGTTCTCTGATTTCTATTCCATTAACAGTCTCTTGCATATCGTTCAGTCTGCTGCTAAGCCCATCGATTGCTTGTCTCATCTCTGCATTGTCTTTCCTCACTTCCTCCCTTAGCTCTTGCATATTTCTCTGTAGATCCATCAGTATGCTTATGACTTTTGTTCTGAATTCTTTTTCAGGAAGATTGTGCATGTCCATCCCTTCAGACTCCCTCTCTGGGGTAGTCTGGTCTGGGGTTTTCTGGGCAAGTTTGGTTTGTACCATATTTCTCTGTCTTTTCATGGCGATAGAAGAGGTCAGAAAAAAGAAAAAAAGAAGAAAGGGAAAATTAAAAAAAAAAGCCTGCCAGGTGTAGTTTCCGTTAGGATCCTGTAGGTGGCGCTGCTGCTCCACTATTCCGCCACCACGCCGCTCCACCGGGCCCTTTGTGACTCTGGCCAGGGAGGGAACTAATGGGTGGCTGCTGATTTCTGTGGAAAGTCTCCGTGCGACTGCTCTTCCCAGCCACAGTCCAAGGGGAGCAAAATTCCCCAGGGCTCCCAGCCTGCTTGGCTGAGTGCGCTGGGATGATCCCGCTCCTTGTTGGGCTCCTGTCTCTTTAAGACCCCTAAAAAAGCACGTGCTTTTCTTTTGTCCCAGGGAACCGGCTAGGTGGACCTGCTGTCTTGGAATCTGCACCTCTGTCTCTCCAATCTCCGATACACCGCGCGAAGTGTGTCAGTGCTTCCAGCGCAGATCACCAGGACTGGTTATTCAGTGGGCCTGTGCTTCCACTCCCTCCCTGCTCTGAATCCTCTCCTCCCCCTGGTGCACTGGGGTAGGGGAGTGCTCGGGTCCCACCAGTTTGCGGCTCCGTATCTTACCCGCCTTGCTGGGTGCTGAGTCCTCTCAGGTGTAGCTGCAGGCTGGTGTCGTCCTGTATCTTCTGGTCTCTCTTTTAGGAAGAGTTGTATTTGCTGCATTTTCATAAATATATTTGGTCTGGGGAGATTTCTGCTGCCCTGCTCACGCCACCATCTTCCCGGAAGTCTCCCATGCTACTTAAAATTTATATGGAAAGGTTTCTGCTTCATGCAACTATACTGAGTAGCACAGGATATTTGTAATTTACAGATGACTGACTTTAAGCAGAGAAGCATTTATGAAAATAAACATTTTCCTATAGCAAATTTTGTACCAATGGTGTAAAAGAAATTTCTCTTTCATACAGATTTAACAGAGCTCTCTGTAAGAGTGAGACCAACTGCAGATTACAGATGAAAATATGTTAAGACAATTGTTGAATCACATCCCTTGAATGTAAGGAATCTTTTTCAAATAAACTGTAACCCTTTCTTCAAATGGTAGGGCAAGGGTTTAAGAATACAAACCAGTTTCAGTTGGTGTTGTCTATTGGTATTTTTGTTTTTTAAGCTCATGTTTTCTGAGCACCTACTATATGCAAGGCACTTTAGGTGCTTTACATACATTACCACCTTTAAATTTTGTAATAACCTTACCATCAGTGAGATAGGTACTATTACTCCAATTTTGTAGATGAGAACTCTGCAGCTCAGAGACGTTATTTCCTTAAGGGCACTCAGATGGTTAGGTGCAGAGCCAGGATTTGATTTCAAAGCCTGTTTTTTCCCTTGTTTATTAGCCTCTCAAACTTTTACTTAGACAAAGTTTGAATGGAATCTTACATAATGCATCTAAGGAAGGACACTAAAATATTATGGTGTTTACACAGTTATAGAGAAATGTACATTATTTACTCCTACTTTCCCACTGAATAACCAACTCTGCTAATACACTTTCCCAGAAAAATTATGGAATAAACTGAGTCTTCCAAGATTAAACATGACCCTATATTCAAATAAGGCTTAATTACTAAATGTTTAATTAGCAATCAGACTATTGCCATTCTAATATGAAAGATTCAGAGCTATTTGAGAATTTGCCAAACTGCTCCAAATTCTGTCAATACTTGGCCACCTATCTGCTCACTTAACATATTCGTTGGACATCTACTATGCAGAACAGCCAGTGATACTGTTCTAGGGACTGGGGAATCCAGTGACAAACTTAAGTCACGACAGAAAAGACACCTCTAAGAAGATGACATTTTTAAAAGAGGTCTAAATGATGGGGAAAGTGAACCATGCAAATTTTGGTGGGTGGGGAGGGGGATGAGAGAAAGAACTTCAGAAAGAGGAAACAAATAAATAGCAAAGGCCTTAAACGGAAAGAGGGTTGACATGTCTTGAGGATTATCAAGAAGGCCAGTGCTGCTGGGGGAAAAGGGGTTACGATGAGGATAGAGAAACAGACACACCATGTGTATCCTTGAAGGTCCTGATAAGGAGCTTTGATTTTACTCTGAATATGAGGAGAAACCAGAGTTTCGAAAAAGATTACTCTGGCAGCAAGAAAAATGATAGTAGGGCAACAAGAATAGAAGCAGACAGACCAGTTAGGAAGGAGACTATTGCAGTGGTCCCAGCAGGACAAAATAGGGTTTCCAACTAGACTTCGGGGTGCTGGTGACATGTTCCAGTATCTGGGAGTCATCAGCATAGAGATGGTATTTTAAGTCCTAAGACTGAGGTAATCATTGAGGTAAGGAGTGAACACAGATGAACCCGCTAGCTCAGGGTTGAGCCCTGCAGCACTCTGCCACTTGGCAGTTTAGAAGACTAGCAAGGGAAAGCACCTTTATTTTACCAGCACGCATATGAAATGTATTTTGTATTCAGGTTTCTCAGTTTCTTCTTCTAAGACTAGAAGAAACTAGGTCATATACCTGACCACATAAAAATAAAAATAGGAGAAACAAGATAGAAATAAGATTTCTATTTAAATGAGACAGAACTTCTGAATACACATGCAATCAAACCTTGCTACATTCAAGTTTGAGCCAATAATTTCTAAAAATATATTATTTCATCAAACTTGGAGTCTTCAACATATGAAGGCCTACAAGCCTAGAACCTGAAAATGCACATAAATTATATAAGGAATTTTACTGTAACATGATCCGACCTGCTTGTATTTTATTAGCTGATACTACTGGCATGTTAGAAACCTACAATCAGGAAGTATAAAAACCACCAGAAAGTCTGATTGACTTATGTGCAAGAACTGAGGAAATAATGAAATAAGTATGATGAAGAAATTAAAATATTGATTCATTTCTGTTTTACCATCTAAAGCAGAGTCAAGTAATTGACTTAGTGTCAAAATTAAAGAAATAAAGGTCTTTAATAATATTTAGTACTTCTTTTCATATGCTTTTTAAATTTTGTGTCTCTTTTTTTGCTGTCAACTTCAATCTTTTTTAGCTTTTTGCCTATTTTTGCCATTTTAGGTTTTTAAATAAGAGGACAGGGACACTAAGACAGGAGGGCCTGAGTTCAAATTCAAATTCTGGCACCAACAGTTATTGCTGATAACTTTGGGCAAGTTACTATACACTCAGAGACTTAAAAATATTCATTTGAAACACAAGAATAATATCTACTCCACAGTATTTTGAACAGGATTAAAGGAGATTAAGTTATACAAAGTACCTAGTAAATATTTATAGCTTTATAAGTGTTAATTCCTTTCCCTATTCTATCTCCCTTCTCTTGACTGTTTCAACATCTATAGCATTTATATTACTATTCAAGTCACCTTTTGGGTGCTTTTCCAGGAAAAGGGGAGACTTTTACCTTGGTTAAAGTGGTGAAGATATCATAATCCTATCAGTTTTCATCAGTGGCCTGTAGAAATGCCACAATGTTTTATTTTCTTGTACTATGAGGTCCTTCTGTGAAACCCTGTTGCCTAGCGGAGCAGTAATGTTTATAATATGGAAAACATACTACATACCAATATTAAAAAGCATTAGACATACTTTGTATCAAAAATATCACAGGGAGATATTTATATTATTTGCTTTGAGATCAAGAATAGAATAACGATTTTATAGGTTAATATTTACATCTTCCCAACTGTTATTTTTTATTAACTTCTATTTGTGTATATTGATTAACACAGTGTAATACTACTATAACTTTCACAAATAACAAAATCCAAGTTTCAATAAATTTGTAGTAGAGTTTAACTCTGTATTATTGAAGTTTTTGTATATTTTCTTTTTTCTTTAATGGCAGCTTACAGAAACACTATTTAAAGTATGCTTAGGTAGGTTCTGTTAGTGCATCCTAAGAAGCTCTTAGTGTCTGGGATATAGCTGAAAAGGAACACCAGCAGTTCTGCCGTGTTAGACTTTCAGCATCTCGCAGACAGGCACTACTGGAGAGACTTGGGTCCTAAAGGAAAAGAGAGTCATTGCCAAGAAAACAAACTACTGGTTTGGCTTTTCTCTGCAATGATGCAGATCATTGGTCCTTTCCACTTCTAGAAAATTTCTGACACCGTAAAGTTTAAATAAACTGAGACCATCCTCCCACAATCAAGCAAAGAGCTCATCCTTACAACCGAAATGACAAGTAAGCTTCTATTTCCTCCTATATTCAAGATGTGGCTCTCCTCACCCTCTCGCTGAATCGCATCTCTCTTGTGTTTACCATTGCAAACATGAAACCTACCGTTCCTGATTTTAAAAGAAAAGGGCACTTTGGCTGCTGACATGTACCACGAGGCAAAACTGTTGGCTACAGAAAATTTCCTCAAATAATTATGGCTAACTTATTTTGCCTCCTCCCTCCATGCAATCAATTTAGAATGAAGATGATTACTTCACAATATGATAATATATATTGACAACTTCCTTATATATTAGTATAGTGGCATCTGGAAATAGACTCTGTAAAAAAGATTTTAAATAATGTATATGGCTTTCTGAATATTTTAAAGGAAGATGTTAAAAAGCGAAGTGTCTTTATGAAATACCTCATGTTTAAATTTCCAAAATAAGACTTAGATTTTTAATCAGAAGCTTTTAATTCTATTTGAAAGGTTTCTAACATCCATTTTCCTCCCTTCTTTATTTTTGTTATTCTAACATGCACTAGACTCTCCCTCAAAAGATAATAAACAGGAAGAGGAAGGAAAGAACGAATTCATTTACTTTAATGCTTATCTGTCAGCTAAATTACAAATTTATTTGTGAGAGTTGAGAAAAAAGGTAAGGTAATAACAAAATATTAAACTGATACAATGATGCTGGGAGTTGTCTTATATTTCATTCATCCACATTCTCTAGGCCTAGCTGCAATAATCTTGTGGGCAAAGGTCCCGTAGAGCCCACTTTCTCTACCAAAATTCTTTCATCCATTCTACACACATGCATGGAGGACTGATCAGGGCCAAGCACCGATCCAGGTGTTGGTAACAGTGACAAACAAAATACAAGTTCCTGTCCTTATGGAGCCTCACTTTCCAGTAGGGAAAGGTAGAAAATGCTAAATGCTATGATGGAAAATCAGACAGGGAAAGAAGGATATGGAGAATCCAGGGCAGGAATTCAATTTTTTAATTTGGTGGTCATTTATCCCCATGCTCCTCCCTAAGAAACTATTTAAATTAAAAAATCTACATGTATTTATTTTTCTAAGATTCAAATTATATTGATGGATATATTAAGAAAACAGGTGAAGAAACTCAAAAATTTAATTTTAATAACAGAATAGCCATTGTTCAACTTTTTAAAAAATTGACACATACCACTTTCATAAGCCTGCTAGTAACATAGGTAGATATAATTTTTATTGGTGATGTGATCGATTCTCTAGAAAAACTTAATATGCAATACAGTGATCATTAAGTAATAACAAAACAATATTAAAATCTTGGAAAAGAAAAGTTGTTTTCATATTGTCTTGATTAATTTGCTGACTTTTGGGTGGGCAGAACAAACCGCTCTTCAGTAATAGTACTACTGATGTCCAGCTGCATTGCAATAGTGGCCAAAAAAACTGGGTGTATTTATAAACGTTTGCAGTAATGGTCAAATGCCTCCCAGGTAAGCTGGGCTATTCTTGGGTAACATAAAGTTTCCTGACAACTCAGAAGGCTGTGTAGGCTTGGTATCTAGGTAGGCTCATTAAATGAAGGTTCTGTTAGTTACTACCACAACCTAGACTACATCAGTGACAGACATAAAAACTTTCAAGAAATCTCAAGTGCTCTCAAATTACTCATATTATCAGTCTCCTCAGCATTTTATCAAACCAAATATTTTTTACAGGAGTATTAGAAATTCTACCCCCAAAAAAGAATACCTCCGTGGTGATGCGACAGGCTCCCTCCATTAGCAAGGATTTCTTCTCTAGCAGCTGCCTGTATTTGGAAACAACACAACAAATAGTTGCTACTTAGATTTCACTTTGAAGTTAAAGAGTAAGAACCAACTCCCAAAGAAGGCACATACTTCCTCGGTGAAATATAAACTGGAAGCTTAATTTTCCTTTCTCTTAGGTTAACCACATTTAAACAACAAAGCATGGAGCCTAGCTTTATGAGCTTTTATCTAGTGAAGAGTCACAATATTTACAATAGTCTCTTCAAGACTCTAGAAGAGAAAAAGAAGGTAAAATGATCAATTCAACAATTCAGCAGCACTAAATAGTTAATAATCATAAAAAAAAGTCTTGCAAAGGCATAGTCAGGTCCTACTCTGAAGTAAACACCTCACTATACCAACAAACATTAGCAACTAACATTTAATGACTGCTTATTGTATGTCCAGAAAAGTACTAAGCAAAATTTACCTGTAATAACTACTTTATTTTCTCTATAGCCATCATTATGTCATAATTACAATTATTCCTAATTCACAAAGAAAATAATGCTTAGATGGCTAGATTACTCAACTAATATCATGAAGTGGGCATCAGACTCAAGATCAGGGATCAACCATAAAAGCCCTTACAGAGAATATTTTTTAGGTCAATGCCTCAAGACAAATTATTTGTCAGGTTCATGGATATCTTAATGAAAAAAACATTGTTTTCCTCCTAACTTGTTAGGCCCTGACTAAGTGCCTTGTAGAGCACTAGGTTTCAAAAATAAACATGAAAAGCAAAATATAGAATGACTGCAGTGCAGGGTGAAAAAAGGCTAAGAGAAACTGGAATTACGTTCAAATCATGAATATGTAATAGCCATGAGGTGAAACAGCTACAGTGCCTTGAATCTCTCAGAATTACTCAGGTGTGCATAAACCATGAGTTAGGCCAGGGTAAAAGGGCCCAAGACAGACCATACCTCATTAAAAAGTAATTTTTAAGAACCCTCATCACTTAGGATTTAGGGTCTTCAAATCAATCAAAAATATGCTAGCCTTGCTCTAACATATTATATCTTCCAACAAATTATTTTAAATAAAGCAATAACTACTTGAAATCAGTAGCACTTAGAGAATGGCAGTTTGAACAAGGGAAGAGGAACAGTCACTGGTGTAGTAATACAGGAAAGGGGCCTTTGGGTAGCCAGAGAGCAACACTGAAGCACCGAGAGGCTAAGGTGATGGACGAGTACTCAAACTTTTGAAGGTGATGGATACATTCATTATTCTGATTGCAATGATGTTTTCACAGGTGTATACTTGTGTCAAAACTCATCAAACTGTACATTTTAAATATGCATTTTCCTGTATTTCGACTATACTTCAAAAAAGATGTTTTTTAAAAAAAGGTGGGGACACAGGTGGGGGATATGAGGGAGTCAACAAAATTCTGTCCATGGTTTGAGTCTAAAAGTAGCCACTGAAAATCATCTCACAGGACAATCTCTGGCAGGCATGCAGTACACTTAAAACACTAGGACACCTGAGGTTTTGACAAAGTGGTTTTCTCCAAGTTCTTCCACAGTCTAGTCTGTTTTTATCAATTCTAGGCATACTTGTATGGAAAAATATTGACCAGCAAACAGAAGGCTTTATAAAAATTAGAAGCATAAGGCCATTCAAAAATGTAATAGAAACTGCTAACAAATGAACTTCAATGGAATACATCCAGCTATAGCAAACAAAAAATTATAAACTTAGAATGAGGCTATTATAGCAACATAGACCAAAAGCATTGGGACTGCTGACCACAACAGCAGCCACCATCTGGAGGTGGGTGGGCTGCCAGAATGCTATCAAGGAAGCCTATATTCCCCTGTTATTTAACTTCATTAGGTATTATATACCAAAAGTAACAACAAAGAATCACAGCTGTATTTTAAACTCACAATTCAGTATACAACCTTTTACAACAAACATGGTATTCATTTCTTCAGGCTTCAACCAGATAAGCCACAACTGACTGGAGAGTCAAACTCAAATTCATAAAATGATTGTAAAATTATTTAAATTAATAAAAGAATACAAGCCATATTCATGGATGCGAAATTACCTCTGTTTGTTCAAACACAGTCAGTGGGTCACTTATTCCCCTGTAGTTAAAGGCAAAGTAGAAATAGATACATGCACCTGCATCGTAAGTCTGTGTCACCCTAAAAAACAAACAGACAAAATCCCCACAAGGCTTTCAGTTTAGTGAAATCAAATTTAACATCTAGAAACTTAAAGGCAAGATCATCTGAAGGATTTGCTTAAGGCATAATCTCATTCTGCACCCAGCCACCATGGAAGGAATATAGATTGGCTGGATGAAGGATATACAAGAACTATTTGTATTATTTTTATGGCTTTTTTTTTTGCTAAGTCTGGATTGCTACTCAAAAAGTTTAAAAATTCAAAAATAATGTAAATGTTTCTCCACTTGGCATGAAATAAATGAAAGCCCACCTTCTAAGAATGAATTATTTTTTCCAAAGTATACTGCAGTTAAAGAGAGTCTTAAAACAGACTGGATTGAACTCAGTGACTCATTATATGTCGTCTAAACTTCCTAAAGTTAATAGAAATAACTGTAAGAACTTAAACTTAGAAAGAGAAATGTTCAAACACCAAAAATGATCAGACTGGGTAAAATACAGCATCTTCACTAAGTTCACATTAATAATCAGTAAGGAAGGTCTTTGAAAACAAATTGAATGATCACATCAAATGTAGTGATATGACATTAAAATAATGTCTCTGAAGGTTTTATGCTCTGGGCCCCATATGTGTGCATGCTGTACATGTATTTACAAAATATATCAAAAACAAGAGATTATTAAGTCATATATATGGTACATATATCTGGAATTTCAAAATCCAATTAGGTGAAGCATTTAAAAGCTAAGATAATCACAAATTTCTGAATGCAATTTTCAGAAGTTCTCACAAAGAATTTAACAGGAGAAAACATAGACAAAATACTCTTTTTACTACACAATCCAAATAGAATCTAAACTAAAATTTTAATGGTCTTTTAGGCCAAATGTTAGGTGCCTCAGAACAGAAGAAATAAACTGTTTAACAATGTTACTGTCAATTTGCCAGCTGTGTTTTTCTTCTAGTGTTAATTCACACTCATAAAAAGATCCCTTGAATGCTTACATTTTAAGTATCAGATTTACAAAGTTTAAGAAAACTAGAGAACCACTTTAACTATGAGGGCACTATCATTAGTTCAATACATTTATTTAGGTACCTGAAAAATGAGTTTATAGCAATTATCAAAACATACATCACTCATGAGAATCATTAATATCAATAACTAGAAAAGGTAACTAAATATTGAGAGCATTACCACCTTCCAACAAATCCAGGACCTGTATTACATAGTTTAGTTTTCAGTAGATAAGTGGGCTTCTGAAATCACACCAAAGCTTGATTGATCAGTATGCCAAACAAAGAGAAAGTAGAAATAATGAAAAACAGCTTTTGGAAAACCTCAATTTGGGTCCACTTCAGAAAGTGAATCATATCTAACACCTTAATAGAGGAATTCTATCATTTAAAACACTTAAACTCTAACCTCTTCCAAGATGATCTGGACAGTGATATTATGGGTGGTAAGTCATTATAATACTCTATAATTTATAAAAATGTTTTGTGTTCTATGATTTTTGGAGTACTTTAATTGAATTAGACTCACTGACTAGAAATTCCTTCCTATAAACGTCTTCAGAAAATTTAGGGTTGGGATTTCTATTCCAAAAAACAAAATACCTTTTAATGGACAGAAATGAAATAAATGAACTCAGTGAATCCCTACACCTGAATTGTTTTCCTTGGGGTCTTTCAATGAGAGCTATAATAACTTTAAATCAATTTTAGGACAGCTTTTTAAAAAACTAGTTTAAAGAATGTATCTCACACATTCAACATTTAAATTCAACAAAGAATGCTTTTTAAGCGTACAAATCAAAGTAAACCAAAATCAAACTCCAGTTACATGTTGGTTTAGTCAAGTATGAACTATTAGAACAGTATTTAAAACTCCAATTGACCAAAACCATTCAAATCACGGGACTTTGCACATTGTAAACTTTGGTTTTTTATAAGATAACCACAGAAGCTGAGCATATAAGCTTTCACCAGAAAACTGTTTTTTAAAAAACAGCTGCTTTATGACATATGGCCAATTTAGTCTAAGTCTATCTATCTACAATATACATTGAAGATCCTTAGGCCTTATGAGTTCCATCTGAAGAATGGAGACTTAAGCATTATTACATAATTGTTTAAGAATTACTACATAATTACTTAAGAATTGTCAGAAGGCAGGATGTTCTACTTCCCAATAACTTTCAGTAAGTAGTGGTTTATCACAATATTCTCCTAATGGAAGAGAAAAAAGTCTTTAGAGATGTTGAATAGAGAGGTGGGGCAGAGGAGGAAGGGGGATAAAATTTGTTAAATCTCCACTTGACAAAACAAAGGAATAAAAATTTTCAACAAGGGAAACAAAAGCAAAAATGAACAAATGGGACTATATCAAACTAAAAAGCTTCTGTACAGCAAGGGATACCATCAGTAGAACAAAAAGGCTTCCTACAGTATGGGAGAATATATTCATAAATGACATATCCGATAAAGGGTTGACATCCAAATTATATAAAGAGCTCATGCACCTCAACAAAACAAAAAGCAAATAAGCCAATTAAAAAATGGGCAGAGGAGCTAAACAGACACTTCTCCAAAAGAAATTCAGATGGCCAACAGACACATGAAAAAATGCCCCACATCACTAGTCATCAGAGAAATGCAGATTAAAACCACAATGAGATATCACCTCACACCAGTAAGGATGGCCACCATCCAAAAGACAAACAACAACAAATGTTGGCGAAGATGTGGAGAAAGGGGAACCCTCCTACACTGCTGGTGGGAGTGGAAACTAGTTCAACCATTGTGAAAAGCAGTATGGAGGTTCCTCAAAAAACTCAAAATAGAAATACCATTTGACCCAGGAATTCCACTCCTAGGAATTTACCCAAAGAATGAAGCAGCCCAATTTGAAAAAGACATATGCACCCCTGTGTTTATCACAGCACTATTTGTAGTAGCCAAGAAATGGAAGCAACTTAAGTGTCCATCAGTAGATGAATGCATAAAGAAGATGTGGTACATAAACACAATGGAATATTATTCAGCCATAAGAAGAAAACAAATCCTACCATTTGCAACAACATGGATGGAGCTAGAGGGTATTATGCTCAGTGAAATAAGCCAGGCGGAGAAAGACAAGTACCAACTGATTTCACTCATCTGTGGAGTATAAGAACAAAGGAAAAACTGAAGGAACCAAACAGCAGCAGACTCACAGAACCCAAGAATGGACTAACAGTTACCAAAGGGAAAGGGACTGGGGAAGATGGGTGGGAAGGGAGGAATAAGGGAAAAAGGGGTATTATGAATAGTACACTTAATATAGCAGGGTACAGTGGGGTGGGATAAGGGCCAGGCAGTATAACACAGAGAGGACAAGTAGTGATTCAATAACATCCTTCTACGGTGATGGACAGTGACTGCAATGGGGTATGTGGTGGGGACTTGATAATAGGGGGAGTCTAGTAACAATAATGTTGCTCATGTAATTGTATATTAATAATAGCAAATTAAAAAAATTCTCAACTACAGAAGAATAGATTCTATTATTTAAAATGTTTCAAACTACTGGAAACAAATGACTCTTGGATTATTAGGTATGATCTGTTTTATAAGAAGAGTCCTGCAAACTAGAGTGTCAAGAGAAGAAGTAAATATCAACTTGGTTAACACTATAAATCAATACATTTTCTTTAAGAATTTTAAGATAAAAGATTCATTTTTAAAGATACCTCTAAATTAAAAAAAAGAAAAGAACAAATACATTCTTACACTTTTATTTGGGAAGGCTCTCTCCAAGATCAGTCACTAAGCCACCAGTAGCTTTACCAAGTTATAAGCATTGTACAAAACAAGACCCTTATTTTCTCTTCCTTTAGATACATTAAATGCCCAGCAAATAAACCCTAAATTGCACATGCTCGGCTTTTACATTCTCTGATTCTACCCCAAATATATTTGTTCTAAAACATGTTCATGTACAGATTTGACTTGGAACTCCCTGAAATGTTCTTCAAACCCTGTCTTTCCCACACAGAAGCAGAAAAGACTATTTCAAGGAGATCCTTCCGATTATCATGAATAGTTAATGCATAAGAAAGATGCTATCCCCATACATGTTAGAATTTTACTTTCTTACCCAGCAAAAGCACAATTTAGCAAGTTCTAAAAGATATCTGCCCCAATGGGGGCAATAAGTGGAACTAAGAAACGCAATATGAAGGGACTGCTCTAGATGGAAGTGCTCCTAAGGCTAAACAGATGTCACCAGAGAAAATAACCACAGCAAGGGAAGTAGACCAACCAAATACTACCTAAATGCAAAATAAAATCAGCTATCCAAAAAATCAGTCAAGGGAAACACAAAAGAGTACAGAATAAAACACCTAACATATAAAGAGTGGAGGAGGAAGAAAAAGAAGGGAGAGAAATAAAGAATCATCAGATGGTATTTATACTAGCATAATAAGTGAGTCAAGTTAGATAGTAAAGAAGCTACCCTTGAACCTTTGGTAACCACAAATCTAAAGCCTGCAATGACAATAAGTACATCTCTATCAATAATCACCAAAAATGTAAATGGACTAAATGCACCGATCAAAAGATGTAGAGTAAAAGTATGGATAAAAAAGCAAGACCCATCTATATGCTGCCTACAAGAGACTCACCTCAAACCCAGACATACACAGACTAAAAGTGAAGGGATGGAAAAAGATATTTCATGAAAACAATAGGGGAAAAAAAGCGGGTGTTGCAGTAGTTGTACGAGACAAAATAGACATCAAAACAAATAAAGTAACAAGGGACAAAGAAGGACATTACATAATGATAAAGGGGTTAGTCCAACAAGAGGATATAACCATTATAAATATCTATGCACCCAACACAGCATCACCTACATATGTGAAACAAATACTCACAGAATTAAAGGAGGAAATAGAATGCAATGCATTCATTTTAGGAGACTCAACACACCACTCACTCCAAAGGACAGATCAACCAGACAGAAAATAAGTAAGGACACAGAGGCACTGAACAACACACTAGAACAGATGGACCTAACAGACATCTATAGAACTCTACACCCAAAAGCAACAGGATACACATTCTTCTCAAGTGCACATGGAACATTTTCAGAATAGACCACATACTAAGCCACAAAAAGAGCCTCAGTAAATTCAAAAATTTGAAATTCTACCAACCAACATCTCAGATAACAAAGGTATAAAACTAGAAATAAATTGTACAAAGAAAACAAAAAGGCTCACAAACACAAGGAGACTTAACAACATGCTCTTAAATAATCAATGGATCAATGACCAAATTAAAACAGAGATCAATACTCTGTTATATGGAGACAAATGAAAACAACAGCACAATGCCCCAACTGCTGTGGAACACAGCGAAGGCAGCTCTAAGAGGAAAGTATATAGCAATCCAGGCCTATTTAAAAAAGGAAGAACAATCCCAAATTAATAGTCTAAATTCACAATTATTGAGACTGGAAAAAGAAGAACAAATGAGACCCAAAGTCAGCAAAAGGAGAGACATGATAAAGATCAGAGAAGAAATAAATAATATTGAGAAGAATAAAACAACAGAAAAAACTAATGAAACCAAGAGTGGGTTCTTTGAGAAAATAAACAAAATAGATAAACCCCTAGCCAAACTTATTAAGAGAAAAAGAGAATCTATACACATTACCAGAATCAGAAATGAGAAAGGAAAAATCACTATGGACACCAAAGAAATATAAAAATTCTTAGAGAATACTATGAAAATCTATATGCTAACACACTGGATGACCTAGAAGAAATGCACAACTTTCTAGAAAAATACAACCTTTCAACACTGACCAAGGAAGAAACAGAAAATCTAAACAGACCAATTACCAGCAATGAAACTGAATCAGTAATCAAAAAACTACCCAAGAACAAAACTCCCAGACCAGATGGAATCACCGCTGAATTTTATCAGATATTAAGAGAAGATATAATACCCATTCTCCTTAAAGTTTTCCAAAAAATAAAAGAGGAGGGCAAACTCCCAAACTCATTCTATGAAGCCAGCATCACTCCAATACCAAAAGCAGGCAAAGACACCACAAAAAAAAGAAAACTACAGACCAATATCCCAGATGAACATAGATGCAAAAATACTCAACAAAATATTAGCAAACCGAATTCAAAATTATATCAAGCGAATCATACACCACGATCAAGTGGGATTCATCTCAGCGATGCAAGGATAGTACAACTTACAAAAATCCATCAATATCATCTACCACATCAACAAAAGAACAAAAACCATATGATCATCTCCATAGATGCTGAAAAAGCATTCAACAAAATTCAACATCCATTCATGATAAAAATTCTCAACAAAATGGGTATAGAGGGCAAGTACCTCAACATAATAAAGGCCCTATAAGACACACAGCCAACATTATACTTAACAGTGAGAAACTGAAAGCTTTTCCCCTAAGGTCAGGAACAAGACAAGGATGCTCACTCTCACTTTTATTCAACATAGTACTGGAGGTCCTAGCCACGGCAATCAGACAACACAGAGAAATAAAAGGCATCCAGATTGGTAAGGAAGAAGTCAAACTGTCACTGTTTGCAGATGACATGATATTGTACATAACAAACCCTAAAGAATCCACTCCAAAACTACTAGAACTAATATCTGAATTCAGCAAAGTTGCAGGATACAAAATTAATACACAGAAATCTGTTGCATTCCCATACACTAACGATGAACTAGCAGAAAGAGAAAGCAGGAAAACAATTGATTCACAACTGAGTCAAAAAGAATAAAATACCTAGGAATAAACCTAAACAAGGAAGTGAAAGACCTATACCCTGAAAACTACAAGACCCTCTTAAGAGAAATTAAAGGACACTAACAAATGGAAATTCATCCCATGTTCTTGGGTAGAAAGAATTAATATTGTCAAAATGGACATCCTGCCTAAAGCAATCTACAGATTCAATGAAATCCCTATCAAAATTCCAGCAGCATTCTTCAACAAACTGGAACAAATAGTTCTAAAATTCATATGGAACCACAAAAGACCCCGAATAGCCAAAGCAATCCTGAGAAGGAAGATTAAAGCAGAGGGGATCTCACTTCCCAACTTCAAGCTCTACTACAAAGCTACAGTAATCAAGACAATTTGGTACTGGCACAAGAACAGACCCATAGACCAGTGGAACAGAAAGAGAGTCCAGATATTAACCCAAGCTTATATGGTCAATTAATATACGACAAAGGAGCCATGGATATACAATGGGGAAATGACAGCCTCTTCAGCAGCTGGTGTTGGCAAAACTGGACAGCTACATGTAAGAGAATGAAACTGGATTATTGCCTAACCCCATACACAAAAGCAAACTCAAAATGGATCAAATATCTGACTGTAAGGCATGAAACCATAAACTCTTAGAAAAAAACATAAGCAAAAATCTCTTGGACATAATCATAAGCAACTTCTTCATGAACATATCTCCCCAGACAAGGGAAACAAAAGCAAAAATGAACAAGTGGGACTATATCAAACTAAAAAGCTTCTGTGCAGCAAAGGACATTGTCAGTAGAACAAAAAGACATCCTACAGTATGGGAGAATATATTCATAAATGACGTATCTGATAAGGGGTTGACATCCAAAATATATAAAGAGCTCATGTACCTCAACAAACAAAAAGCAAATAAGCCAATTAAGAAATGGGCAGAGGATATGAAAAGACACTTCTCCAAAGAAGAAATTCAGATGGCTAACAGGCACATGAAAAGATGCTCCACATCGCTAATCACCAGAGAAATGCAAATTAAAACCACAATGAGATATCACCTCACACCTGTTAGGATGGCCACCATCCAAAACACAAACAACAACAAATGTTGGCGAGAATGTGGAGAAAGGGGAACCCTCCTACACTGCTGGTGGGAATGCAAATTAGTTCCACCATTGTGGAAAGCAGTATGGAGGTTCCTCAAAAAACTCAAAATAGAAATACCATTTGACCCAGGAATTCCACTCCTAGGAATTTACCCTAAGAATGCAGGAGCCCAATTTCAAAAAGACATATGCACCCCTATGTTTATCACAGTACTATTTACAATAGCCAAGAAATGGAAGCAACCTAAGTGTTCATCGGTAGATGAATGGATAAAGAAGAGGTGGTACATATACACAATGGAATATTATTCAACCTTAAGAAAAAAACAAATCCTACCATTTTCAACAACATGGATGGAGCTAGAGGGTATTATGCTCAGCGAAATAAGCCAGGCGGAGAAAGACAAGTATCAAATGATTTCACTCATCTGTGGAATATAAGAACAAAGGAAAAACTGAAGGAACCAAACAGCAGCAGACTCACAGAACCCAAGAATGGACTAACAGTTACCAAAGGGAAAGGGACTGGGAGGATGGGCGGGAAAGGAGGGATAAGGGGGAAAAAGGGGCATTACAATTAACACACATAATGTGGGAGGTTTGGGGGTGGAATACCGGGAAGGTAGTATAATACAGAGAAGACAAGGAGTGATTCTATAGCATCTTACTATGTTGATGGACAGTGACTGTAATGGGGTATGTGGTGGGGACTTGATATTGGGGGAGTCTAGTAACCATAATGTTGCTCCTGTAACTGTACATTAATGATACAAAAAAAGTGCAGTATGGTAGTAGGGGATACTAAATGAGTAGCTGGAGAAGATAGGAAGAAAGAACAAAAAAACACGAGAGAGCATCTTAAAGAGTGTAGAAGTATTTCTGGTCCTGCAGAGGAAATAATTGCAAATTATACTATATCACAACATGAAGAGGGGTTAACAATTGGATGCCTTTGTGAGGATTTGTCTTTGGGAAAGAAAAACAAATATACAAACTGTCCTTACTAATACTAGTATAGATCACCTACCTCCATGTTAATAAAATTATATTATGTTAACACAATGGCATTTAGACAGCCCTTCAATGCTTTCTAACTTCATTCTTACAACAGTCCTATCAAGTAGATGGCATCACCACTACTTTACCAATGAAATCTTAGAATTCAAAGGGATTAAATCACTAGTTTACAGCAGAACAGTGCCTACACATGTACAAAACAAAGAAATTAAAAAGCAGAAAGTTTGCCACGGTGATGAACTTGGCAGGAGGGCCTGGTTCTTTGGCTGGAATAGAACCAGGTCTGCTTTTCCCAGCTGTGATTAAGTGGGAAAGCATATTAGATTCCAAGCATCTTAGAAAACAAGTATCAGAAACAGAAATATAAAGAAATGCTGTTTTGCCGAAGCATAATTGTTGTTTCAGAGTCCAACATATGGTGTACTTAACAACAAAGATATTACATTATTTCCAAAATTACCTAACTTTTATTTCATGCTATATTGTAAGATTTTTCTTGTTTCTCTAAGCATTAGAAATGTATTTTTTTAGAAATGTATTTTTGAAAACCACACACACACACACTGAAAAAAAGAGAAGTTTTGCATTTATACACACACACACACACACACACACACACACACACACACACACACACA
>JAQQAC010000477.1:10639569-10804088 GCA_029783875.1 Phataginus tricuspis
ACACACACACACACACACACACACACACACACACACACACACACACACACACACACAGAATGTTAAATAAATTTTAAAGTGCTAGTTACCACTGTATCTTTTACTTTAGGGTTTCCCTTCTTATGACCTGTCCTAATTTCCCTTTATTCTCCATTACAATTACTTCTATAATTTTTTTAAAAGTCAAATGCTCAATTCAATCTTGACACATTTAATCTTCTGATGTTTACACAAAAAATTTTCATCAAGAGATTAAATACAAGGTGCTCCTTCTCACAAAAAACCTCCTTTTGGGCTGTTGATCTTTTTGTTGAGGACAAGATCATCAGTTAACCATACACTATCCAATATGAATGATACTAGCAGTGGCATTTATATGTAAATTATTTGAAATTAAATAAAATTTTAAATTCTCTTCCAGTCACAGTAGCCACATTTCAATAGCACAACAGCCACATGTGACTTACGGCTACCATACTGGACAGGGAAGATACAGAACATTTCCATTATTGCAGAAAGACCTATTACCTACTGAAAGAAACAAGTTGATCTTCATTTGGATTTTTTGCTCCACTCATTTCTTTATTTCATGTTCTTTCAGTTAATCATCAACTGATAAAATTGTTAAAGTGCTTTTTCTCTGTTGAAGAAAGAGCAATGTTGATGATGTATTTAATATACAGTTTCTTGACTACCTATGTCATTTATAATTTTGCTGAATGAAGGAGGAATCGTTCTCTCATTCTAGAAGCTCCGAGGTTTGGCTCTTCACCATCATGCTGTCCAGGCGGGATTGAATACTCACTCATGGAAGGGTGCTTTACTCCTAAGGGCTTAGGACTGCCATAAAATCCTAATGGTACAATCCTAACAAGGAGCGAGGAAGTTTAGGAAAGCTCGTTAAGTGGAATAAACAAGATTTCCTCAGCTGTCAAATTACACTTCTCCATTAATTAAAACAGTTTTATTCAGAATAAAGAAGTATACAATTTAAAAAAACTCACCTGCATGTAGAAAGAGGAGCAAACTGAACACCCTTTTCTTTGCATTCCCTTGTTATTCGTTCTTTTACATTTCTACAGAGATCTACAACCCTAGAAAACATAATTGAATACATTAGGTTTTCAAGTAAGTTACAGTGATTTAAAAATGTTGGTTTATCTGGCATCGTTCAAGTCAAAAGTTCTCTGAACTAAAACTTTCATATTTCTTCCTTCAAGAATGAACAAGAGCCTTGATAATTCAAACTGAACTTTCCATTCACAACTCCAAGCAAGCAAAGGTCTTTCCTTTCTTGCCACAAGGAAGATGGAAGTCAGAAGAGCACACTCAAGTGTCCTGAGGACAGCTTCCTACCCTTAGGAAAACCCAATAAAACATAAATTTGATTACAAGATTTTTAAAGCTTTTAAAAAGGCCATAAAGAGCATGTTAATGAGAACTCAATTCTGGGAATACCAATCTATATCCATTTATAGGAAATTTTCCTCAATATAAAAATAATTTAATTATTAACAATGATGTTATACCAAATGTTAAATGATCTATTCTCAAGCACTACGCTAAATTCCAACTCAACAAAGACTTATTGAACATGAACTAAGTATAAAGCTATACTAGACTGATCTTAAAAGTCAATGAAAACAGATGGGTGAGGGGCAGTTCTTAAAGGAGAGGGGAGATTGGTAATATTTAGTAATATTAATCTACTTTGTTTTTAAAGAAAATTGAGATAACTTTAGATAAAGAAAAGTTACAGTACAAAGAGTTCCTTTCTCCACTTTCCCCTAATTAAAGATAACTGCAATACATTTGCCAAAATAAAGAAATTAACATCAGACATTACTGTTAACTAAAATAGACTCTATTCATATTTCACCAGATTTCATTTTGACTTCAAAATACTGTTATAAATTATGAAGGCATCTTATTTCTTTTGCTTTTCAGTTTTTTATATAATTTTCAAGGGCTTATTTTAGGGCAGAAGAGGTCTAGTGGTGTTATGTTCAGTTAGGGAACATGATCAGGGAAATGTTCTGAAATGTTCTGGGGAAAGAAAATGTTGATCAGAGCTTCTAGGCTGGAGATCCAGGGACAAAAGATTTGGCAATAAAAGATTATTTTTTAATATAAGCTTTAACATATTGTTGTAACTACATATTTTGTTTCATCTAGAAAATAAAACTCTTAAGGTATATGTAAGCCATTTTATTTATTCTAAAATATCCTGGCTGTGTAACAACACTGACTGTTTTAAACCTTGGCCTGTTTAAAATCATAAGAACAGAAAAGATACCAAAGAAACTCAAAAGGCTAGCTTGTATCGAGATACAAGACTGATCTATGTGAGAACCAACTTGATAAAAGCAGTAACATTTAAATGGATTATGCTTTACAAAACATGTAGAAGTTATCTGTGTTTCCAGTAAGAACAAAGAATATACGATTAAAATATAAATATGAAAAGGACTTTAGTGTTTCATTAGAATGTCAAATTTTATTGTTATAAATGTAGTATCCAGAAGTTTTATATATTCTAACGTTACAAAAAAGTGCTCTTAAATTCTCCTTTATTCTATGACAGCTGCAGATAAATATGATTTATCAATGCTATCTATGCCTCATTTATGGAACACTAAGGATGCACGTTTTAAAATAACTCTTACAAAGCATTTAGATTACTTAAATGTACTGTGTCTTTATTTTGAAAATTCAACTTACAAAACAAACACTTCAAATAGAAATAAAACATACTAAGCTTTAATAGGTACAGGAGTTAATGAGTATTACAAATTCATCAAAGTAACTACTTCATTATCATGACTCTAGAAATTAGAATTTAAGTGTTACATAATAATATAGTAATAATACAGAGGAGAAGGAGGTGGGACAAAGAACAGGACAAAGAGTGGTTATTACCCTTAATGGGATACTTTCTAGAAATGATTTGTAGGGAAGGAGTTCTGAAAGCATCTTATAGAACTTGCACAAATGTCAATACAGTCCATTTGGACCAGTCATTATATAGGAGACAAACGTAACTGTGTATACTTTTAAATTCGTATCTGACTTAATAGCAAATTTAACACTATTGACCATTTCCTCCTTGAAAGAAATTTTCCTGGGCTCCTCTCACATCACTGGTTTTCCTCCAAATCCTTTAAATATTATTCCTCAATCTCCTAAGTTAGCTTCTGTTTATATAACTATCCCTTAAATGTTGGGGTTCTCTAGACTTCTTTCTTCAGCCCTTTTTTTTTCTTTTTTATCTTATCTGTAAGTGTATCTGCTCCCTTGGTTTTAATCACAAGTCTCACACTGGTGTCTTCAAAATCTTTAAATCTCCATCTCAGAACACTTAGCTAGCTATTTTTATAGGCAGCATTCTTGCACTGTCCCACAGCTTGTTCACAGGACTCCCTACAGAATATTCATGGAGCACTTCACAGGTGCAGTCACTGTGCTAGGGCTGCTGAGGAATACACAAAACTCTAAGACTAATAATCGCTTACGATGCTTATGCACGAAGAGGCAAACATCCTAATAATGTGTGAGGACTGAGGACCCTGATCCCATGGGTTGCTGTTCAACATGGTTTCTATACAGCTAAAGGTCTGAAAACAACAGCAAGTTGCTAAATGGATAACAAGTAAATTTTATGTCAGGAATGTTAATGACTTTCACTTAAATTTTATTTACTAAAACTTCAGCTGAAGAAGTTGTTTCAAATGAAAACAAATATTGTCCATGAGTCAATTAAACAAGTATGTAAGAATATGCAAGGAAAGGATAAAGAAAAATGAAAAGATTGTGCATGATTGCTTCCATATTTGGAAGAATAAAAAGGTAAAATGGCAATCACGAGTTAGTCGTAACTGATGACAAGTAAATTCATAATACTGAAGAAGTAACATTACACTAACCCACTTTCCGGAGCAAGGAAAGGTATTAAAGACTAAAATGGCCTTTGAGATAACTATGAATAACTGCCAAACTCTCTCTGCTGTTCAAAAGTGTTGGAGGTTGTAAGTTTATTGACAAGATTTATTCCCTTGTTAAAATTAATATAAAAAATTATGAATAATAGGTTGATAGTATGAATTTGGTTATTATTTTATAATGCATGGAATATGAACATTGATGTACCAAAAAAGTCATTAACTCAGAGCAGATGAAGACAGAATGTAGAATGTAGAAAGTTTTTTGGGAGAAGAAAAAAAAAGAGGTTAGGGTAGATCAAAACAGTTTATATGTAATATCTAAAAGGGGATTCATGGGGATTTATTATACCCTATATACTTTATTGTTGAGACAAAATAATTTGTAAATGTTACAAAGGAAAAGTAAAATGTAAGGCAAACTAGAATTAAAAATTACTAACAACCTTCACTCATCTGTGGAGTATAAGAACAAAGAAAAAACTGAAGGAACAAAACAGCAGCAGACTCACAGAACCCAAGAATGGACCAACAGTTACCAAAGGGAAAGGGACTGGGGAGGATGGGTGGGAAGGGAGGGATAAGGGGGAAGGCACAGGGAAAGCAGTATAACACAGAGAAGACAAGTAGTGATTCTATAGCATCTTATTATGCTGATGGACAGTGACTGTAATGGGGTATGTGGTGGGGACTTGATAATGGGGGGAGTCTAGTAACCATAATGTTGCTCATGTAATTGTACATTAATGATACCAAAAAAAAAAAAATTACTAACAACCTCCTTAAGTAAGAACTCCTGAAGGAGTTAACTGTAAGTCTACTTTTAGTAAAACTACATTTCCTAATCAGTTTTTACTATTAATTCCTCAACTAACATTTTTATGTATATGTGTATGGAATTTAAAAATAGAAACTGTACAAATTTCTTAATTGGACTTCTTTCAGATATCATGTGCAAATTAAAATCTTGCTTAATAGTATACATACAAATATCAAAAACTAAATGACATATTTCAGAAGAAAGTTAACTGGTTTTACCATTTTAGGGGGACATTTTAGAGAACATTTAAGCATTTTAGTCTGTTAAGAATTTAAATCAGTGCTAAGTAAAACCACTTAGTAACATTTAGTGTTCATTTAGTACCATTCTTCAAAATATAAACTTCAATAATACCTTCCTTCTATGGGACATGGACAAATTTGCCTCAAACCAAAATAATGGCTTGCAAATATCAATACTAATGAAGATACTAATTTAAATAAAAGTGATTACCTTGTTTCAATGTTTCCTTATAGTTTTAAAAGTTTGCATAGTCATACATAAAGATATGTTATTTCAGCAACTCTTAAAGCATACTGGAGTAATAGTAAGCATTTGATTACATTTTACCTGTCCCAAGGAGCAGAAGTTTCAAATGATTCTCCTAATATATAGTATTCCAAACCCAAGTCCTGTTAAGACACATATGTAAGAATCAAGAAATTACAACAGATACAGAAGACTCCATAATACCGTTAGTATTTCATTTTCATTGTTAGTTATTTCATATAATTGTTAGTATTACATGTTTCTGATTTAACCTCTACAGCCCTTTACTGTCCACCTCATAAGAACATTGGAAAATGGCCCCAAGAATAATATATAACCTCCAAGAGGACAGCAACTTTTGTCTTTGTCTGTCTTGTTCTCCTTTGCACCCTTGGCCACCCAGCAGAGTGCCTGACATGTGGTAGAAACTCAAATATTTCTCCAGTGAATGGAGTCTCTCTTCAGAACTATCTTTGCACATGCAGAGAATACTAGCAGAGCAGATTTTTATGGTCTAAATAAAGCAAATTAACCAATACCAAGAAGTGGTCGTCAGGATCAAAGAAGCAGGTAGGTAGGTAGGGGAAGTGGCAGAGAAAGGATGAAAAAAAAATCTCTTTCTTAAAATCAACTTTTCTTTAAAAACAAATTAGAAAATATAGTGCCTCTCTTTGTAGTATCTAAAAAGACTGAACCTCTGGAAGCACTTCTGCCAGGAACATGTATTTTACAGCATACAAGATAATGCTTCTATGACAGGTAACTCATAATACTAATTTCTTTACCCAGGGTATAATTTTGTTTTAATAATATGTGAATTAAATTATATGTAAACCATATGTGAAAAAGCAATTCACAAGCCACCTCAGAAATACAAAGATATGAAAATAAATTTTTATAAGGTACACAAATCAATATTTTTATCTCTGGTAAAACAAATCACTTCAACTCTCTACTACTAGCTGTCAGAAAAAAAATTCCCAAATTTAAAATTGTGTTTTTCCCTTTTGCATTCACTTAGTTAGTAAACATATTTGGTCACGCAGTATTAAGAACTGGGAAAATAAAAAAATAAGATAAAACAATCTCCCTCTTACCCTGCAAAAATCTCTCTTTTGATTCAGTTTTAACACTAACTGGAACCTTAATAATTATGAAACTTAACTCCAGACTGTCCACACTGTACTTGTTACAGTTACATTTCATTTTCTAGAATCTTGAATCTAGTTTAATGGAAAGTGGTCAAATACTCAGAGAAAACACCTATCAAACAAAATTCTGTGTATACCCAAAATGATTACTATGGCAGAACTTGGAATAGCAACAGTCCATGAGGTAAAGATCATTTATAAGACATAAAACCATCTATTACTTTTCGTGATCTGTAAATCTCTTAATCACAATTTGTAACAGCACACAGGCAACAAATACACTTTTCCTTATCAGCGTGGGGGCGGTAGGGGAAGGGGGTTGGCAGAAGACCTTGCTTCAAATATGCTTCAAATTCATTGCAATCTAAAATTTAGATCTTACCTAGGACTGAATTATTTTTAATGTGAGAATTCATGTTTTCTTAGAGAAGTAAAAATAAACTTTATATAAGCTATATATATTTCCTTCAGAACAATTTCCAGGTAAAAATTTGAAAATTCAGTATTTGGGAAGCCATATCTTCAATAGGATATCTGATATATGATCTTTTAAAATAAGACCTTTCAAATTACATAACAAGCAATATTTTTAAAAACCTTAACAATAGCAGAAAACAATTAAGAAACTTGAGTTTATTACAAAGTAGAAAAACAAAATAAATGAATGAATTAAAAAAAGAACACTTCCATATCAGTAAGTTTAGCAAACTCTTAAGGTTAACATGACTAATAAAGTTTCTCATAAATAGAAAATCTAGAATTAGAAAAATATTAGAGCTCAAATATACACAAATTATTTAATTCTACATAGTAAAAACTACCTGTGAACCAATTACTACTTGGAATGAAGATAAATATCAATTTTTAAAGACAGCTAAAGAAAGAATTTATGTCTTTCAGTGATTGCAATGGGGTGGTGGGGAGGGGACTTGATAATATGGGTGATGGGTCAGTGTTGAAACCACAATGTTGCTCAAGTAAAACCTTCACAAGGTTGTATGTCAATGATATCTTAATTAAAAAAAAAAGAATTTATGTCTTTAAAACATATTATGGATCAAATGAGGAATGTTGCTAAATAAAACAGCTTGATTTTAACCAGGCAATGTTAGAAATGGCACGCTCAACTTCCAGACAGTCTCCATTCTTTTAAAGAGCAGAATGATCTATTAGGTCACCTTTAAATGCCTCAAAAGCATATTAAGAAGGTGTAAGTGGGCTTCTGAAGATTTGTAGCTAATCCTGAGTTTACGTAAAATGATGTGCTAAATTATAGTAGGTTAAAATTTAAGAAAATAATTTATTCACCTGAAGTAAGAAAAAGTACTATTTTCAACAAAAATTAACAAGGGAAATATGAAATAACTTACTCGGATGTATGCAATGACATAGGTCAGCAAATAACCTCTCTGTCCATTATCTTCTCCAGCTGCCAATCCACTGCAATTAAAGAAAAAACTGTTAATATATTTCAAATTAACTATCAAGAATATATAAAACTAAGCAAAGTGATGATACCTCAAGATAAAAGCTTAACAGATTAACATACATCACATTGCATCTCGTTATATTTTTAGTCTCATGATAAATGTATCAATGAGCTGTCAAGAGAATAAGCTTAAACAACAAAAATCTGAAAACACTTCTAATATTTCAGTTGGTCATTAATATCAAACGTTTATCCACTGAACTAGCAAAGCTGACTCGTATAAACTCAGCTACGCTATCCAGATTGTCAAAAGAACAGAGAATGAGCCATAGGAAATAAGCTTAAATAAACTGAATCCTTGTAAGCATAACAAAACATTTAAAATACTTTTTCTTTTATTCATATTATATTCTTATTCAAGTGTTCATATATTACTGTAGTCATAATCATATATTAAGATATGTGATGACTGACTAAGATCTTCCAAATACCAGGTTGTTTCCTAAACACTTGAGCACACAGTATTTGAAATACTTAGATTTGGTGTTTATTTTATGGAACTTCTGACTTAAAGAAGAGACCAAACATACACAGAAATATTAAAGTTTATGAAACAACAAATATATAGACAAGTCCAAGAAAAATAAGTAAAGTTTTATTACTACGAGCACATTTCAATTTAAAAGAAGTTTTATCCATAGAAATGATGTATTTGGTGATCTACTCAGAATTAATCCTATATAACATGTAAGTCCGTCAGTCCAAGTACTCGGCTTTGTGAAAGTCATTCTCACTTTTAAAGAGTATGAATGAATATTGATTTCCACTACCTTCAGTGAAGAACTTTTAATTTTGTTTTTCCCCTAAGGCAGAAACTACATTTTAACTCTTCTTAGTCAACTAAACAATATCTACCCCAAATTCTCAAAAGTACGCACTAAAAATCCCTCAAAAAGAGAGAAAATGAATAATATCTTTTATTATGAATCTCTTGGATCACAATTGATGATTACCTTTTATGTCTCTCTTCTCAATACCTTAACTGCACCTCCTTGGTCCAAGGATGCTGAGCTCTTAATCACGGTGTTGCCCAAGACTTAGGTCTTGAGCTTCTATTATTTGAGCCTCTTCTGGAAGAATCATTTCTCTTATGGCTTCAATTAATACCTTATAGTTAAATCCTTTCTTCCCCAAAGTTTTGCTTGGATTTGGCAGTAACTAAAACATTGATGTATCCTTGTTGTATACAAATACTGTAAAGACTAGTTTAGGCTAGGAAACATTTCCTGACTTAATAGTATAGCTGGACATACACAAATTAGCGTCAGCAGAAGGTGTAGCAAAGACTTGATAGGAGCAGCTCTGATCTACAACTTTGGATGAGATACAATGAAAGGAAGGGGGTTGTCTGTACTACTATGTTAATGAGTGAAGTAGACAGAACTTAGGTCAACCTGCTGAGGGTGTAAGAGTGTAAGAAAGAAAAAACAGAATACAACTCTGGGTTGGATGTGTATAGATTTGAGGTTGGGGAAGGGAATCATAGTTTTAAAACAAAAAGGAAATGAGTCAGAAAATTGCTGTGACGAGTGCTTGGAGGAAAAGAGCAGAGCCTATACCTCAGGAAGATATGAAACAATCAGACACTGAGCCCAAGAGAGAAAAAAATACTACTGTTCTAGGAAAAAGAAACAGTTCATCCTGTGCCTAGTGGTAGAAGGAAAGGAAAGGACAGTGAAGACTAGCAAGGGTACAAGAGACCAGCACCGGGAATCTCTGAGAAGATGCATTCTAAGCATGTATTTGGTGGGAAGTAAAAGGTATGAATGTTTAGTGGGTCAATCTCTCTTACATCAGGATGAGAAAAGTCCTACTTTGCAGTCCCAGGTCAAGCTATTTATCTTAGAAGGTGGTGGAGAAAGATCTGTTCCATTTTGGAATTCAGTGTGAACACACCACACAGAAACATGCATTTTCTTCTCTAAAGTAGGAAGAAAGACTATACTTTCAGGGATCATTTCTATACTTCGTTACTCTAAAGTAGGAAGAATATTGGATACCCATTCTAAATTCATACTCCAAAAAAGAAAAGTTACTCTAGGCTTGCTTTTCTGAATCATAGGTTTTTCCTACAAATTCAGCTTTTTGGACACCCCTCCCCCCCCCCGCCGCCTTTTTTTTTAGCTTTCAGAACTATTTTCCTTCTAATCAGAATTAACTTAAGATACAATATATGAAAGCTTTAGAAATTAAATGCTTCCAATTTGTCACTTTTGCAGCCACGTCAAAAACCTATGCTTAGATTTGAACTGCTTTATGTTATAATTGTAACAACATCCACCCCCTACTTCCTGCTCTGTGCCACAAATTTCAAACATCAATTAACAAGGTTCTTAAATTTAAAGCTGTTTCATGAGGAAGACTGGGAAAACTAATGAAGGAGGAATGAGAGACAATCTTTTTATATAAAAGAGCCATCTGGTGAACCTAATTACTCTCATGCTGAATTACATAAACAACGTAAGCGCATGACTTTAAAAAATAAGAATAACCTATTACCTTAAGTTCTCTGGTAAATGTCAATACATCTGTCATGATTGCTGACAGGTAATGTTTATCCTGCTTAGCTCTTAGGAAAATTAATAGCAAACATAGATAAACAACTAAAGTATGATCGTTCAACATTTGGCTATTACGTCCTGTTAGATCATATATGTTCAAAGGTAACAGTGTTAGGCTAAGGGTGAAAGGCAAGGAGGAAATATGGCTAAGATAACACATAAAATGTTCTATACTGTTGGGAGTACTTCACTGAAAACAATCAATTTAAAGCTAATGAGGTGGTGGGAACAGAGGATAGAACAAGAAATAAAAGATTAACAATGCCCTAATTCAAAATAAAATATATGAGCTAAACTAACCTCGAAAACTTTAGCATAAAGAAATTTAGAGGTGTTTTCCTCTATCAAGTAATGCAGAAGGCAAAATGACTGAGGAGAGAGAGGGTTGGCAAAGTGTATCTTAAAGAAGAAAAATATCCCTGACTCTTTCAGTGATTAGAACAAAGAGCTAGTGCCGAGAGAGAACTTGGGGGAAAGCCAGGACTTCTATTAGAAAATCACACAGATATTTCCAACTATCAACTAAATCTAAATAGCCCTAAGTCATCTGCCTAATTACAGCCTGGATTGCTCAACACAGAAGATTTCTGCATCTAAATGAAGGGAGTCAGGATGAAAGTATATGAAGAAACTAATTATTACATAACCAAGTAGTAGCAAATAACCCAGCAAAAAAAATGAGACTCCTTATAGAGTCTAAGTTTTTAATGTTTTACCCTTGCTTTAAACAGGTATCTCACTTACTATAACCTATTTTTAGTGGATGAATATGATACAAATTTTGTTCACTCTCAACAAATTGCTGGAATTAAATCAATAGCTCTGGAGCCTCAGTATCAGTATCTAAAGAGACCAGGATTCCTTTTATGGAAGATTCATTCTTAATTTTTAATTGTAAATGATTGCTATTACACGAGAAAAATAAGACCAGCATTACATGAAGAGTTCATGATAGTTGGTGGCTCAAATTAAACAAACTGACAAAATGGTTCTACCTTAAGACTAAAATACAGTTTTAAGGATAGCATAGTAATTGGGTGTAAATGAAATAGAATAAAACATGTCAGGGAAAAATATTCAGTTTCATTAATTCTTTCAACAAATATTTAATCAAGCATCTAGTATATACAAGGCATCAAAGGTGATACCCAAGAAGAGGCAGGTCACACACACTATAAAAATTGTGGTTAAGTAGGACAAAAAGACATTTTGTCATCATCCTACCCCAGGCCAATAGGAAATGTGGCACATTAGTAACTACTAATGATTTTCTAGCTACTAAGAATTGTAATTATAACTAGAGATTCTACAAAGTGGAATTTCTATGTGTGTGTGTACATACATATGTTCTGAGGTGGGGGTAGGCAGGTTGAGGTTAAACTAAGCAAATTTAACCTTAATATCCAGCAATTCAAGTATTATAGCATCCACTTCCCTACAAGTACTTCTGGAAAATTCTGAAATCCCAATTAAACATCTAAATATATAAAGAAAAACTTTGTGAATTTCAGTCCCTAATATTTATGGCTAGCTATGTATAAGATTTAATTAATGTATAAAAGATTCAAAGATTTTAATTTAAATCTCTTTGGTTCTAATATGGGTTTTAAGGAAAAGCTTTTAAATCAAATTGTATATATATTCCACATAACTTAAAAATTAAAAAATAGGAACATGAATATTTAAAAAAAAAATTTCAGAGATAACCTGAAATCCAAGCCATGTGCTCATTATAGGAATCTTAAAGCACAATTACTCTTAACTAATTTTAGTTAAAAGACTAGCAACTCTCCAAAAAGGTACTATGGCAGAGAAAAAGTAAAAGACCAATGAATTTCATCTTTTACAAAAAATATTAAAATTCCACTTGCCAATTTCAGAATAAGGTAAAAATTAAACAGAAGTTAAATTGTAATACTCAAAAGCAGCACAAAAGTAACTAAAAATTAAGCCCAAGTTTAGATCTTTCTAAGTATACTGTACTTTAACACTAAGCTCAGAAAATCGTAAAAATGAAGGGCTGAACATTGTATGTGAGAAAAATACATAAAAGTGGGGCATTCTGAGACACAAGGCTCCAACATAATGTTCATTTGTTCTCATAAAAAATAGCTGAAAAGGGAGAAAAAAGGAAATAATTACAACGAATTCATGTTATTCAGAATACATATGATACATTTTAAGCTCTGAAATAAAAAAAGACTAGATCCAGAAAACTGTAGTTTATGTACTTAAAAAGGAAAAGGAAAAGGAAAAAATGTAGTCCTGATAAATGGCACTTTCACTGTAGTTCTCATCAATCAATCCATCAAGCAGATAGACAGAAACCACCAAATCATTATTCAGGTGGTTACAGATGTGAAATATTCTGTTTCCTTATACCAGCACAAAACAGTAAGTGACAGGGGTGCAGTATAAATAATTTATCAATACTTTTCATTCAACACAATTTCCTTTTAAAAGCATACTAATAGCATGTTTTATACATATACTATTACCATTAAATAGTAACATGACTATGAATATTTTACTATTTTACTCTAGCACAACAAATAACAAATATAAAATGAGCATTCATGGAAAAATACAGTAAAATATTTATTATATCATATATGTGATTAGACAAGTAAGGGCAACATACTAACCTAACTTCCTAAAAATCCTGAAAGTAAACCAACACACTTTAAAATTGACAATCATATTATTACCACAAGCTTAAACTGAAAGGGTACATTAACAACTACATGGAGATATCACAATTTCAGCTTAACTTTCTCTTGGCATTATGAACATACCCAAATTTTGCAGCAATGTCATATACTTGTTTTTCATGTTGAAGAACCTTCTCACGGTCCCCCTCAAACAGTAATGTAGCGACACTTAGCTGATTTGGATCAAATCCTTTAAACTACAAAAAAAACCACATTATTATAGATATGCCTTATCCTACAAAACAGTAAATCAAAATATATTTCGCTCTTTTTTCCTTCTGATCTAGGCTCAAACACATCAATTCTTTATAGATTGTGTTTTGGAACTTTACACGTTAATCAGAAAAAATGCTGTACTATAAAAAAACACTCCATTTCAAAGTATGCCACGGTGTCAATTGTAATGGCATATTCGTATGTAAATACAATAAATAGCTCTTAAGAATTAAAACTGCAACAAACAAACATGAAACTACCAAAATAATATAATATAACACAGTGGCAGTATTGGGTGGGGGTAGGGGTGAGGGTGGGGGGAGTAAAAACCAACAGGATCCTTACATACCAACAATAACGTGCTATAAATAATATTTTCAAAGAATATCTTATACATAAAACTAAAATATAAAATATTTAAGAATAATCTTAAAGGGAAATATATATCTTCATTAGGAAAACATAAAATGAGAAACACATGTTCCAGGATGGATAAACTAAGTATTATGAACCTGTCGATTCTTGCCCAAATTAACAGGTGGGTTTATTCCATTTCTAGAAAAACTTAGATGGATTTTCTAAAATGGTGAAGAGTTCCTAAAATTTTTCTAGGATAACAAACAGGTAAGTGGGTGATGGTTATGATATCAAGGAAAATCCTGAGAAGCAAAAAAGGGAGATCTAGACCTACAGCAACTAAATCCATTTAATTTTCAAGAACAAAAGCTTATTAAAAAGAATTTAAACTAAAACAAAAAAAACGAAGACAATTCACCCATTTCTCATATTCTCCACCTCCCCCTATGGCAACCACCAATCAGTTCTCTGGATCTGTGAGCTTTGTTTTTTCCCTAGGTTCCACGGATGGAACGTATGGTATTCGACACATTAAAATGGAGCCTATTTCTTGAATAAGTACGTAAGAAGATGTCCAGGCATGGCAAATCAGTGTAAGAAAAGCAGGGATTAGCTAACTGTGCTGTCACAACAGGTTTAGCAACTGGGAGAGTGGGAGATGAAGATTAATTTTATTCAGATTTCACATTATAAAACTGAAGTACTGAAGTATGTTCAAATAGTAATAAACATTTTTAATTCCTACTTAACAAAAACGTGAGTGACAGAAGAGAATGGTACTACCCATAGTTCTGGAGAAGGAAGTCTTTTTTAAGTTTGGAAATAATTAAATAATCGCACTTAAAGATAAAAATTTGTAACTTTTGCACCTAAAAGAAAAACTCTTATTAAAAAGGGAGCCACCTAACTGGAAAAATTATTTACAACATTTACAATAAAGGCATCTAATAATTCCATTATTTCAATAGCACACAGCAAAGCACCAAAGAAAAACCAAAACCAAACCAAAACCAAAAAAAAAAAAAACAAAAAAAAAAACCATGAAGCTGCCAGCCCTGTTAAAATAACTATATTCAGTAATTCACACAAAAATTACACCTAGAAAATACAGGGAAATGGTCATTTTCAGTGGAGTTTCAAGAAACAGCAACTCAACTACTATTCCTCCCTAGATTCAGTACATTTAAAACATACCAAAACAAAAATCCTACATGCAGTAACAAAAATATAGCACATGTGTATTGCTAGCAATAGTATAGACTGCCATAATCCCTTAGGAAAGGAATTCAGCCAATCAAAAGTAACCACACTCCATCTCTAGATATCTACTACAAAGGAAAAAATTCAAACTATAAAAAATGTTGTATGAATGAAACTGTTCAATGCAGGTGCTACTTTAGGAACTTCAAATCTGGAAAAGAATTTAGAATTTCTGAAATTAAATGTACAAGTGATTTACCTGATAAAATACTATTGCAACATGAAAAATAATAATTATGAAATACACACAACATCAAAAAACACAATTGTAATAGGTGTGTTTTGAGGGGGAAAAGGCAAGAAACAAAATACCCTAAGCATTTAAAATTTTAGCATTTTATAAAAATTCTTACCTTTGTAATATAAAACTTTTTTAATCCATCCAAAAATGATGTAAAAATAGAGGAAACCTGAGGTTTAAGAGCATGACCTAAGAAAAAAGATCAAGAGGCTACTTTAATTTAGTATCCAAAAGAAACTGAATGATTCGCTGACCTTAATTTTTTAAACCTATGTTACATATATAACACATACTAAGATCTACATATTTTTATCTTCTTTCAAAAGTCACATACAACTTGTTTACAGAACCCCTTCTTGTTTTTTTAACTCAAATTAGTTTATGTAATTAATACTGCACATAGTTTATCTTTCAATGGTATAGTTTATACATAGTAGTTACTTCATTAATTTTTATTTCACTAAAATCACCTAGTGGTGGCTGGTTTTACTTTTTTTTTTTAATTATGCAGAAACCATTCAGAACATATAACCAAAATGGAGTCAATGCCAAGTTTAAGGTTGTTTCTTAATTAATTCTTAATTCATCCAGAATTCTTGGCATAAAACTAGTAATTGCTTCCTTGATCACACCCAGAGAGTTACAATTGCCA
Source organism: Phataginus tricuspis (assembly GCA_029783875.1). Classification (NCBI taxonomy): domain Eukaryota; kingdom Metazoa; phylum Chordata; class Mammalia; order Pholidota; family Manidae; genus Phataginus; species Phataginus tricuspis. The sequence continues at coordinate 10,655,455 of JAQQAC010000477.1, forward strand.
AAAGAACATAAATGGTGTCTCAGAGTCTGTTAAATTAACATCTTTGCCTGCAGATTGAGTTTAATTGAATGAAAATCTTTTAACTGTTTTCTCACTGTAATCAGAGTAGCAATTTCTTAACTCCCATGACCGTTACAGTTAAGTGTCATGCCTTTGGCCTTAGCAGCATAAGGCCCAATTCAGAAAAAAGTGATATACCACTTACATAGAATTTTTATAAAGAATTTTTTAAAGTCTCTAGTAAATCTAAAATTATCACCAAATAAAAAGTTTATTTAAAAAAAAAGACTTTAAGATCGGGGATTTTTATTTGTTTGTTTGCAGGTCCCTTAAAATAGGTACAAACAGCATAGTATCTTTTTGGGAAGGAAAAACTATCACTTGCGTCTTTTTTTCCATTTATCTGTTTGGGTTTTTTTTTAACATAAGAATCTGAAATGGTAATACTTAATACATTTTTACTGATTATAATAGGATACTGTGCTAAACAAAAGACCAAATAACATGAAATCTAACCCAGGGGCTAGGAACTAGATATCCATGCTATAATGAAACAAGGCAAAAGCAAGACAAAAATGAAGGGCTGATTAGACAGAGATCCACCTAGCAGTCTTTCTGAGTTTCTGGATCACAAATAAAAGGTTTGTTTGAGATTTTATTTTTTATTGTGATCTGCCAGAAAGATGCTTCTCTAGCACAACCAGTGCTTTAAAAGATATCATTTCTAGCACATATAAAGTTGGAAACAACGTATCCTCAAAATATTCATTTCCTGTCCCAAATGGAATTTATCCTACTTTATTGACAATTGGAAATAAATATAAACATAGATGTATGAGTGTGAGTGTCGTATTCTTCCAAGACATTTAAATTATCTGTTCCTCAGGTAAGTCTTCTGATCCATGTATCTTTACACAATAGAGGAGTACTCTGGTGTGGAATAATCCTTAAGGGTATGTGTTCATCTTAACACAGTGAAATTTATATGCACAATTTCTACTAACACTAGTGGGAGTTAGTCATACATACCCCAAATACTAGTTGACATGATAGCTTTGAAGCATAATTATTGTGAAAGTGTTACTACCTTTTAAGTGGATCAAGCATTAGTATCAACTAACAGGAGATTATTACCTTTCACTTACTCTTAAATTAATGTTACCTATCAAATTAATTATATTCTAAATGTATTTTGGCTACTGTGTATTATTTTTTATAGTAAACAAAGGAATGTTTCCAAATGTACTAGCTGGACAGTTTAATTAGCGAATTTTGTATTGTTATGTTTATTAAATAATTTCAAAGGATTTAATAAATATATATGTTGCAGTGAAGTGACCTGAAACAGTGGAAAAATCTGGGCTTTGGAGTCAGACAGATTTGGGCTCAACCCCAGCTTCAGCACATATGACTTGGGGAATTTATCTGAAATGTTTAGCTTCTGAGTTGTTTGTAACTGAGAATATCACCTTGACGAGCAGCTGTGAAGAGATATTTGATAAACTGAGCTATTATGCTATATGTTATCCAAGATTTCTTCACCCTCTTTTGTTAATTTGATGATTAAGTCAATCAATGTTTAAGTGCCTATTAATGTGATAGGTGCAGGAGATACAAAAATGAGTAATAGTCATCCCCTAAATTTGACAAATTTATAGAGGAAATCTGTAGATCATTTCAAAATAGTCAATGATATTTATCATTTCAATATAATGTATTAAGGATTTGTCAGAGTTAGGGGTGATATTAAAAATAGTAAAATTAATAATAAGTCTTATGCTTTTTTAACAACCAATATGGTACTGACTAATCAGCCATATGGTGGCTGGTGCCAGGTCCTGGACACCCCTTGCTGTGCAAAATGTCTGTTCAGTTATTTGATCATAGAGCCATGGCAGGATATATAGATGGAAAGGCTTCAGTGGGTAGTGAGAAATCAAAAAGGTTACAGACAATCAAAAAGAAGCATGATCAGATCTGTATTTCTAAATTGACTGCCAAGTAAAGGAATAGGGAGAGGAGAGACAATCAAGACTAAAGAAGGTAGAACCTACCTTAGAGCATGTTCCTAGATATAGTAACGAGAATGTAGAACAGGGATGACTGACGGCCAGAAGGAACTTTGCTTTCAGCCTTCATTTTAAATTGTTATAGAACCCAATTATAAAGGAAATCTGGCCTTCGACAGCATGTGCATGAGAATAAAACTGGATTACTATCTAACACCATATACAAAAGTAAATTCGAAATGGATAAAAGACCTAAATATAAGACATGAAACCACAGAACTCTTAGAAGAAATTACAGGCAAAAATCTCTTGAACATAAGCATGAGTTATTTTTTTCTGCATACATCTCCCCAGATAAGGGAAACAAAAGCAAAAATAAACAAGAGGGACTACATTCAATTAAAAATCTTCTCTACAACAAAAGAAACTATCAACAAAACAAAAAGGCAATCTACAGTATGGGAAAATGTATTTGCAAATGATCCGATGAGGGACCAGTACCCATAATATATAAAGAACTCCTATGACTCAACATCAAAAAAACAAATAACCCAATTAAAAAATGGGCAGAGGACCTGAATAGACACCTTTTTCCCCAAGAAGACACAAAGATGGCCAACAGGCACATGAGAAGATGTGCCACAAGGAAATGCAAATCAAAACCACAATGAGATATCACTTCACACCAGTCAGAATAGCCACTATGCAAAAGACAAGAAATAACAAGTGTTGGCAAGGATGTGAAAAAAAGGGAACCCTCCTACACTGTTGGTGGAAATGTAAACTGGTGCAGCCACTGTGGAAAGCAGTATGGATGTTCCTTAAAAAACTAAGAAGAATAATACTATGTGACCAAGTAATTCCACTTCTAGGAATTTTACCCAAAGAAAACAAAATCCCCGATTCGAAAAGATGCATGCACCCCTATGCTACATTATTTACAATACCCAAGATATGGAAGCAACCCAAGTGTCATCAACAGATGAATGGATAAAGAAGATGTGATACATATAAACAATGGAATATGTAATCAGCCATAAAAAAGAAAGAAACCTTGCCGTTTGTGACAACATGGATGGACCTAGAGAGGATTATGCTAAGTGAAATAAGCCAGGCAGAGAAAGAGAAATATCATATGATTTCACTTGTAAGTGGAATCTAAAAAAAAAACAAAACAAACAGAATAGCAAAAGACTCATAGAAGCTAAGAAGTGACTGGTGGTTACCATGGGGGAGTGGTTAGGATGAGTGAGTGTAGTAAGTGAAGGGGATAAAGAGGCACAAAATCTCTATCATAATATAAATTAGTCATGGGGATGAAAGTACAACATAGAGAACATAGCCAATAATTTTGTAATGTCTTTCTATGTTGACAGATAGTAACTACACTAGTTGGGATGAGCATCTAATAATGTAGATAACTAAAGAAAAGATAAATAAGTAAACAAAAATAAAAAATAAAATCTAGCCAAATCATAGTTTGTTTTACAAAGGTATCTATGTCTAATATAATTTACTACAATAACAGCATATAAATGGATAACAGGCTTCTTATTAATCAGATGCATGGCTCTCTTACACAGGCCAAAACACACCAGAGGTTTGGCTTTGATTTGATTTAACTATTTCATTATTTATAGGACACATTTATCTTAAACTTGTCAGTAATATAGTATCTTGAAAGTAATTTACTTAAGAAATAAAAGCTGTGACTTAGAAGAACCTAATGTTAAAACTAACTCTTCATATGTTATGAATTTGACTTCCTTAGTTAAGTTTACAGGTAACTGTAATAAATCATTCTTCCCTAAATTAAAATCTAAGCTAGTCTTAGAACAAACAAAAGCCCACCTATCTTAGCCTTTAGTATTACTGAACAATCATTCCCTAATTTCAAGGACTGTTTTGAAGGTACTTAAATTGTATAAACTTAAATTCCACTAAATTTCAGGATATGGGAAAAATATAGAAGTATAAAACTAGAACTGAAAAGATGATCAACTGTGTCATAAAGTTTAATACTTTAAGCAAAATAGGGAAAAAAAGAAACATGGTTAACTGTTACTGAATTCTCCACCAAAATATTCCAAGGGCACCTTAATACAACCACTGTAAGGTCTTTTCCCCCAAAACATCATCTCTTCCTCTATGTTACTCAATCCACCCAGCCAATTAAATCAGAAATCCAGGAGTTGCCCTCGACTTTTCCCTTTATTTAACCTTCCACATCCAATCGGCAAATGGATCTTTGGAAAACCTCTCCCTTATTCTCTATCTCCACTGCTGCTGCCTCGGTCAAGGTCCCTAAAATTTTGCCTCTTGAACGATTTCAGCCCCTCCCTGCTTGCACCATTCTAATCCATCCTGCATAATGCTGATAGGAGTCTTAGAAATATTAGCTTTCTAAGATGCAAAGCTCATTTATTTTATTCTTTTTACAAAGAAATCCCTCTGCTGAAAGATAAAATCCAAATCTATCCTGCCAAGGCCCTAGTCCACCCATCCAGATTTATCTAACAACGCTTTTCTCTACCTGCTAATGAAGGCACACAGAATTTTTTTAGGTACAGACATGACATTGAGATTTTACAATTTCATATTTTTGCTGATAAGTGAACAAATTTGGCAGGAGAGAAGAGACCATCTCAAGCTAACTTCTATACACCATTTAAAATTTAGCCTAAGCACCACTCTCCTTGAAGAGGCCTCCCAGAGTCTCCACTCCAAATTCCACTCCTGCTGGCATTCATTTACATAATTGTCTGTCTTCATTAAACTGAGAACTTCCCAAAGGGCAGGAACTATGGCATTTCTTCCGAATTCTGCATTCAATACTCTTCCTGGCACATAACTGGTATTTCATATGCATCTGTGGCTTTATGAGATTTTTAAAATACCACTCCTTACCAAAATGAAACTGCTGGTTGTCCATGAGGCGAATAGATGCAGGAGCACATCTCTGTTTTAAAAAGGAGAAAAGAAGTGACACAAGTTTGATATGATAAAGAAGTTAGATAGGTAGGATGTAAATGTCATCTTTCCCTATTTGAGATCAAGAGCTTAATTCCTAAGGTTAAATACAGGGGGAAAAAAATCTAAACTTTTATATAATTTCATGGTGACAAGTAAAACAACAGTGGCCTCTCTAAAATACTGGAGGAGAGAAATCTACACATATAATACATACATGTGTTGCCAGATCTTTAACATCTGCAACCAGATCTGCTTAATGCCTAGTAAAGACTTATGAAAATACCTAAAAGAAGTATTAGGACCTGAAGTGGATATTTTTTAGAACAAAGCAGAAATTTTCAAGACTAAAAACAATGCCTAGAGCATTATGCCATTTATGAACTACAATGCATCACTAGGTTCTTAACACACTTTTAAAATAAGGAAAAGGATGATGGAATTTTTGCGAGCCAGAGCCCTTTAAAAATTGATCTGCAATACCTTCATAGACAACTCTGGGAATTGTTTTTATCCCTTCTCATAATCTATTTTAAATAGAAAAACTATCAGTGTTGAGAAATCTAAGACTTTTCAAGGTTAATTGTATGAGAATAGCAAGAGAACTTCTGAAGCCTAACATTATGCATCTAAAACATCTAACTTCACCAGCGCTGTACTTATCTAGGCACACACTAAAGGCTGCAAGGAAAGGAGATACTCTTATTACCTTTGTGATGCTAAAACACAATACAGGCACTAGCAATGGTTAAGTTAGCTACAATTTTTCCACAGAAATAAAGTGAAGATGCACCCTAAATGGAATTTTTATCTTCTATGCATATTTTAACATGGTTTAATGTCTACCAAGAGATTTTTTAGACCACAACATTTTGACTGCCACAAACTTTTTAAACATTTATCTTGAGTAATAACATTTATCAATAACATTTGCATCCATTGAGATTTATGTTGAGATATATGTTGAGATTTATGAGATCATGCAAAAGAACAAAACAATATATATCTTAACCGTGTTATATAACATTTTCGCTATTATTTGCTTTTAATTGAACAAATAATTTTTTAAAACCACTCTCACATTTTATTTCATTCAACAAAATGATTAGGTTTATAATTGGAACACTATACAATGTACTTGGCTCGCCTTTGATACAAAAGGTGAGATAGCTCGGTCTATATTTTTAGAAGTCACTGCCAAATTTACAGAAACAGTTTTAGGTAATTTCATATACAAAGCATAACAATAACCTACTGCCTTACATTTTATATAATCTTATGGTGTCCAAGCTGTTTTAATTATGTCTTTATTTAATATAAGAAACAACACTATCAGGGTAGCAGAACTGGTATTATCCCCATTATACAGATGAGGACAAAAGAACCAGAGAGGCTAAAAGATAAAAACTTGCTTGAGATCAGATGACTGTTAAATAGTAAAGAGAGAACTGGAACCAAGATATCCTGATTGCTAAATGATCAATATTTCAAATATATCACACAGTCTCCAAAAAAAAATCACACACACACAGCTTTAAAGTCATATCTGAAACAAAATTACATGAAAACTACTGTATTTGCCAATTTGTGGTTTTACTAAAAGTAAAATAGTTATAAAATAAAAAAAACTACAACCTGAGTAATTTCAAATCTCGGTATGGAGGTATCTTTGTAGTTGGCTTAATGCTTTCAAAACGTTACCAGCTTCCAAAATACTAAAGGAAAATCCGTTTCCCTGAAATATTTTTTTAAAACAGACATAACAACTTCTAATAAAACATATGAAGCCTGATTAGACCAAGTTTCTTTTCTTCAAAAAATAAATATGATATAACATATATATTTATGTTTTGGCCTAAGCACACCGGTAAAATATGAGAGAGAATTCAGAGACATTCTGTCATTTTAAGGGAAAAAAACATTTAAATTCCTACTAACAACTTGTAAACTTTATCTCCTACTACCACACAGTGGTAGTTCACTTATACCTACAGCAGGGGCTATTAATGAAAACAACCAACAGAGACACACATATATCAGAAAATTGGAAAAGAGAATGTTACATTTAGCATAGTAAATTTCTGGAATTCAGTATCTGAAACAACTAAAATACAATACGCAGGCCTTGACAAAATCTTGGTGTGAAAAGACTATCACAAAATATATCTTGAGGACAACTAGAATAGTCTGATTATAGAATGAATACTAGATGGCATTAAGAAATTACTGCTGGTTTTCAGGCAGGACTATAGATTGTGGTTATAAAGAAAAACATCTTATTTTTAGGAGATGTATGCTTAAGTATTTATAGGTCAAGTGTCATGATGTCTGCAACTTAATTTCAAATGGTGCAGAAAACATATAAACAAACATGTAAAACAAGACCAAAAAGTCAACAATTGTTGAATACACATGTGATCACTGTACTATTCTTCCAAAGTTTCTGTATGCTTAAAAGTTTTAAGTTAAAAAGTAGAAAAATAATTTTAAAAGTTTTGGGGCACTTTTTACATAAAGTAACTGATATTCAATTATACTGAATGTGATTTTAATTTGACAGCTGAGTCACATAAACCAGTCATACACTGTCCCTATTTATGCTGAAGCAAAGTAGATGGTTACAAACTGTCAAATAAATAAGTAAAAAGCTAAAACAAGTTTTTTATATGTAGATAATAAATATTAAACCAGTTTTCAATACTGACTTTTTAAAAATCAAAATCAAACCAACAACTTTATTAAGTCTCATGTTTTAAAAGTACATTTTTTAAAAAGTCAGTAAATGGAATCTTGGTTATTGTCACAAGCAAATTCTTATTAAGTATCTCAAATTAAGACATCTCAGTCAAAAACAGCATTTAAACTGCTTTATGATCCTCTGGCAATTGATAAATTTGTAAATCACTGTGTATCATTCTAAAGATACAAAGAGAAGTTTCTTGAAATTTTTGTTAAAAGAAGACCCTATAATAAAAAAAATAATAATGTTACTATATTTAAAAAACAACATTCAGTCTGGGTTACTATACCTATTGCTAAGATTAGGTTATGTTTCAATTGCTATAAAACTAATTTGGTAGGTTTAAAAAAATAAATATTCCCTTTAAAAGTTAGAGACATCACAAATTCTGAGAATCTGAGCTCTACATTCACTCCCATGTTATTCATTATACAAAGCTAGGAGTGTTTCATACAAGAGCAAAGGGGGAAAGGGTCCTTAAGTTAAAGTGACCCCTGGTGGTAGGTGTTCAGAATTAACCCGAGAGGGAATATTTTTACCAAGTAATTTTAATGGTAGGTTAATCATACATTCAGGAAATTTAAGGAACACTCAAACAGAAATTGCTTACTTGCACTGGAGTTAATGAAATTATTTATTTATTTATTTATTTATTATGATAAATACACCTTTAGCAGAATCTCTCATGTCTTTTGACTTGTACCTAAGTATACTTTATACATCAAAAACAGTCTGAAAAAATGAGCTCATTACAGACTAATAAAGAAATATCAATTATCTTTGTTTTATCAGAGCAAAGAAGAAATAACCATATTGACCTCAAAGCACAGGTACAGAACTGATGAGGCAAACTGCTGGCAATTTCTTCCCTTTAAATGATGTTTTAACAACCAGGAATTTAATATAGAACCTGAAAGATAAACAACTACTCTGATAGTCTTATTTACTTAAAAGAATTCTCTGCACTAACTTAAAAAGCAAAAGATTTTTCAATCCAAGCATTTTCTCCAAAAATAGTCCCTAGAAGAAGCAAACCAAAAAATGTCAGCAAAATTCGTTTTTATGGAGCAAAGTCGTATCTCTTGTCACAGAGAAAAAACAGAATTTGCACTTCAGATGAGACACATTCAAGAGGTGTCTCTTAATTTACTAGTTACTAGCAAAATAAATTCAGTATTAGCATTTTAAATATATATAGGATTTCTATTATTCTAATTTCATAAGGATAAACTATAAAATAGAAGCACTGTATGGTAGTCCTGCATCTCTGGTAGCTTGGTTAAGAAATGAACTGAAGATGTGTCTCTTCAAGGAGTAAATCAAACTTTCTGTGTAGACTCTAGAACGGCCCACGTCCCTGAGCACTGACTATTCTGGAGATAGTTACTCATCTCATACTATATCAGAAGTCAATGCTTCAATGCTAAACCCCTTGTACCTAGTTATACAAAACTTTAAAAACATATGACAATATCCTTAGTGAATACCAGAAGATAGGAACGATGTCTGTTTAGCTCACAGAACATCCACTGCACTATGTTGGATATGAGGTTAAAAGCACACAATCTCACATAAAAGACACACAACAAAATAAATTTTAAAAAGTTCAAGAGAGAATATGCAAAAGAAGAGAATTCTGTTAAATGCAAATTTCTAGACACAAAAATTTTAAATATAGACAGATGAATTCTTCACTTAACTAATAAATTAGAGTTGACACCACAGATAAACTCTTATAATGTTTAAAGCTATTGGTATAACTGCTTAGTCTTATCAGAAATGACATACTGGCTTATAGCTAGGAGTGTACACTGTAAACAAGAACTATTTTTAAAAAGAGAATTTACTCTGAGTTTTAAAGAATGAAATAATACATACTATAAATACTCTGTTCCATGCATATATAAAGTGCCAAAAGTTAATGCCAAACAGTCTCTAGATTATAATTTTATATTTTTCAATTAGTAAAGGTGTAAAGATTTGTTCTAAGTAGCTCCTAGTCAAGAGCTTATCTTGCAACTGTCCTCAAGTTTAATGCATTTTGCTGGACCACATGGTAAAGAATCCAATTAACCAAATATTTGGTTAGGTTATTCTCTCTGCTCAGAGTGAAACACACACACACACACACACACACACACACACACACACAAAATGACTGTGAGACCATGGGGATGTCATGGTGAAATACATAAAGAGGAAAAATTAGTGAGAATGTTTGAAATCTTGATCTGGGGGATGGTTACAATGAGTGTACACACGTCAAAATTTGTTGAGCTGTATGCTAAGATTTGTGCATTTTATTGTATGTACTTCAACTTTAAAAATGATTTTTAAAAAGCTTTCAAGACAAAAAAAGATTTAAAATAACAAATCCATTTTCTATATGTAACAAATTATTTCCAAGAATTACTCCTGAATAGAAAGAAGTTTTAAATGTTTTACAATGTGCTAAACCTGACTCCAACTAATTTGAACTCCTCCAGAATAAATCAAGTTTAAAACCGAACAAATCAGAATTAAGATATAACTTTCTGAGATGTCAAATATGAACTATGTATTTCTTCCCAAATTATGGTCTAAACTCACTGGAAAAAGAACACCCTATCAGTTTAACACTGTTTAAAATAAAAGTGACAAGAGGGAGAAAGGCTGCTTTTTTAATCTATTAATTCTAAAAACCTACTTATGATACTGAAAAAGACAGTTTGCAGAGAAATGCATACTACTCTGTGCCACACACACAATCAGTGTTTCCTCTTAACAGAAACAAATGGTTCTTTCCCAATACCATCTGGCATAACTCCTAAGTTTTTACTGGGGAGAAAAAACCCCAAACTTCAAAAGTTGCTTCTGAGCCTGTTTCAGCACCATTTTCCCTTCAAACCTTTAAAGACATCACTGTCATATTTAAACAAACAACATAGTAAAATATTTTATCAGACACCAATACTCTAATTAAAAACACTATTTTTCTCCTTCTTGAGAGAAAACGGTGAGAAGCCTACATTCTGAGAGAGTCTTAAAAGTCACTTACCCATCTACTGAGTTGGATATTATACTGGACTGCCACTTATAGGACAGTCACATTAATCTTCCACTAAATCTTCCTTTCTAATTCCTCACGAGGCAGTGAAGTATTGAAAGAGGAAAATTCCTCAACGGACAAAGATCAGATGGGAAACCTTGGAATCCCTTGCTGCCAGTGTAAGGTTGCTTAATTTATCTCCTTCAATAAGACTAGTGATGAAAATATACACAGCCTATTTGGCTATTTGTGAATGATCAGTATACTCCTTTCCAAAAGGTATACATTTTCCCATTTCAAATGCAACTTGACTCTGAAAACATTGCAAAAATGGAAGTTCTATGAAATGACAGTGAGGAATTACATGCAGCCAGCTCATTATTCAATCAAGAATTTTGCACGATCATAAACCACGTACCATCTATTTCAATGTATCTTAATTCTCCTGTTATCAGCTGAAATTCCAAATTGTAAATTGAACAATGACTAGTGCCAAAACCTGATAATTTTCTCAATTTTTTTCTGACTGCAAATACTGTTTACAAAGCAGGGGAGCACATATAATACCATTCCTCACGTATGAGATACATCTGTAAACTAATATATAAATGTACCTAAATTGTAATACTAGCATTTGCCATTTCCAGGAAAGGTAAACATGAGTGCCTCTCTGCATGTGCATTATAAAAGGAGTAAAATACGTAGGTTTCCCACAGCAGACTATCTTCAAATTCCAGTAGTTATTCTTAGCAATTGTTTCATTCATAAGAACAATATTTGAGAATAAAATAATACCTATCCAGGCTTTTTAATCAGTTTCAAGTAAGGCAAGCTTTCTAGTTACATGGTATTTATGTCAATTACTAAGTACACAGAACCAAATTATTAAAACTATAGATTAGAAAGGAGCTTTCTTTTTGATTTTCTTTTTAAACATAGATGGACACTTTTTATCAATCATCACCTTTATTTATTCCCAGATATATATCCAATACAATTTTGTGTGGTGTATTTAGATTATGGTCATTGGGTGAATATCCAAAGAATTTTTTAAAACAAATAAAAGGTCAATTTTTACTGACATGCAAGGATAAGGAAAATTTCACCACCTGCATTTCATTAGCACTTAACTCTTCTCTGTTAGTTTCTATCAAGAGCATTTTAAATTACAACAAAAACTGCATCAGGTTGTAGCAACTGTGTTTAAAGTCAACATAGTTCCACTTAAATGAAATTATAAATTTGGAGTTTTGATTCATTTTTCTGTAATGTATGAAACCTAAGATATATTGACATGTGAGTATTGAAATGTAGAGAAAGCAGATGGAGCAGTCAGGAAGGCACAAAATGTCTACCTCTACTCCAGAGACCCTGTAACACTTTTTAAATAGGTCTACTAAATCTGTGTTCTGCAGTGGAGGGACAAAGTTGGCCAACACTGACAGAACACGACCTTGTAAAGATCTTTTGGTGAAAATACATACAAATCAGGCTAGTTTTATAGTCTGTAATATTTTCAAAAATCTAATTTGGCATTCATGTTTATTTTCCCATTAAAAATGGAGGCAATAATGGCCAATTAAAAAGATGTCATTCAAAATGAACAAGAGAAATAACATGATCTATATCTTTAATAATAAAGTATTTTGGGGGGATAGTCAAGCTTGACAAAGATGGAAAGTAAATAAAAATAAAAATATTTAACACAAAGAATGAATTACAAATTGAAAACACCTGAATTTTTAAAAAATCACTCATTAAGGAAGATCTAAAATTAACAAATATAATCTATCTAAGGAAAATGGTTTTGTTTTGATTTTTAATTAGTGAACTTATTATTATTTTCTATACAAAGAAAAACCCTAGGCAAAACCATAGGCTCTTTAAGTAGTTATTTTATTCTTAATACCTGGAGTACCTTAAATTTAAAGTTACTTTCCTTTGCTTTTAAGTCACAGAAGGTTTTAGCAACAACTTGAATTGTACTGCTCAGTGCTCAGATGTTATTTTAGAATAACAAATACTATTTATTCCTAAAACTTTACTCTTCCTTTATTCAATAATACTGCCTTCACATATCATTGCCAGCTCATGATTTTAGCAAACACAGCACAATACTTACTATATATTCTAGCTCTCTAACCATAACATAATGTCCCCAAAGTTCTAGTGAATTAGGAGCTCCCACGTAAGGACTTCAACTATTAACATTTCCTTCTGCATTCATACAACCAAGTAACCTGCCACAAGCTCAAGAATGTTCATTCCAGGACTATACTTCTCTTAAAAGAACTCTCCCCCAACCCTGGAGTAAGACAATCAAGATTAAGGAGCTGATGGCTAAGTCTTTACAGAGGAAGCAATCGAATTGATAAATAGTTGAAGCTACTTGGAAATTATAAAACTATCTTCGTCACTTGTTATTCCTAAAACTTTATAGGTGACTTTATAGGTGGACTTCCTGAAAGTGAGAAAACTTGTCAGAAATAATGAGTGTCTCAGAAAGCAAAACTGTGTGTATGAGATAAAGAACACTGGAAATGGTAAATATATAGGTAAATACAAAAACCTTTTTGCTCATTTTAGATTTTTTTAAAACATTAATAATGGTTGTTTTAGGCTGGTAGGAAGATAAGCCTCTTCACTACTTTCCATTCCAGTACCTTAAAAGCCTACAGTGAATAGGGAGTACTTGCTAGACACCCTTCTTTTGCTGCATCAGATCTGCCCTCCACTCTGCTCTGCATATCTGGCAGCTGACCTATATGGTCACATCAGAAAGCTCCCTGGCCCTCAATATTCTAGTTAATATTGCTGATCGGAAGTATTAAAGAGTTCTAGGAGTTTGGAGAAAACATGAGGAAAGAGGTTGAAGTATTTCTTTTCACATCCTCCCTTCAGGGAAATAATGTAGTAGGAATTTCTCATAAACCATTATAATTCAAACAATGAACCAAATGCCTAAAGAAATTTTTTTAATTTCCACACTGATACACAGAACTAAACCAGAAATAAAATTCTTGGCATTATCTAGTCTTTTAAAAACCCTCAATATATTCTTTATCTTTTTTTTGAAGGGGGGAGAGAATGGGAATTCTTTTTAGCTTATAGCTAAATATATTATGGTACATTATGCTATACTATATTTATTACTTAATGTAACCTATGGCTTAGGTAATATTATAAAACAAATTAGGACTTAGTAGCAGAACATCCTAAATACTGATAAAGGTTTTAGTATCTAAATTTGGAGTCATTTATATCCACTCATTTACTTTAATTTCAATAAATGCCTCAAGAAAATTAAATATTACTTCAATTAATCACAAATATCTTAACAAAAATACCTTAAGAAAACATAACATTCAATAAAAGGCAGAATCATTCAAAGCCACCAATGCAAGTACGTATCTTACCTTGGCTTAAAATTATACAGCACTCTTTAAACCAAGAAATAGCTCTATATAATTTCTGAAAGTAACAGCAACTACACTTACAGGAATGATTTTACATTACCTTTTCATAATAGAACTGGGTAAAACCCACAAATATTAACACAACTAAATATGAAGATTAATGTGACATATCAAAATCAATTATGCAGTAGAATTTTAAAAATATAAATATAGATGGGTGGATCTTTTTTTTTTTTTACCTGTTTTGCAATTTCTCTTAAACAGGCTACTCCTTGTTCAAAATTAGGGAAAGCTACTGAGCCATACTTTTGGTATTCAGGGACTGGTCTGATTTTTATTGTAGCTTCTGTTATCACACCAAGAATTCCTGAAAAAGAAGGGGGAATAATCCAATATATCACATGCCAAAAATCTAAGTCATATTTATATCTATTTTATCTATTTATTCTATTAATTTATTCTATCCAATTTGTATTTAATCTATCCTATGAGGGGAATAATTACTACTCAAGTCATTTTAGAAAAGCAACTAAGCAAATATCATAACTTATAAAAAAAAATTTTTCGGAATACATTTTTCTAGTTATATAGAAATTATTTTAAAACATTTTTAAGGTAAGCTTTCTCCAAAGTTACTTTTAAATAGTTTTTAAAGCATTACAACTTATCAAAAGAAAAAAATTTGAAAATCAACAAATTTTTATATCTCACGTGCATTCTGACAAACGTATATTTTGATATTTGTGTCTATTTTTACTGTGAGAATATATTGGGGCAAAAGGAACCTAACCTTTCAAGAGAACTGAAGATGACAGAAGAAATTAGAGGGACTGTGACTTGCCTTTTTTCCTAAGAAGACATACAAAGGAAAGACAAAGGCAATCCTGAGATGCCTTGTAAGACACAGAAAAGGATATTTCAGAGACAAAGTGGTTATCCTAAATGTCTAGCAATAGGACCACCAATGAAACAAATGTTCTTTTATTTTTCACATGGAAGAGAGGGGAACAAATCAGAGAGGAAAAAACCAAGTTAAATATAACTACATGATCTAAAGAGCTATGTTAAAATATTTGAAAGGATATGGTTAAAAACAATTGTATTCACAAAGCCAAGCTTTTCAAATCAGTGGTTTCTGATAAGTATATGTTACTATTAATACTATTAAATTTTCTTAATCATGAAGGAAAGAACAAAGAAAAAGGGAAATCTTTGAAATTATAGAAGTTAACTACAATACTAGAAATGAACTTAAAGTATCACAGATATCAAAGCTTCTAATAAGCATATAATATACCTAAAATGTCAATGTATAATACAAGATGAAACACTACTGTGAGTCCATAAAAAGTAAATTAAGTTAGACCACAATATGTTCATCACATATTCTGGACACTGCATATAAATGGAATCTTACAATACATGGTCTTTTGTAAGTGGCTTTTCATTTCAATGATGCATGCTTTCAAGGTTCATCCCTGCTGTAGCAGCCATTAGCAATTCATTCCTTTTTAATTGCCCAATACTGTACCACTGTATGGTATAACTCATTTTGTTTATATGTTCATCAGTTGATGGACATTTGGTTTTGTGCTTTATTTTTTTATACTAAATCACCTGTTTATTATCAAAGGATACAATTCAGGAATAGGCAGTTGGAAGAGAGGCATAGCACAAAGTATGGAGGAAGGGGTGCAGAGTTTCCATGCCCTCTCCAGATGCACTACCCTCCCAGGATGACTTCCATGTATTCACCAAACCAGAAGCTCTCTGAAAGCCGTATTTTAGGGATTTTTTATGGAGGCTTTTGTTACACAGGTATGATCAATTAAATCATTGGCCAATGATGATTAATTCAAAGTCCAGCTCCTCTTCTCTCCCCAGAGGTCAGGGGGTGAGGGATAAAAGTTCCACTATGAATACACATGCACACATTTTTGTATGGACATATGTTTTCCTTTCTCTTTGACATAAACATGAAGACTTTCTTAATTTTGGAAAAACCTTTGATCTTATTCCGTATAACAGTTCTCAACTACCTACCTTTTCCTGAGGCTAAGTTCCAGGCAAGCATGGGGACAGGGGGAGAAGTACTTCACTTGTTGCACGCGGCCTTAACTGGTGGGGCACAGGCTCTACTTTGAGTGGTGCACTAATAGTGAGGTCCCAATCACCCTTGCCCTGGCTTGTAAAGGGCTGGCATCCTGCTGGAAGAAACAGACCAAGAAGACCTACTTCCCTTCCCCTCAGAACTCAGCTACTAAGGCAGGGATGTCCTCAGAGAAGAGCATGCCAATTGTTTCCTGTCCTCAAGTCCAACCTCCAGAGCCATAAAACACTTGCAGTTTCTTTCCAAAGGAAATTATTTGCAACAGTGTATGGAGAAGTTCAAGCTAAGAATCATTCTTGAAAACAGTAGAAGATGTGGTTTAAAAAAAAAGGCAATTAGGAGGACACAGATACATTTATCGGAGATACAGGCAACACTGTAGGCCAGCTAGGTTTGGTTGGTCTACACAGTAAATCTACTGGAGATACAGGCAACAGTAAGAGGACCCTGACCAGGCTCAGAAACAATCTCAAACACTAACCTCAAGAACTATGCTTTCTGAGGGACATACTTTAAATGGGTTTATTTTATGATATATTAATTATATCTCAATAAAGCTGTTTCAAAAAAAAAGAAATGACCAATAAAGTTATTTAATTCTCAAAATAAATTCCAAATGAAATTTCAGAATCACCTCCTTAAACTAGGAGCTATCAGCTATACATTTTACAAATAGGGATATTTTTAGACATAGATAGAGTCTAAAAGAACTTCTAAACCTTTGCCAGAGAAGAGGCAAAAGGCTGACAGGTAAACTATTAGTACTATGCTATCTCCTCATTCACCAGCAAAGAATTAGCTACCCACCTATTCTTTCTTACCAAGAATAGTACCAATTAAATTTTTTAAGTTGTTAATTTTCCTACCACTCTACTAACTCCATCACTAAACTTATTTGTAATTCTTTCTACGCTTTTCAACATTTTTACAAGTATGTGGTAGTCGTGGAATTAACACTTCATGTTAAAAGTCGTTTCTACAAATAAATTCTAATTTGTCAGGCATATACTCCTAAAGACATGAATAATCTTACCTGTTTATTCTAACCTAACCACAGACTACAGAAAACTTTAATAAATACTTGCTAAAAATCAAAAGTCACCAGATTGAAATTCATTAAGGAAAACAAGGTCAGTATAAGCCTTGCTTTTAGGCAGGAAAACGTTCTATTTAAAATTAAACTCCAATTTCCCAGCTTTTTGTGAAATATTTCTTTACATCTAAGAAATGAAGCCATTTGAAAATAGTTCTTGGAAATACACAATATAATATATTCTAAACATAATCAAATCTAAATACAACCTAAATATAATCCAAAGAAAAAAACCTGGGAACATTTTAAATGCCAGTCAATGAAGGTCTGCTTAAATGCATCAGAGTACATTTAAGGAAAGGAATATCAGGTAGCTGTTAAAAAGAATGAAGTGGCTCTAAATGTGATAATATGGAATAAGGTTTATAAAACTTAGGGCAAGTAAACTCTGATTTGGGTTTTTAAAATATATACATATATGCTTAAATACACCAATAGTGTTTACTCTGAGCAAAGTAGATGCCTGGAAGACAGGAACAGGACACGAGGCAGATTTTTTTCATCCTTCAGCTGTTTTTGATTTTTAATACATGTTTATACATATCTTAATTTTGTACATGTGTTTATTCAAAAATTTTATTTTAAAATATTTATGTATTAAAAAGAGCCTGACTAGCAAAGCAATCCTGAGAAGGAAGAATAAAGCAGGGGGGATATCGCTTCCCAACATCAAGCTCTACTACAAAGCCACAGTAATCAAGACGATTAGGTACTGACACAAGAACAGACCCATGGACCAATGGAACAGAATAGAGAGTCCAGATATTAACCCAAGCATATATAGTCAATTAATATACGATAAAGGAGCCATGGATATACAATGGGGAAATGACAGCCTCTTCAACAGCTGGTGGTGGCAAAACTGGACAGCTACATATAAGAGAATGAAACTGGATTACTGCCTAACTCCATACACAAAAGTAAACTCAAAATGGATCAAAGACCTGAATGTTAGTCATGAAACCATAAAACTCTTAAAAGAAAACATAGGCAAAACTCTCTTGAATATAAACATGAACAACTTCTTCATGAGCATATCTCCACGGGCAAGGGAAACAAAAGCAAAAATGAAAAAGCGGGACTACATCAAACTAAAAATCTTCTGTACAGCAAAGGACACCATCAGTAGAACAAAAAGGCATTCTACAGTATGGGAGAATATAGTCATAAATGACATATCTGATAAGGGGTTGACATCCAAAATATACAAAGAGCTCACGCACCCCAACAAACAAAAAGCAAATAAGCCAATTAAAAAATGGGCAGAGGAGCTGAACAGACACTTCTCCAAAGAAGAAATTTAGATGGCCAATAGGCACATGAAAAGATGCTCCACATCGCTAATCATCAGAAAAATGCCAATTAAAATCACAATAAGGTATCACCTCATACCAGTTAGGATGGCCAACATAGAAAAGATAGAAAAGAATAGGAACAACAAATGCTGGCGAGGATGCGGAGAAAGGGGAACCCTCCTACACTGGGAATGGAAACTAGTTCAACCATTGTGGAAAAAGCAGTATGGAGGCTCCTCAAAAAACTCAAAATAGAAAATACCATGTGTCCCAGGAATTCCACTCCTAGGAATTTACCCTAAGAATGCAGGAGCCCAGTTTCAAAGACATATGCACCCCTATGTTTATCGCAGCACTATTTACAATAGCCAAGAAATGGAAGCAACCTAAGTGTCCATCAGTAGACAAATGGATAAAGAAGAGGTGGTACATATACACAATGGAATATTATTCAGAAGAAGAAAACAAATCCTACCATTTGCAACAACATGGATGGAACTAGAGGGTATTATGCTCAGTGAAATAAGCCAGGCGGAGAAAGACAAGTATCAAATGATTTCCCTCATCTGTGGAGTATAAGAACAAAGAAAAAACTGAAGGAACAAAACAGCAGTAGACTCACAGAACCCAAGAATGGACTAACAGTTACCGAAGGGAAAGGGACTGGGGAGGATGGGTGGGAAGGGAGGGATAAGGAGGGAAAGGGGCATTACGGTCAGCACATATAATGTAGGGGGTGGGGCACGGGGAAGGCAGTATAGCACAGAGAAGACAAGTAGTGATTCTATAGCATCTTACTATGCTGATGGACAGTGACTGTAATGGGGGTATTGGTGAGGACTTGATAATGGGGGGAATCTAGTAATCACAATGTTGCTCAAGCAACTGTATATTAATGCTACCAAAACAAAACAAAACAAAACAAACAAAAAGACAATATTCCCTCTTAGTTGGGTATAAAATTAGTCTCTCTATTATATATCTTATTAATTATGTAATTTAAGCACTCTTTTTTTCCATGTATATACTTATTAAAGTAGGTATATATTTATCTTTCTATGTGTGAATATTTGATTATCTCCTCTCCTTGATTGTAAATTCCTTGAGCTTTAAATCCCAATGGAATACCAAACATAATACTATTCACAGGGTAAATACTCAATAAATACTGAATATATATATTAGCAAACTTTCTTTAAAATTCTAAATCATCTAAGGTACTGGTGAAAAGAGACCGTGCAGGCCTTATGTTTCTGTATACTCATATTGCCTTATATGTAGTATGGGCACTCTAAAGCAGTAAAACCTAGAGACTTTGCATTACTGCACGGTTAATGAAATGACCAAAGTGAGTCAGCACAACTATCCTGCTATGAGTTCTACAGGGGTCCCACTGTGAAAGTAAATCCATCCAGGATTTTCAGAGAGGGCAGCTACCATTCAAACCTATATTCAAATTAGCCAATCACAAATGGACACACCTAAACTCACTCCATAAAAGGTTCATTTCTCTTGGGTTTTATTGTATTTATTGATTCCTTTGCTCTGGGAATATTATGTCAGTGGAGTAATATAAAACTACTACAATTACTTATCACTTGATTTATGCACATTATACCAACATTTTATACCCACTTTATATAACTGTTTACAAATAACTTCATGACAATGTGATATCACAGAGACTTCCATATCTTCTTTTCTTTGTTTTAATAAGAAATATGTTGCTATAAATTTAAGAATTTTGTTTTATAATTTTCAAATATGTTTGTCTTCAAGAAAACTGAAAACTATTGCTATTTGACATAAAATGTAAGTACTTGCTTTAAGTAAATAAAATCTTTCATAATTTGAAATACACTTTCAGGTAATTCCAGGACTAAGAAGAATGGCAGTCATTTGATTCTGAATCTTCCTTCTCCCTCTACTTTTCCCCAAAAAAAACATAAAAGTCAACAAGGAAGACAAATAAAAACCATACAGGACCTACACTTTCAACATTACTAGGAGATTAAAAACACATAACCTTCAAATTACCTTTAAGTAGAGATTGATTAAAAAAAGAAAAGTTCCAATAGACCTATATTTACAGGCTTCCAGCTGCTGCAAGCTTGTAAGAGCAGGATGTGATTAAGGGCAGACTTGAAATACTCCATAAGAAAGAGTCAAGGGTAGAGAAGACTTGCCAGAAGCCTAGATGAAATCAACCCCAGAAAGCAAGTGCAACAAAAATGCCCAAGGCCCTAGCCATGGGGAGGATCTGAAAATGGAAGGAACCACAGTGGGAGCCTTGGAGAACAAAGGGCAATATCTTCAGGGGAGCATCACAGTTAGAGAAGTGCAGCACTCCTTGGGGACAAGGCAGTGAAGAGAAAGAATGAAATAAGAGAGAGAAATTAAAGAACACAGAAATTAAAGAATAACAAGACATGGCATGCGTTCTCCACCAGAATACCAATATCCACAAAACAAACAGCACAAAAGAGAGTAGAAGTGACAGGAAGACTTGCAAACTAGGAACCCTTTCCAAGTAAGAAACAGGAACACAAAAAAGCAGATCAAATCCATAAAAAACCACTACAGAAAGTAAGAAAAATGTAAATAAAAGCATCTCTGCTGATGAGAAACCAGTCATCACAGAAGCTAACCGTGATACAACATTTCAAACTGAATTAAATATTGTCAAACAAGCATTCAGGAATATGAAAAACACTTGAATCAGAAATACAAACATTAAAAACATAAATGGGCAAAAAACAAGATGAAATAAGAGATGTCCAAACTAAGGAAAGAAGTAGAACAGCAACAACAAAAAAATTAAAAATTAAGGCTAAGTTAAACAAAGGTATCCAAAGGAGAATACAGACTACTCAAATGAACACTAATAAAGGGCACTGAAGAAAAGCAGAGAAATAACCATGAATGACAATGAAATAAAGAAGTGAAAAGGGATCAGAGAAATATTGGTTGAAATGGGAAAAATAAGCAAAGAACATCAAATGTATGTATATATGGTGTCCCCAAAGAAGAAAAATCAAAACAATGGAAGAGAAAAAACCCTAACAGTTAATACTACAATCCATAAAGAGGGAACAGTCTGCAAAGGCAAGAGAACTGGCATTAGATTTCTTCAAAACAACAAACAAAACTAAAGCAACAGTGCAGCAGCATTTTCAAGAAACAAAGAAAGACAGTGTGATCCATGGATGTTGTATATATACTCAAGCTGTCTTACAAGTACCAAGGCCATAGAAAAACAGTTTAACATCCCAGAACTCATGAGATATACAAATGCACCTTTCCTGAGTGATCTACTAAAGGATGAGATTTATTTAACCAAAAGATAACTAATGAAACCACATATGAAGGCTGAATAAGCATGCCATCTATTTCATTCCAGGGCAAAAGCTAAAAAAAGGTGAGTCATGTGGTAGAATAGTAAAATGCTTTTAACCATTTTTCAAATAAAATAGCAACTCATTATAAGTTACTAGTAAATTCCATACATAGGAAAAGAATGCAAAGCATTTCAAATGCTTTGATATGTTATAATTTTCATTATGTTCATCATCTGTTAACATCTAAAATGGGAGGAAACTGCTTATTGAAAAAAAATCATGAAAAAATTCTAACACAAAACAAGACAAAAAACATTACATTCAGTGTGGTTAGTCACATGGAACTTAGGAGGATGGGAAAATAGAATTTTCATGGGGATGCTTTCAAGGTTGTCATCAAATAATTTAATTTCACATAAATTTATTTTCTCAATCATGTGGTCTCCTGGCCTCTATGAAGTTAACTCTCTATCCACATAAATACAGAAATGGAGATTAGAGACCATGTACACTTTCAAAGATCATTGATGCCAAAATAATAAACAGCCACAGCAGTAATAAACTTAACATTTGTTGGGTACATACTACATGCTTATACACTGAGCATAATCTCATTTAATCCTCTCAAAAAGCTTAGAAGATGGGTACTTTTATCATACCCATTTTATAGCTGAGGATATTGGGCAATGAGAAGTACCTAATTTATACAAAGTCACAACATTTAAATTATGGAACCAGACTGAAATCCAGATCTGAAAGATTTCATGGTTCACACTCTTAAATCAGTATGGCATTTTGCATATATATTTATAATAAGATCTCACTTAAATACAATAATTCAACTCTATTTGTAATATATAATTTCTTTGCTTACTTTATTATTATAATGAGTTTGCCCTCCTTACATTCACACAATAGTTTACTATTGAGAGAAGTAGTTCAGTCTTCTAGATAAAATTCAAACTACTTTAAAAATCATAAAAAAAACAAATTATCTCTCCAGCCATCTGGTAACCCTTACCACTCTACCCCTAAACCTCCTGGCCACTCCACCCTACAATTAAATCTTACGTTCCAGTTATACTGAAAAACTGGCAGCTTCACGAGGCAGACTTGGCTGTTTCTTACTTCTAAGACTGCCCACAAGGTGCTCTCTGGAGGGCAACTCCCTCTCCCCCATCCGAAATTATTTTCTCTTTATATTAGCCTTCAAGGAACACTTTAGGCATGGTGCCCCTGGGAAAGTCTTCTTAAGCACCCATCAAAATGATCTGTCTATATTTACCCTGCATCTATTTCTATCATAGACTTAACATATTGTATTGCAACGGTCAATTATTATCTGTGCCCTTCTGTGTGCCAGCACTGTCTCTAGCAACCAGAATTTTTAAAATGCTAACTGATGGGAGAAGAAAAATATCTGATGTGGTTACGTAAAAAGATAATTCACAGAGTTGACTCCAACTATGTATATATCAATAGTGTAATTAATGATTATCAGTTTTGATTCCTATTGTTCAACTTGACTTTTGATAGCAAAAAGTTATATTCTTTTAGTTAACTTTTAGATAATGCATTAATATAGAAAGTTTCAGAATATTTATTAGAGAGCTATATTAAAGGAACTTAATTTTTTTTCCTCATTAAAAATGTAGGGTTTTTTTTCATAGAGAAATATACTGATTGGAAAAGGAGTAAGAGAGTAAAGTGGTACAGTATCTTGACAAAGACTTATCATGAAAAGTATCTAAGCTATATACCACTGGTCACCATCTCAGCAGTTTACCTCTAGCATATCACTAAGAGACATAGTTTGTTATTTTACCTTCTTGATGATACTGTCAAAATTTAGAATTTATGCCCTTACATTCTAGTTAGTAACTGCTCTTTTTATCTATGGATATAGCTACATGTTTCAAAAATCTATCTCCTTTTTAACAGCCTGTATCACCTTCTGAAAGTAATAATGAGTTCCTCTGCTGATTTAGAAAACACTTGTTTTATCTTATTTCTCTGAATTTAAGAGACAGCCCTCTCTACCATTCTAAAAATTGAAAAATAAGCCCATGTTCTTCCTTCCCATAAAACTCACAGTACATACATAACGGTTTGTTTGAAAAATAGGTGGTGTTTTTTCTGCTTGGTACAGGAATTAAGTGTTTTGCTTAAGATGAAGAATTACATTCAAATCTACCCAGCATTAAGTTAACCAAGCAAAGGATACTATGTAAGTAATGAAAAAAAAAAAGACCAACATAAGTGTTAAAAGATATGTGAATCAACAGAATTTTAAATTCTATTTCTTCAAAAAATCAAATAGCAAATAACAAATAATATAATTATAGAAAGGCAAGATACTAAGACAATACTTTACCAGTCCTTTTCCCTAATAATTCAGACAAGATTAGCAAATAGTGTAATATATCAAAGCAAACCATTATGAACCCTAACAAAATGCTTCCTAAAAGTATTATTTAAAAACTCAAAAATATAAATAAAACAGCACTTGAGTAATGGGAGAAAAAATAAAATAAAATAACAGCAAAAAGACCAAACTGTCTCTAAAACTATAAAAAAGCAAAATGCAAAAGTAAGTTTAATAAGACGTTCTTATAATAAAAACTTTATGAAGTATTAAATCAAAGTAATAAAACTTTTTTAAAAATCACCACTCTTTAAATGTATGAAATGTCTTTCTTCCGAAGATCTGATATCACAATATCACAGACTTTCACAAAACTGAATCACTAACCGGTAATTTTTCATAATAAATTTGCAGTTATATTTACCTTCAGATCCCATGATGAAGTGATGGATATCAGGGCCTGTTGACATACGAGGTCCTTGACAGCCTTTTTCTATTATACCTCTAGGTGTCACCATTTTTATATGAACCACCTGTTAATACAATACACAATGTTAATTCTAAATATTTGCTAGTGAATGTTGTGTGTGTACACATCCATATATATTTATGTAAAACATTACTTCTAAAATGTCTGGTCAAGTGATAAAATGATGATGCCCTTCAAGTCTAGTATCTTATAGGGAGATAAATTACACGTAACTTTTAAAAAGGGAAAATAATTTTAATTGGTTATTGGTTTAGGTATATTTATCATTTTAAAAACTGGAAAACACATTTCTTTAAACCAAATTTAGTCTAAGGTTATCCATGTGGCAAAGAACTAAAAAATAGTAGAAATAACAAGTTTTAATAGGTTCATTCTTTCACTTAACAATATTTATAAAGTACTATTGTTCATATCAAGCATTGCTCCAGATGCTTAGCATTTTAAGAAAAAAATTTATTCTTGCCTTATCCCCACATTCAATGTTATCTATTTTGCTCATTTAATAGAGAAGAGTAAAAATAATGAAGAATTAATTATGATCAGGTCAAAGTTGGGATGAAGAGGGCAATACAGTGAACAGATTAAAAAGGAAGAAAGAATACATGTGTTACATATGTGTGAGTTATGTTTCACAGAGATAAGAGAGTAGTATAATGGGGAGAGGGTCACTCAAAAATAGTTTCTGAGATATGAATCAGATATGGTTAGGTAAAAATCTGCATTTTCAGTATGGTTTTTTGACAAATAAAATCTCTATGTATTATTGAAGGAAATAAACAGAGGACATCAATAAACAATTCACAAAATAAAAAATAAAAATTGCCAACGACGGCATTTTAAAAGTTCACATTCGTTAGCAATTAAAGAACTAAAAAATTAAAAGACAAAAATATAAATAAAAAGTCCAGTAAAATAAAGATTCTCGTAGTGATAGTGGGAATGCCCATAGGTACAAAATTTTATAGAGCACTTTGTGAGGATCTAAAGACTTAAAAGTGTTTTATCCAACAGTTTAAGCTTGAGGAATGTGCCCCCCAAAATGATTAAAGACGTATGGCAAAGCAATTACTAAAGAGGATATTGTCCCCTTTGTTTTCTGTAATTTTGAAATCAGAATAATTTAAATGTTCATTAATAGGAAATTAATAACTATGAATTATCAATAGGAGAATTATATGCACTCTTTGAATATGATGGTGCAAGTTGATGTTTATTTACATGTTCATATATTGATAACATAGTTTCAAGAGCAGATTAAACATAGTATGATCCTTTTTTCTATGAAAAACTAGATATATACAGGTAAATAAGTACATTAAGATGTATGCTTATAATTTATGGCCCTTAAGTATCCCCAAAAAAGGATTAAAATAAATCACATGCTTTAGTAGTACTAAATATAGAGTCTATCAAATATTTGCTTAACTGTGATAAAGTTTTTACTAACCTGAGAGCAAAAAAGCAAATTTTCTTCTCTGAAACTCAGTTTAATTGCAAAAAAGATATATGTGATTTCTAAAATTTTCAATTAAAAAATAGGATAATGTAAACACTTTTAAAGTGTTCATAATATAGATACTTAAAAGTTTTAAGTTGTTGGGCATTAACTATAAAGAATCAATATATTTCATCAAGGATTTGATATTTCTATTAATGAAGATATTGATGAAGATTTGAAAAGCAAAGCTAAATAGCTATAGGAATAATGTTAGGAACATACTTTAATAGTTTCATAAATTAAACTGACTAGCAAATTATTACCAATTGTTAGCAAAAATTTTTTATAGTTAAATTGTTATCAAAATATTAATGATACTAGGGGAACTAACATTTACAAAGCACCTTCTATATACCAGGGACTTGGCTAAGAGTTTTCATTTTATGCCCTTTCCTCCTTAAATAATTCCACACAGCAAATATCATCTACTTTGCAGAGGAAGAAACGGAAGTTTAGAAAGGTGAACCAATTCACAAGGTCACACAATTAATCACTGGAAAAGTTACAAATGGAACAAATGATACCTAATTCTTAGCCAGGATGCCCATAGTTACATTATTATCATACTAACTCCCAGGGCACGGGCACCAGATCTGCTAAAACAAAATGGTGAGCACATAAAACATGACAGGTCATACTGTCACTTATATTTTCAACTGGGCCTTTTGATTCTATATAGAAAACAATGTCTTCCAGAAAAATAAATATAAATTCTCCTAAGGCAAGAAAGTAGCAATGATGAGGTCACCTAAAAATAAATAGACTAAATTCTTGGTAGAATTGGAGACTGAGGCTCCATAAAGCTTATAAAATAGTATTTATGTATTTTATAAGTCAGATACTATGAAACATCTATAAAGCTTAAATTTCAGTCACTTGAAAAGAAGCACCCTTAGACAATGACCACAGTTGTGTCTTTCAACTGCTTCTATTACATATATAGTCAATGCTTCTATAATCAAAAGGGGTATACTTTTGGGGGGACCCTTATCCAACTCAAATTTTAAAGGCTCTAATCAGTTAATAATAATCTTTGTAGAATAATTATTATATAGTAACTAAAAAACGTTACCAGGTCCTCAATATTGCCATAGATATTCTTCTTCATGCCTGATGCCCGAGTAGATACCCATCCTCCCACAGTGCTGAATTCCAGGGAATCTGGCTCATGACCTGTACAATAACCACTTTCTTTAAGCTGAAAAACAAAAACATTAATATTTTTCTTGTGAAAATGGTCCCATTTCACACAGACTCAACACATTAACTCTTCCCACATTTACCCAAAAGATTTAAGTTTGTGCCTACTAGAAAACTTTGTAAAAACTGAAAAATATGAGCCAAAAGACAGCCGTTTTTCTACAGCTTCACTAGCCAATCTTACTTCTTACATCCCTTTATTTTAAAGCCACTACTCTCCCCACATTTTTTTCCACAAAGAGACATTTTAATACTTACAGAGATCAGATTATGCTTAAATAACTGCCAACTTCACCTAAACATTTTCAACAAAGTACTTAGTCTCTTGTTCTTCACCTAAACATTTTCAACAAAGTACTTAGTCTCTTGTTCTCCCTACCCTAATATAATATTCAGCAGGCTGCAAAAAATCTGAGCAAATTGCCTATACTTAATTCTCTCAAGGAATCATGAGTTTTAATGTACAGCCATCTGGCTAAGTTTCCTGAATGTAATACCATCATTTATTTGTGATGCAGATCATTCATTCCTGTACATTAAATAGTCACTTGTTTCTCATTTTTCTATATTAACTTGGCTTTGCCATCTGCACAGCACCTGAGGTTGAATGGATGCTCTTTACTCTAACAACACCAAAACCATTCCACTGAAATCATTTTACAGACTCAGCCACCTCATGTCAGACAGTACAGACAACACCATCTGCATACCCACTGTCTATTGCACTCATGCCCATCAATCTGTGTTGACCATTTTGATAGTCATCCAGTTAAGCAACTGCTTCCATTTTTCAAGTAAGCCATGCAGAGATGTAGAATATGTTGGCTATGTTTGTATCCATGCACTTAAGTATGGTATAAAGCTGTGACCCTAAATTTGAGAGTCCATTAGGTCAAATATAGTTTGTAGCTTTTGCACAGAGGCAATACAAATTATTTTTCTAACTTTACTGCTCGGGGAACAAAATATAAAAAAGACTGTTACACAATAGGATTTCTTCACTACATATTCAATATATTTATTTAATTTTAAGAGGTTAATAACCACTCACAAATAAGCAGCTTACATGAATGTTCAACAGGTTAAAATGAAGACTGTCAGACTTTTCTATTTCTTCCCTACTCCTGAACAATCTATTCTCAAATGACCACTGTTACTCAATTTTTCTGAAACTAGGGGAAGAAAAAGAAAAGACATTCATGGAGCACTTAAGTGTGCTAGACATTGAAGAAGTAGTTTTCATATATTCTGACAAAATTTCCACATTACCTACACAAATCATTAAATGCACATTTGCACTACTTCTATTAAGTACACTCAATAGAAAATATTCCATTAATTTGCCTCCTAAGTCTGGTAGGCTACTTTCTTACCTTTTCCAATTATAAGTAGCTATTATGAGCCAGGAATTATGTAATAACATAAAAAATGAGGATACAAATTAAAAAAAAAGATACTCTCTATGTTCAGGGCACTCTACCTAGCACACCAATTGTTAAAATCTGACTAACTTCCTACTAGATTAAGTGATGTAAAGGTAATGGTTATGAATCTGAGTTTGAGACCTGTCATTTACGCTTGCTAGGAAATTTGCATATTACAGTATGCTAATATTAATAAGAAACAATTCTTGGACTATACAGTGCTTAATAAATTGTACTATGACCATATATCTTCAGCCACTTTCTCTTTTAAAAATCTGTCTTTGTTAATACTGTTAGCTGCTAAGAAAAATCTGCTTAAGCCTGCAGATTTACACATGCACCTAAACCAAATATTCTTTTTTAATAAACTAAAATAAACTCTCTTTCCATCTATTTGCCATGAAGCTCTATGGGGATAGGAACTTTATCTTACTGCGGTATTCCCAGTCAGTATTAAAACAACAAATATTTATGGACTACTCTGTGCTAAGCTTCAGGCACAGCACTAAAAAAGCAAATCCTAAATTATAGAGCTTGTGTTATACAAAGAAGGGAACTGTAATTAAAAGAAATGTAATTAAATTAATAGAGAACAATTAGAAACGTAATGGAAAAAAAAAAGTAGAGCACAGACGTCCACCTCTACCCAAGTTGAAGTAAAAGATCCTAGGTTTATCCTCACACCTGAAAAGAACAAAAACAGAAAAATGTAAGAAACAAAAGTTTTCAAATAATTGACATGATGTAACAAAGGACAGTGATCCTTATGAGAAGTAAACAAAAAAAATGAACACAACTGCCCCAAGATTATTGCTCCAGGCTGTGGTACAGGGAAAGAAAATACAGGCAGAACTCACCAAACCCTGTGAGTTGATGAGACTTGAGTCTAGAGATGTGGGAATCCAAGGCATCTAGAGTTGACAAGAGAAAGTTCCAAAGAGAAGAGAGCAAAGTACAGAGACTGGCAGAGTCCCCACCAAGTAGTCAACAGAGTACTGAAAAGCACATGCAAGTGAGGAAAGCACCCAGGACCAGAGAAAAAAATAATCTAAAAGGATTAGAGAACAGTACCACCACTCACACAGGGCCAGAAATAATACCTGTTCCCACCAGCCTGACTAGAAAAACTTTTACTTAACAGAGCATGAGGTAGAAGGTCATTCCTCAGTAGTGGAAAATGATTAGTTTCAGACTCAGCACTTATCTGAACCTACCTAAAAGATCAAACTATTTCTAAATAACAACATCCCAGAAAAAAGTTCAAGAATATGTATAGAACTGAAACATCCAAGACCCATAAGATAATACTCACAATGGCTGCCATATAATAAAAAATTACCAGGAATACAAAGAAGCAAGAAAACATAGCCCATTCTGAGGTGTGTAATCAAAACTGACCCAGAACTAACACAGCTGTTAGAATTAGCTAGCCAGGATGTTAAAAGTTATTGTAACTGTATTCCATATGCTTAAAAAGTTAAGAAGAGGTATAGAAGACACAGAAAAACCCAAATTAAAAATCTAGGAAAATGAAAAATACAATGTTTGAGATAAAAAATTCACTGGATGGGACTAAGAGAATATACATAGCAAAATAAAAGATTAGTGAGCTTCAAGAAATAGCAACAGAAAAGAAAAAAGAAAATTAAAAGAAAAAAGTGAAAAAAACATAGTAAACAGTGGAACTTCAAGCAGCCTAATATGTGAGTAAATAGAGTCCTTAAAGGTCAGGTGGGAAAGGGGAGAGCAGATATTTGGAGAAATTTCCCAAAATTTTGTGAAAACTATAAACCTACAAATCAAAAAAGCTCAGCAAATCCCCAACATAAGAAACACAGGGCAAACTATACCAAGGTTCATCAAATCTAAATTGCTCAAACCAGTAATAACAAGAAAATTTTTAAAGTGACCAGAGGAAAAAACCATCTTATGTACAGAAACAAAGATAAGGGTAGCATCAGACTTCTTATCAAACAATAAAGTGAGATAACAGTGGAACAACAGCTTTATATTACTGAAAGAAAAATACTGTCAATCTATAATTCTACATTCAGTTAAAATATCTCTTAAAGGTACAAAAAGGTGACCTCAGACTAAGTAAGTGATTATAACAAGGTTGCAGGATACACAGTTAATATACAAAAGTCAATTGCTTTCCTATATACCAACAATGGACAAGTGGAAATTGAAATTAGAAATATAATACCATTATCATTAGCAACTCCCCCAAAATGAAACACTTAGGTATAAATACAACATACAAGATCTATGTGATGAAAATTTTGATGGATGAAATCATACAACTAAATAAATGGAGATATTCCACAGTCATGAAAGACTCAATATTATTGCCAGGTTCTTCCTAAATTGATTTATAGATTAAATGCAATCCCAATCAAAATCCTAATAAGTCATTTTACAAATACTGACAAACTGATTCTAAAGTTTATATGGATAGGCAAAAGACCCAGAATAGCCAACACAATAGTGAAGAAGAACTATGAGCCAGGAATTGGACTGACACTGCCCAACTTTAAGACTAACTATAAAGCTACAGTAATCAAGACAGTATAGTATTGGGTAGAGAACACACAAGTGGATCAATGTAACAAAATAGAAAGCCCCATAAATATACTCAATTATCTTAGGTAAAGAAGATAACAGAATGG
This sequence comes from Phataginus tricuspis, assembly GCA_029783875.1. Taxonomy (NCBI): domain Eukaryota; kingdom Metazoa; phylum Chordata; class Mammalia; order Pholidota; family Manidae; genus Phataginus; species Phataginus tricuspis. Next base: position 10,687,100 of record JAQQAC010000477.1, read on the forward strand.
TGCAAAATAGTCTCTTTGACAAATGGTGAAACAAATGGACATCCACATGCAAAGAAATAAATCTAAGCATAGACCTATACCAATCACAAAAATTAACTCAAATGGATCATAGATCTAAATGCAAAATGCTATAAAACTATAGCATTTATTATTATTATAGCATATATTAAACTATAAAACTAATAAAAGATAACAGAGACAACCTAGATGATCTTGGGCATAGTGATGCCTTTTTAGTTACAACACTAAAGACACAAATATATGAAAGAAATAATCTATGAGCTAGAGTTCATTAAACCTAAAAACTGCTCAACCCAATTAAAAAATGGCCCAAAGACCTTAACAAACACCTTATCAAAGATAGGAAATAATATGAAAAGAAGCTCCACATCATGTATCAGGGAAAAACAAATTAAAGCATCATGAGCTACTACTACAGACCTACATGAATGACAAAATCCAGAACAGTGATGACACCAAGTCATGGCAAGTATGTTCAGCAGGAACTCGCATTACAATGCTGGTGGGCATCACCATAGCCACTTACAGCATAAAGCTGTCTCTTCTCACTAAGCATCTTCTGCACAGTGGAGGATACCATCAACAAAACAGCAAGGCAACTACTGAACAGGAGAAGATACTGGCAAATGATACATCTGATAGGGTTAATGTTCCCAACATAAAAATATCTTCATACAACTCAACACCAAAAGAGCAAATAATAACCCAGTTAAACAATTGGCAGAGGACCTGAATAGACATATTTCCAAATAAGACACACAGATGCCAACAGATGCATGAAAAGATGCTCAATTGTAACTAATCATCAGGGAAATGCAGATCAAAACAACAGTGAGAAATCACCTCACCAGTCAGAGTGGCTAATATCAACAAGACAGGAAATTACAAGAGTTGGCAAGGATGTGGAAAAAATGGAATCCTTGTATACTGTTAGTAAGAATGTAATTGGTACACCCTCTATGGAAAATAGGATAGAGGTTTCTCAAAAACTAAAAACAGAAATACCATATGACCCAGTAATTCCACTTCTGGGATGTACTAAGATAATCATTAATTCATAAAGATATGTGCACTCCTATGTTTATCATATTGTTATTTAAAATAGCCAAGATATGGAAGCAACCTAGGTGCCCATCAATAGATAAATGGCTAAAAAGATTGGGTACATATATACAATGGAATATTACACAGCCATAAAAAAATGAAATCTTGCCAGCACAACAAAATGGATGATCCTGGAGGGTGTTATACTAAGAGAAACAGGTCAGAATGAAAAAGACAAATATCATATGAACTCATTTATATGTGGAATCTAAAAAAACAAATCAAATGAATAAGCAAAAACAGCAATAGACTTATAAATATAAAGAACAAACCAGTGTTTGCCAGAGTGAATAGGAGGGGATGGGCAAAATCGGTGAAGGGAATAAAGAGGTTATCCAAACTTCCAGTTATAAAATAAGTCATGGAAATGAGAAAGAATAACAAAAGGAATATAGTCAACAGTACTGCAATAACTTTGTATGGTGACTGATGGTAACTACACTTACCTTGGTGAGCATTTTGTAATGTATATAACTGTCAAATCGCTATGTTGTATACCTGAAACTAATATAACATTGTATATGTCAACTACAATTTTAAAAAATGAAACATACTGTTACCATACAATCCAGAAATCTGCTCCTTGGTATTTACTCAAAGGAATCAAAATCTTATGTCCACACAAAAACCTGCATACGGATGTTTAAAGCAGCTTTATTCATAATTGCCAAACTTGGAAGCAACCAAAATGTCCTTCAGCAGATGAATGGATAAATAAACTGGTACATCCAGACAATAAAAATTATTCAGTGCTAAAAAGAAATGAGCTATCAAGCCATGAAAAGACATGGGGAAACCTTAAATGCATATTACTAAATGAAAGAAGCCAATCTGAGGCTACATACTCTGATTCAAACTATATGACATTCTGGAAAAGGCAAAACTATGGAGAAAATAAAAAGATCATTGGTTGCTGGGCATGGGAGAGATGAATAGGCAGAGCACAGAGAGTTTTTAGGAAGTGAAATACCCCATATAATATTAAAATTATGGACAATTATGTCATACCTATATCCAAACCCAAAGAATATGTAACAAGAGTGCACTCTAAGATAAACTACAGACTTTGGGTAATTATGATGTGTCAATGTAGGATCATCATTAGTTTAAAAAACCACCATTCTGGCGAATGATGTTGATAACGGGGTTAGCTATGCATGCGTGGGGACAGGGGGCATATGGAAAATCTCTGCCTCTCCATTTTTCTATAAACCTAAAATAGGTCTTAAAAAAATGAAATAAAGATATTTTCAGACAAACAAAAGAAAGAATTCACCAACAGCAGACCCACACTAATGATATTTTAAAAGTCCTTCAAGCAGAAGGAAAATAACATCAGATGGAATTAAAGGCACTGGAAAGGGTAAACTAGATATGTAACATTTTTTTATTATTTAAATATGTTTCAAAGATAACTATTTCAAAAAATAAAAACAAAATATTATAGGCTTCACAATATGTAAAAATAGTGTGTATGACAACAATAGCACAAAGGAGACAAGGAGAGATGGGGGTATAATACTGCAAGGTTCTTACACTAAACTCTAAAGCATTATATTACCACTTGAAGGTAGACTGTTTCAAGTTAAAGACATATCCTTAAGTTCTAAAGCATCCCTTAAAATAACAAAACAAAATGTAGCTAATAAAGAAACAGAGATTAAAATAGTATCATAAAAATATATTGAATCCAAAAAAAGGCAGTAAAAGTGGAAAAGGAGAGAAAACCAATGGGAAATATAGAAAACAAATAGCAAGACGAAAGACAACTTGAACCACATTAATAAACCATATTGAAGGTAAATGGTCTGAACACTCCAATTAAAAGTGGAGAATGTAGGGTTAGATAAAAAAGACAGGGAATTCTGGGAAAAAAGATGGCAGAGTTAGAAAGCAAGGCAGAAACCTCCTCCCAAAAACACAAGAAACACAAAAATGCAGCAAATACAAGCAAAAACCTAAAAACAACCTGAAGACTGTAGAACTGATTACCTGCATCTGGGGAAGAAAAGACCTCACAAAAAAGGGTAAAGTGGCAAAGCTGAGATCTGGCAGGACCCAAGCCCTCCTCCCACCCCAGTCCACAGTGGGGAGGAAGAGAAATGGAGCCCAGGATTGCTGAACACCTGGCCCTGGAGATCTGCTCCAGGAGCACAAACCCACATTACATGGTGCTCTGGTGATTAGTGGGGTGGACAACAAAGATAGGCGGAACACTCGGGGAGGCTGAGATTCCAGCCGCTTGTGGAGAATAGGCACATTCTACCGGCCCCTTTGAGATAAAAGCAAAGCAGGCAGTTTGAAAGACTTCCCAGCAGTGGGATGGGCACCAGAGGGGCAAGGGTTACATCGAGCTCTCTGTTCAGGAAAAAGGGCAGGAGGACAAAACCTCCCCAGCCCACCCTCAGCCCAACAGGTTGAGAACTCCCAGGAGCCCCAGATGCTCCATCCCCCTCACTGACAAAGAAGTCTGAGGCTCCTCCCTGTGGCAGGAGGCCTGCAGACAACCCACTTGGCCCGGCAGTGGTGTCAGACTTTGCAGCTGAATACACAAAAGGAGACCCTCCCAGCTTTCTCAGCCCAGTTTTGGTCCAACCAGGGAGTGCCTGTGGGAGCCTGCCCAAGGAGCTCCTTCCTCCTGGCAGGCACCAGTCCATCCGCCTGTGGCCCCTGCCATTGCTGCAGGCCATGTGGAGGGTGGCTCCACCCACGGCAACTTGAGCAGCGCAGCACCGAGGCTTCTGTGCACACGCGACAAGCTGATGGCCCACTTTGCCTGGCAGTGGTGTCAGGCTTTGCTGCTGGGTAGGCAGAGGAGACTCTCTCACCTTTCTCAGACCTGTTTCGGCCTACTCAGGGAACTGCCTGAGGGAGCCAGCCCCAAGAGCTCCTTCCTCCCCAGGGGAGCCAGATCCCACACAACGGGCCTGGGCAGACATACACTAGCCCGCACACCCCATTAACCCTGCAGCCCTTGCCATTGTTACAGCCCAGGAAAAAGGCAGCTCTGCCCACAGCAACTCCAGCAGAGACTTCTGTGCTGATCACAAAGATACAGCTAAAACAAAGAGCCCACCTGAAACCAGAGCACTAAATAAAGCCAGAAAGAAATGTGCCCTGCCCACTGCACACCAACAGCTGGGGCTCCCACACTGGAAATGAAGTGTCTAGATCTGGGCACTAGAGGGTACCTCCTCCATAAAGCTATTACTCCATAGGAAACACAGAAAAAATGAGGAAGCAGAGGGATTTGTTTCAAACAAAAGTACAAGCAAAACACCAGAAAGAGGGTTGAATGAAACCAAAATCACCAATCTTCTTGATAAAGACTTCAAAGTAAAACTCATAAACATACTTACAGATCTACAGAAAAATATTCAAGATCTTGGGGAGGACCTCAACAAAAAGATAAAAGAGCTGCAAAAGAGCCACTTGGAGCTGAAGAATACAATACCTGAAATGAAACATATAATGGAGGGATTTAATAGCAGACTTTCACAGGTTGAGGAAGTTGTAAATGATTTGGAAATTAGGTAGCAAGAAAACAAGCCAAAAAACAGAGAGGAAAAAGGATCTCTAGGAATGAAAGAATAATGAGAGAGCTGTGTGGCCAATCCAAATAGAACAATATTCACATAATAGGGGTACTAGGAGAAGAGGGAGACAAAGGGATAGAAAGTCTCTTTGAGGGCATAATTGTTGAAAACTTCCCCAATGTGGGAAAGGAAATAGACATTCAAGTCACAGAAGTACAGAGAGCCCCTAACAAAAAGAACCCAGGAAGACAACACCAAGACATAAATAAAATGGCAAAGATCAAGGACAGGGAGAGAGTATTGAAAGCAGCCAGAGAGAGAAAAAAGATTACTTATAAAGGAAACCCCATAAGACTATCAGCAGACTTCTCAGCAGAAACTTTAGAGGCTAGAAGGGAGTGGCATGATATATTTAATGTAATAAAAAAACAAAAAACCTCCAACCAAGAATACTCTATCTGGTAAGATTATCATTTCAATTCAATTTGAAGAAGGGATTAAACAATTTTCAGATAAACAAAAGTTGAAGGAATTCACAACCACTAAACCAGCCCTACAGGAGATGTTAAAGGGACTGCTACAGGTGTAATGTTCCTAAGACTAAATAGCTGTCACCAGTGAAAATAAACCCACAGTAAAGGTAGACCAATTAATTACCAAGCAAATATGAAATTAAATCAGCTACTCACAAAATCAGTCAAGAGATACATAAAAAGTACAAAATACAACACCTAATACATAAAGTGGGGAGGAGGAGGAGGAAGAAGAAGGGAAAAAGAAAAGGTACCTCTACATTGTGTTTGAAATAGAGTAATCGGCAATTTAAGATGACTGTTATATAGTAAGGAAGCTATGTTTGAACCCTAGGTACCACAAATCGAAAGCCTACAATAAACAAACAAAAAAAGAATGGAAGGTGGGAGGGAGAGAGACAGGGAGAAAAGAAAGAAAAGAGAAAAAAAGAAAGAATGAAAGAAAGAAAATATAATCACTACACTAAAGAAATCAATCAAATAATAAGTACAAGAGAGGAAAAAAGGAACAGAGAGGAGATATAAAAACAAGCAGAAAACAATTACTAAAATGGCAGTAAGTACATATCAATCAATAATCACCTTAAATGTAAATGGACTGAATGCACCAATCAAAAAGAAACTTTCCATCCCTTTGTCTTTCTCTTCTCCTTCTGGTACACCTATTATGCAAATCATTTTGTTTGGATTGATCACATAGCTCTCTTATCATTCTTTCATTCCTAGAGATCCTTTTTTCTCTCTGTTCCTCAGCTTCTTTGTTTTCCTGTTCTCCAATTTCCATTTTATTTATCATCTTCTCTACATGATCGAATCTACTTTTAAATCCCTCCATTATATGTTCATTACAGACACTGTATTCTTCAGCTGAGTGGCTCTTTTTCAGTTTTCTATCTCTGTTGAAATCATCCCTGAGATCTTGAATATTTTTCTGTAAATACATGAGCATGTTTATGACTTTTATTTTGAAATCCTTATCAAGAAGATTGGGGATCTCTGTTTCATTCAGCCCTCTTTCTGGGGTTCTGTCTTGTAGTTTTGTTTAGACCATATTTATCTGCCTACTCATTTTTTCAGGTTTCTGTGTTTCTTCCTTTGTATTAGATGTCTCTGCTATGCTTTCTGGGCCTTTTCTGTGTGGTCATCTCTTCTTCCTTAGGTGTAGGTGGGCTGCTCAGTTCAGTTTCAAGTCTAGTTGCATTTGCCATTATTTTCTTCTTTTATGTGTTTTTGGGAGAAGGTTTCAATCTTGCCTTCCTAGTCCACCATCTTTAATCCCATTAATAAATGTATTCAATATTATACTTAATGGTAAAGGAATGAATGCATCTCTCCTAAGTCAGGAGGATGTCCCACTTTCACTTCTTTTCAACACTGTATTAGAGGTTCTAGGCAGCACAGGTGAGAAAATGAAAAGTATACAGACTGGAAAGAAGATGAAAATTTACTTTATTCACAAAGGACCTGATCATATATGCAGAAAATCCAATAGGAACTACAAGAAAACTTTTAGAATTAGTGGATTTAGCAAGGTTGCTAGATATAAGATCTATATACAAAACTCAATTGTATTTCTGTATACTAATATAGAACACTTAGAAATTGGAAAAACATTTAAATACTACTTACTATAGCACCAAAAATATATATAATACTTTGGGACAAATCTGATTAAAAAAATGAAAGATCTGTGCACTGAACACTACAAAACATTGCTTAGAGAAAACTACAGACCAAAAAAAACTAGAGATATCTTATGTTCACAGGTCAGAAGAATCAGTAATGTCAAGATGTCAAGTTTTCTCCAAATGATGTATAGCATTGATGCAATCCCAATCAAAATCCCAACAGGCAAATTTTTTCTTTACAAAAATTGACAAGGTGATTATAAATTTCATATGGAAATACAAAGAACCTAAGACAGCCAAAACACGTTGAAAAAGATTTTTGATACTGCTACAATAATCCAAACATTGTGGTACTGGCATAAAGATGTATGATAGATCATTGGAAAAAACAGAATCCAAAACTAGATGCACACATCACACATACATGAAAAGATTTTTTTCTTGATGGTGCAATGTCAATTCAGTGAAGAAAGGATTGTCTTTTTCAACAAATGGTGCTGAAAAACTGGATACCCATATGCAAAAAATAAAAAAACTTAAAAACTTCAGTCCATCCCTTAAACTATACAAAGACATTAACTAAAATATCTTCAAAAATCATCAGAAACTAGAATGTAAACTAAAAACTATGAAACCTAAGTGGAAGAAAATCCTAGTAACCTCAGGTAAAGCAAAGGTTTCTAGACACTACAGCAGAAAAATGATGTAAAGAGTAAAAATTAAGTACATTAGACTTCATCAAAATTACAAACATCTACTCTTCAAGACTCTGTTAAAAGAAGAAAAAGACAAGCCATGGACTGGGAGGAAATATTTGCAAAGCATATATCCAAAAAAGAACTTATATCCAGAATATATAAAGAATTCTCAAAACTCAGTAATAAGAAAACAAACTACCCAGTTTAAACATTGGGCAAACAACTTCAACAGGCACTTCACCAATGAAGATCTATGGATGGCAAATAGCACATGAAAAAATTCTCAACATCACTAGTCATTAGAGAATTGCAAATTAAAACTATAATGAGCTATTCTAACACACCTACTACAATGACTAAAACCTAAAAGACTAACAATAACAAGTATTGACAAGGATGTAGAAAAACAGGAACTCTTACATAGCACTAATAGAAATATAAAAATTATGTAATCACTGGGAAAAGGCTTGGCAGTTTTTTAAAAAGCTGAATATACACCTACGATTTATTTATAGATATTCACCCAAGAGAAATTAAAGTATATGTGCATTCAAGGACTTGCAGATGAATGCTCATAGCAGGCTTACTGAGAGCCCGAAATCGGACATAATCTAAGGGTGAACAAGTGAACACATTAACAATGGTATACCCATACAATGAAATACTACTGATCAGTAAAAAGGAATAAACTACTGATACATGCAACAAAAGGCATGAATCTCAAAATAATTTTGCCTAGAAAAAGAAGCTATACCTTCACTACCTGCCCCAAAAAGAGTACATGATTCAATTTTAATGAAATTATAGGACATTTAAGCAAATCTAGAGACAGAAAGCATGTCAGTGGCTGCCAGGAGCAGAGTAAAGGTGGGGTGGGGAGCATTTTAAAGGGGCAAGAAGAAACCTTTGGGTTTGGTGCATGTGTTCATTATCTTGATTTTGGTAATGGTTTCATGGCTGTATTCATGTATCAAAACTTACCAAGTTGAACATTTTAAATGAGTGTAATCCATGAAGCTAATATAAAACAAAACAAAACAAATACTTTGGATTTTGGACCAAACTGCCCAAAAAAAACAAAATTTCTATCAACTGACAATGAAAAGCCTACAGAATAAGCCAACTGTGAAGGGGAAAATGGAAGCTCAGTTTTTAAAATATTGAGTTTGAAATGTGTATAAGATATGCAGGCGGAACAACCAGGCAAGTAGATATGAAAGTCTAGAGTTCAGTAAAGTCTTGAGATGATAAAATTGTGGGAGTCTTTGGCATATGGAAGGAATATTTAAATTTAAAGTCAGAGGGCTCGAATGAAGCAGACGCTGTTCAACAAAAATTAGTAAAATGAATAAAAGTCCTAAGTATTTTATATTATTATTTATTTCATCCTAACAAAAACCTTATGAAGTAGGAACTACTATCTATCTCCATTTTACAGAAGAGATTGAGGCAAGGGGAAGTGAATCCCTGGGGGTAAAAGAAGGTAAATCAAACATCTCTAGACTATTAGCCAATAAAAGTAAGTAGTCAAAGATTTAATAAACCTAGAAACAAATACCCAAAATTTGTAATTGATGTTAGTGATCTCCCTTAAATTTTACATTAAAATCAATATAATCCACAACTAAAGAGATTAAAATCTGTGCTACTCAACTACTATATTTGTGTCACTTTAAAACTTCTGGAAGGAAAAAGCAGGACATTTTAAGCTGGTTAACCTCAGCTGAAGAAGAAACTAAAGGATAAAAGTTTAATGATGAAGAAAGAACTTGAACTACAACCAAACTTCGATGAACTATGATCAAACGGCGATAGAAACTATATTACGGTCTACTGGAGGGCAAAAAAGAAGGGTCTAAGTTGGCATCTGGGAAATGAACTAGCAGGTAAAATATCAGAAGATCCTAGTCTAGGGGAATGTAATTTAAATTTCAAAGAAATATGTTCACTGATTTTTAATTCTAACCTTTCAAAAAAAAAAGAAAGAAAACTTAGGTTAAAATACTACATCAAATGCCATAATAAAGGATATAAAATTGGAGACAAGAAAGGCCATCCTTTGTTACAAAAAAATTGTGTTAATAATGCCTCATTCAGACAAAATGGAAGACTAATACTAGACTTCTTACAGCTGTTTTCATTAAATACTATTATTCTTTCCACTGAAGCTCATTATAAATTATACTAATTAATAAACATAATTATCTTCACTCACATAAGACCTTGACTTATTGAAGATCTTTAATACTGTCTCAACAAATATGTTCAATTTTATTCTGGTTCTTACTGTATTAAATAAAAAATAAAGAAAACAGCTTAATAATATTTTTCAAAGCCTTTCATCCAGAATTGGTCACTGGCATATCAGTTTCATTTCAACTCTCTACCAAGAAATAAGGAAAAGACAATAAAAATAAAATCAACAGCATGTCACATCTCTCTGTATGTCCTGGTCAAAAGGTAGGAGGGATGGGTCTCTGTAACCCAAGTTAAACAAAATGGTCAATATATCACCAAAAAACTGGACTTACTAACTTGTTTACAAAAGCTGAGTTAGAGTCATCTTGACCATGTTTGAGGAGGTTGGAGGAATCAATACATTTTTCAATACATTTTAATAATTAGCTTCTTAGAATCCATGAAGAGAACCTAAAGTTTTCTAAAAATTCATTAGGATCCCAAAAACGTGCTATAATTACTATAAGGGTTTCATTAACTCATGAGACAAGCTGTTTTCAATAAAATTATGGATTGAAAAGTTCAATGAATAGCAAATACCAACATGTACCCAGCTGATCTAATTTATCATCAACTTCTGAGAATTCTCTCAAAATTTGCCCATTTTGCTCCATTCTTACTACTTTATTTCATCACTATCAGCTCTTGCCTGAATTATTGCAGCAGCTTCTTAACCAACTCTTTCTGAACTAGTCAGCACAGAGTAAAGTTCAAACTTCTAAAAGGAGCTTTATAAAGCACTTTATGATCTGACCTGTTCGTGTTTTCCTGGCTTCATCTTTTATCACTACTATACATTCATCCACCCAATATGCCCAACACCAGGAATGCGTGTTCTCCATGTACACATACTACGCCTCAGCCATACTCATCTATCTGCAGGCCTCCCAAAACAATAGCTGCTCTTAAAGCCACTGTACATGTTGCTTCCCCTGAATGGATTGTTCTCTTCACCCCATCTTCTGTTTTGCTGACTCTCGCTCAACCTGAAGTCTCATTATTCTCTGTTATCTTCTTTGTCCAACCACTTCCCTACTAACCCCATTTGATGACTCATAGCACCTCACACTTAGCCCTCACCTAATTCTCACTCTGAATCATAATTGCCTATTTACCTAACTTTATGTCACAATATAACATAAGCTTTCCAAGGGTAGAGGATGGTGTCTTATTTACTATTGTGGCCTCAGCATCTAATTCAAGGCTTGACCTATAATAGAAACTGAGCAAACTCATTCAGTTAATGTATCATGAGGGGTACTTTCATTCATAGAGGAGATACATAACTGTTTAAACAATCTTAATTAAGGAAATAACATACCTGTCTTTCCAACTCTTGTCCTGTTATGCCAGCCTCTACATGAGCTGTTAAATTATTTTCATCAACCCAGAGGATTCGATTCTGTTGCAAAGGAAGAAAGAAATCTCATTTCCATGAACTACTGACATTTCCTCAGAAAATGTCCCTAACTCAAAAAGGCAAGTGACAACATGGTTATGAAGCAAGCAGGGTTTCCCACACTATATACTCCACTTATCCCTTACTATACAACATGACAAACACAGTAATATAGGCAGTACATTGTGCAAGAGTTGGTTTAAAACATAGACTGTCTTTATTCAGATAATTAATTTGAATTAAACTCTACCTCTTAACTTAAGCAAATTATTTAACTGTCTAAGCTTAGTGTTTCCTCATTTGTAAGGTGTGGATAGTAATACCTTCTCCTAGGGTTGGCATAGGATTAAATGAGATACTGCACATGAAAAGCTTAGAATCCATAGTTCTTGGCATTCTGAAAATACTACCTGCACTACCATCAATGGTTAGCAATCATATCGTTTAAGAATTCATTTTAGAATATCAGAAGATGACCACTTTGAGTTCTAGAGGATGATACCTGCAAAGACATTTGAATATAGTAGTAAATGGGATCCCTGCTTTATTTTCAATCCAAAAATAAGACCACAGATTCTAGGTAGAAAACAAAGCACATCCCTGCCTCCTGCTGAAAAAAAGGAACTGAGTATCATTGACTCAAATTTACCAAATGTATGACTGCCCCCAAAAACCTTTTTAACATTCTTATTTTACCTAATTTTTATATATATGAATCCTCATGAGTTACTTTCTACTATTAAGGGCAGACTGCTTTCCCCTTCTGTTTGGCTGAACAATCAGGTTAACACAGAGAATCTTCTTCTGGACCCCAGGGAAGCTTACTTTGCACTTTGACATGTTCAATTTCATAGCAATAACTAATGTAGGTAAGTGTAGTTAGTAATAAAAAGGAAAGAACACAATAGACAATACAAAAATTGCAGTCTCTCTTTATTCCAAATTTGAACACATATACAAATGACTGCACTGCTTAATTCACAGGGTTATGATAAACATTAAGATGATATATGTGAATATACTTCTTGTTTTATGTTATATAGTAACTAAAATAATTATGTTCTCACAGCAAGACATTAGTGATTTCAATATAACTATGGCAAAATCAGGCTTTTGGTTCTATGGCAGCTAAACAAAAGGAAGTATTAAACTGCAAAGTAGTAAGACAGAATTTAGTAATCTGTTGGTACCTTATATTAAAGAAATTTATATACATCTTCTCCCCCAGTAGGTTGGCTCTTGAGACAATTACATAGTTGTGCTAATTATATACCTTCTGCTTACCAGGGATCCAAACATATTTTTGGTTGAATAAAGAAACTAAAGGAGGCAGAGAAGAAAACCACCTTTATAGGGACTCACAGAGAAACCTACAGGAAATGTATAGGCTACCCTAATTACATCCAGTATACACTATCCAACATAAGTTAACAAAACAAAAACTCTAAGGTCAACGGGTCTTAATGTTATTGGATACATTTAAGTAAACTGACAGATAACTAATACTCATATTTTGTACACACTGTATCAGAAGTATGCTATGCAAAATCACGCACAGACATAGCTTACAGACTTCAATGCAGATCACAAGCACCACCCATCTACTACAATACTTGAGGGAGTTCAGTGTGAAAAGCAGTGAATATATAAGGTTTTACTATAAAATAAATGGTTGAAAACCTGGCATTTAAAATTCTGCCACAAAAATTTAAGTCACTGTAATGACTTTTACTTATATTATCTCATTTAATCTTCATAATAAACTTCTGCAGTATTACTGTCTCTATTTTATATATCCAGTAACAGATTTAATAGTAAATCCTCACATAGTAAGGGCCAGAAATTCAAACACATCTTCTAAGGAAATTGCCTTTGCTTAAAGTCTGGAATAAAGACAAAAGTTAATAGGGAACTTTACAGTTAAATAATCAGGCTGCCACCATCTGAACTCGCTGATCAATTTTAACACTGAAAGCAGACAGCTAGCTACTGTGTGCCCCCTGATATGATGTGATGTCCGAAAACACATCAGCATCTATGAGATATTCTTGCTTAAAATGTTTTAAAGCTATGCTACAATCTAATTAGACTTTATATTTAACTTCCAGTTAGAGAGCATACAAAGCCTAGAGGAAGAGTTAAATGACATCAAACAGCAGCAACCGGCAAATTAAAAATATGACATATCCTATACGACAAATAACCTAGTTTCTCCAAAAGTCAGTAGAATTTCTAACTAATTAAGTATATAATTTTTTTTAATTTATTATAATGAAGGAATATGTAACCAGAAATACTGCTGACTATACAAAAGTTAAATTCATACCCAAATTAAAACTTTAAAAGAAAAAGGACGGTATATATTTTCAGTGACAACTGAGACTGAATTTTAGACAATTTTTTAAAACAAACACTAACTTTAAATATGTTTTAAATTATCCTATACCATTTGTGAAGTGTCCAAAGAAATAATTGTTCTTCTCTCATCTGCAGGACACATCAGGCCATATGAAACACTTGTTCCTCCTGCAAAATAGGCAACAACAACTTTATGTTTAAATATTTTCTTCTTAGTTACATTTGTAGGACAAATCCCTAATACACAGTGTACAGAGAGGCCCAGTAGGAAAGTAAAAGCTATTTCTACGTTGCAAAATGTAATCTGCAAATGCTAACACACTAAATGTAAACTCACCTTTATTTTATGCTGCATGCCAAAATGAAGAAATATTATGGAGCTGAAAGCAATGGAATATGGCTCCACCCCCTGGGCACACTCAAGTGAAGCCCCTAGCAATTTGTGGAACTCCAAAAAATGTGATTAGAAAAGTTCTAAGCTAATGATTACTGTAGAAAGATAGCTTAGGGGAAAAAAAATCCTATACAACAAGAGATACTATTACCTCCTTTCTACCATAATTATGAGATTCACTTAGCATTTAAAATAATGGTTTACATTCCCATATTAAAACACTTTAATAAATTGGAATATAAATAAGATAAAATTGCCCAGATTACAAGACATTCAAAAACAAATTTGTATGTCCTTTGATGAAAAACATAGTATGTTATTTATCGTGTTTAACATAGAATAAATAATACACAGTATTTAAACAATGTACTTAATGTTTTCCATTAACATTTCTTGTCAAAATAAAAGTTTTCCTGATACACAGAATAATATGGTGTTCTTAGGTCTTAACCAGATCTGTATCACCATTTATCAGAATAAAAATTCTAAATGGTACTTCCATGAGTTTTGGACAGAAAACATGTGAAAGTCACCTTGATACAAAATAATAATTATAGGAGGTGTTGATCTACAAGGTTCAGTTTAATTTTACACGGACTGTAAATTGTCACTTAAGAACATGCCTGTGATTAATAACCACCATTTGTTTGTCACAGTCATTTGAAGTCAGAAAAATATTTCACTAAAAGTGGCATTGTAGTGCCTTTTTGCATGAATTCAACAGAAAGTATCATGCAAAAACAAGAAGGAATCTTGGAGTTTCTGATTTTTTGGGGGTCCCATTTCTATTCCATCAATGCCAAATAAGTTAGTGAAGATAATTCCCTTTGGCTTGTACAAATCAATGTGATTGATCAAAGATTAAGAGAGATCTAATTTTTCTTAAAATGCCAACAATGTTAGTTTTTGGTATTAAAAGATTGATTTGGTCATCATTGTCAAAGGTGATCTTTTATGCTACATAGCATTCCTTCTCAAAGAATTATGTTGGGTATATTTAGCCTTTGAACATTAATATTCTCTCCATGATGATAAAGGTTAGAAAGTAATTACTAAAGCAAGAACGTTTCCTTATTTAGGCACTAAGTCACGACATCAACTAGGATCTACATGGGAAAGAAGTCATAAACTAAGGGTACATGCTGTCTCAAAGAGTTTAGGTATATCTACTCAACAGAAATGTGTAGCATAAACCAATCTTTCAGAATAACATATCATAATTATAAGAATGTGTATTTTCTGTGGGATAGCACAAGTATTTAAAATACAAATACTTTAAATAGAAAGAACAAATTCATATCATATTAAAATTCAAAAGGCAGAATACCTACCACCAATTGGTATGATACAAAGGTTATATTTGCACGCTAGATTCACAATCTTAACTACATCATCATGACATGCTGTTGAAAAAAGGGAAAACAAATTAATCACAGGGACATGAATAAAATCTGGGTAACCCTGCAAAACAAGGGTCTATAAAGTTCTTCAGTGCCTAACTTTTCCTTAGTTCACTCACTCATCAACACATTAACTATATTAAACTGTTTATATATAATTTATCTTAACTTTTCATTTTGAAATAATTTCATATCTACAGAAGTTGCAAAAATGGTCAAAGATTTTCCTTCTATGCAGAAGCCACAAATACTAACATCTTATATAACTCTAGTTCAATTATTAAAAGCAAGCAATTGACAATGATAAAATACTATTTATTTAAAGTCTCCCTTTTGTTACATTAATGTCCTTTTCTGGACCAGGATCACACATTGCATTTAGTTGTCACATCTCTAGTCTTCTTTAATCTGAGACAGTTCCTCAGTCTATCTTGGACTTCCATGATCTTGACACTTTTGAAGAGTACTACTGTTTTTTCCTGGATTATCTCTCAATTTGGATTTGTATGTTTCCTCATGAGTAAAATTCAGATTGCACATTTCGGCATGAATTAAACAGAAGTGATGTGCCTTTTGCAGTCTGTTACCTCTGGAGGTGCATGATGTAGGTAAGTCTCATTCAGGTAATGTTAACTTTCATCGTTTGGTTATACAGTATTTGCTAGATTTCTCCACTCTAAAGATACTATAGTTAATATGTATTCTTCCCCGTCTTGGTAAAGAAGTAGCCTAAAGCTAAAAAACAGGCAGGTAAAATGAAAGCATTTCTTCTATTTGAGAATATCTTTCCTTTTTTCAGGAATGGCTAAATTTCTATACTAAACAGAAACAAAAGAATTATTTCATAACTCTCCCAAATATACAGACATATGTACATCATGAGTATCAGAAAAGCAATTTCATCTCAGTTATATATATGCTCTTGGATTTTCCTCCTAAGTATGTCACCTCCTTCCTACTCCCATATTAAGGTTATGATATTCCCACAGATACTCCCTGCAAAACAGAAGGATCACATTTAAGAACTGAGAGTCCATGAGAGCCAATTTTTTTAAAAGTAAAACTCTCTGTATATTCCTTTCATAAAGTCTGAAGAGGAACATGATCAGAATACCAATGAAACTTTTAAAAAATGTAATTATGTACAGTAAGAAACAATGTACCTGTTCTGCTTTCGATTTTCTGCTAAGAGATGGGTATAAAAACCATACATATAAATATAGTACCTAATTATCAGCAAGAGCAAAATAACAGAGAACTCATTCATCTGCTATCTCAAGCCAAATCCCTGAATGAAATTAGTTTCTCAAAGTTTAATTATTTATATCAAAGACAATATGTATATTATTGTTTTGCTATTTGAACACCATGCTTTTTGGCCCAAAAGCTGGTATCAAAAATTACTAGTTTGCCATAATCATTATGTTAAGAATTTCTATACATCTAAATATGTCACTGATTGATACTAATTTCATTAAGCTTTCAATTTAACCAAAAGCACATTTATCTACTGACTTCACATTATAGTTAACATTTTGACTTAATCACCACCAACAAAATCAATCATTAAAATCAACAGTTCAGGATGATCAGATCAAGAAAAAACTACACATTTCTAATACTAAATTTACTTAAGATTTAACAATACTCAATTAATGATACAAAGAAAAAAAAACTTACTTGGCCATAAAACTATATCAGGAATTCGCTGAAACATTCCTTCCCTGAGCAAAAATATCTCATGAAGACAATGACCTGTTTTGTGGTTTTAAAAAAAATGCAAAAACATCTCAATTTATAGGAAGTTTAAAAATTGAAAATAAGTAGCCCTTATATAAAGTTGCTTACCATGAGCTCTAAATACTCGATCATCTGCTTCTTGTGAATATGAAATACTAGTTTCTTTAAGGTCACAAAGAAAATCTTCATTTACGATAGAAGGAGGTGTATCACTAGGATTTAAGGATGCCTAGGAAATAAAATTAGTTTGACTTATTTCTAGAAAATAAATGTTGAATACCTCTGTTAGGAAGAGTGAGGATAAAATGCACCTTTTTAAATATACAAACTAAGACAGAACCGTAGGAAAATACCAAATAATACATATGGAAACCAATTTTGTGACAGTAACAATTTATAAATAGTCTGGTTAATCAAATTCTGTAATGTAAGTTACAGAAGTCTTATGTTTCATCTTTCACTTCCATGGTCCACCTTTTCATTTTTTCTGAAGATTGTAGTCAAGAACAGAGAGATAGCAAAGTTTCAAATTTTTAATTTTAGGCTAAGGAGATTGGGGGGAAACTACTTGACTTTTGCACTACCTACATTTTCACCTGTAGATAAGTTACCATTTCCTCTATAGGTCAATTACCATTTTTAAATGACCAGCAAGAAGCCTCACAATAAGTAATAAAACCATTTTATAAGGCTGCTCTAAAACTCACAACATAATTATAAACTTGATACTCAATTTCAACTAATAGGTAACTTAAAAGATAAATCTTCAATTTTACAGTTATGTGACACTGGGCAAGTCACTCAACTTCTGTAAGCCTTGGCTTCTTCATCTGTTAAATGAAATGTTAAGTCATCATCACCAAATGTATACATCTACCATAAGGAAGGAAGGTTAAATGTGCTAATTTTTGTGAAAAACACCAAATACCATACCCAGCACACAGGAAGAGCTCTATAAATCAAAGTGGTCTGAAATCAAATCCGCTATGAAAAACAAAGCTATGAAGCTATGGTATATTCTGTAGAAAAAAAATGCAAGAATATGCAAAGAAAAAATACCACTTATATAGTCTTTCAGTACCTTATTAGAGTTCTGTATTTAATATTCAATTATGTAGTATTTATTGAATACATGCCATAAGCTAGCACCATTCTAGGCCCTAGGGATATAGCAGTGAGTTAAAGAGGAAAAAAAACTTGCCCTTATGATTTTATACTATAATGGAAGGAAATGACAAAAAGAACTCCCAAAACACATAAAGATAATTATTTTGTTAAGCTACTGAAAATTGGGAAGGGCTCATCAATGTAAAAAACAAAAAGTGCTTGGAAAGCTGATGAAATTTCTGAATATGGTAAACTGCATCAATGTCAAAAAAAGGTAATTACTAATAGTCAAAAAGAGAATTATAAAATAAAAAACACCTTTTAAGAAATTAAAAGAATTTTATTTGGGAGGAGCAGAAATTAGTTGTTTAGCCTACTTTAATTATTAGAATAAAATGTAATTGTGGGTTTATAAATAAACCAAACAAATATGCACTGAATACCTAGAGTCCTTACAAGGATATAGTGGAGAATATGTAAGTCATAGCTCCTGCACTTACAGAACCTATATCCAGAACCAGTTACAGAGACATGCAGAATATCATGCCATAGCAAATAATAGTAAATAATAAAATAAATAAGTAATAATAAATATAAATAAAAGATAAGAAATGTTAAGTATTTGATTGGTTTGATATGCACACAGTTTAAAGTTTTCTAACTCATTTCAGAAAAGTGAAACTACACAGCAAACTATGTAGTTATCTTAATCAAATGTTTACTTTTTTCTAAGCCTGCAAATATTTTAAGTGCCTTGATATTAAATTAACATTTTTATATTATTCCACATTAGTCCTAAAACATTATCTGTCCATTAGTATAAAAATGGCAACTTGTATTTTTGTAACAAAGTGCTCTCACAGAATTAATTCACTTGAACTTCACTATTACCCTGTAAAGAGGTAAAACAGACAGTTATGACTCACTTCTCAAATTAGGATAACTAAGACTCAGAGAGGATAAAAAGTTTGCCAGATAAACCTCAGGTAAATTCTGATATTAGGATCTAGATCTGTGATGCTAAAAAGCCACTCCTCATAAACCTAACAAGGCCATTACACCTGCTAAATTTATTAACCAAAAAAAAAAAAAAAAAAATACAAATGCATTAAAGTAACTATAACAAATTATAAAAATAAGCCTAATTAATTTGGGATTAAACACACACACACACACACACAGAGTTAAGCATATTAGTAATCATTCTTACTTGCTTACTTTAGAGGTAGTTTTATGCTCCAGACTTGCTCCAAGGGTATTTTGAATCCAGTCTTTAAAAGTTGGCAAAATCATGCCACTAAGAGGGTACCTAAGGTACAAAGAAATAAAACATTGGAGTATGGTATATTCATTTAAATTTAAATCTTCTAACTTCTAGTAGTCATATACAACATACACTGTGGACAAAATCAAAACAAAACCCAAACTATCCCAAGGCAGAATAGACAGACCAAAAGCAGGCAAAAATAAGGGTAAGGAGTT
This sequence comes from Phataginus tricuspis, assembly GCA_029783875.1. Classification (NCBI taxonomy): domain Eukaryota; kingdom Metazoa; phylum Chordata; class Mammalia; order Pholidota; family Manidae; genus Phataginus; species Phataginus tricuspis. Next base: position 10,706,738 of record JAQQAC010000477.1, read on the forward strand.
TCCTACATGTGGAGGAAGGAAAACAGCACTACATGAGTTTCCAGTTTTATTTTTTTAGACAGGTTTTAGACTGAGAGAAAGCCCCATAGGGTACCAAAAAAGGAAATAAAAATGCAGAAAACCTCCCGAGTTCCTAGCTTGAAAGAACCCGAGGACAGTATTTGCAGCAAACACAGCATGTGGAAGAGTACAGGACATCACAGAAAAGGAGGCAGTCAGAGAGGGACCTATGTATAAACTCTGTCCAAATGTCCAGCTGACCCTGAATCACATATATATGGAACAGACTCTAAACCGCCCAGCTAAGCATAAAAGAACTGAACAGGTAACTCAGCTGCTCACCACCACAGAGGTAAAGAATTGGGAGTATGAGATCAGTCAAGTAAACTGCTTGACAAAAGAGAAAAAAAGCCAGAATCGTGTTGTGTGTGTTTGTGTTTAAATGGAGAAAATAAGACATACTCCAGTAGTCACTATCTATTCCACATTAAAGAACAATAAAACCAATACTGAAAACAAACCAGAATATGATATAAATTGTTAATATCTATATATTGCAAGCTATGTATAATGTTCAAAATGTGACACTCATGCTCAAGATTATTTCTTACTTCCTTCATCAGAGCTTTAGTAACTACAATAGCTTTTAGCAACTAGCCTCAAAGGATTACTTTGACTTCACTAAGATGGCCAAAAAACAAAAATAAGAGCTAATGGGTTATACATAAACTCTGTACCAAAATTGTTTATAATAACACAGAATTTAATATTAAAAGAGCTGATGTTGGGCCCTGTCTAAAGGAATTTTTAATTGGAAGCAACAAAAAGCACTCATTTTGTCACCTAATTTTAAAGTTACAAAATGTAGGCTGACTGGATGTCACCCATTGTATTAACATAATATTACACAACAAATATATAAAAACTCTCAACTCGCTCTTTATAATAAAGTTAGAACAAAAATGACAATGGGGTGTGGGGGAAAAGATGGCAGAGTAGGAAGGCAAAGTAGAAACCTCCTCCTTCACACACAACCTGCACCAAGAAAGCAAGTACAACAAACAAAACTAACCCTGAAAATGACCTGAAGATTTCAGAATAGACCACCTACCTATACCTGGTGAAGAAGAAAAGACCACACAGAGAAGGGTAGTGGCAAAACTGAGATTGATCTGACCCAATCCCTTCACCCATCCAAGCCCACAAGTGGGAGAGAGAGGAACGGAGTAGGGAGGGGATAAGCACTTGGGAACTCTGTACACCTGGCCCTAGAGATCTGCTCAGGGAACACAGGTCCACACTGCATCAGGCTTTGATGATTAACGGGGCTGGGCACCAGAGAGTTGGAGTACTCTGGAAGGCTTTGACTCTAGCTGCTTGTGGAGGACACCCACGCTCTGCTAGTCATGCTGACGACCAACACAGAGGCAACAGCTGGAAATATTTACCAGCAGCAGGAAGGATGCCAGAGGGGCAAGGGTTGAACGTATCTCTCTCTGCAGGAGAAAGGGCAGGTGGACACTTCCCCAGCCCTCTCTCAGTCCAACAGTTTAGGCACTTGCGAGAGCCCCAAATGCTCCATTGCCCCTGCTGGTGGCTCAGCCCTGAGGCACTTCCCTGTACACCTGCTCACCCATCAGGCCCAGAAGTGGTCAGACTTTGCTACCTAGCAGGCAAAGGGAGGCTGTCCCAGCGTTCTTGGCCCTCTTCAGTCCAGCTGGGAGGGCCTGCTGGAGCCAGGGTCCCAGAGCACCTTCCTCCTCACTGGAGGCCCTCCCGCACATCGTGCTCCCTGGTACCATGCTCCCCCACACTGCACACCTGCCTTCCCCAGGCCCCTAGCCCTGCTGCAGTGCAGACAGAGGATGGTGTCATGCCAATGGGTTTCAGCCCCGGGAGTTCACTATGGATTCAATGTGACCAAAGAAATGACAGTAGAACTTTCTTGGGATGAGAGGGTTATACCCAACTTTATTTCCACGGTGGCAGGTCAATCACTAAAATCCCATCCACTCAAAGCGAGTCTGCATGCAGCAAGCTGGTCTCTGCCTCTGGGCTTCTGGGCCTCTCTGCCTGCTCAGCCATTCTCTGGGCCTCTGTCCTCAGTGCTGCTACAACTCCACCTTCTGCTCTGCTCTCCTGAAGCCCTGCAGCCGTGCCACCGTGTAATGCCCAGAGCACTGGGCGGAGCTCTTTATACAGAGTCAATAGCAATGTATTGCCCACATGTACGTAGTGAGCTAGCCAACCAGGGCCAGGTGAGTATCCTGGCCACAGGAACATTCATTTTATCCACAGGTGGGAAAGCCCACAATGATTCTAGCACAAGCACTGCTTCTCAGCTCACAAAGGGACTCTGCTGACAGAGATCAGCCACTGCCTGCAGACAGGCAGAAAGGCAGCCTCGCCCATAGCCCACCAAGAGCAAATGGGGCTCCACCGCAAAGGGGAACTAGACACTGGTGAGTAAAGACTCTTGAGCTTCTGGGCACCACAGGAAACCTTCTTCATGAAGACATTACTCTCTAGACCAGGAAGCACGGAGGGCCTATCTAATACTTAAAGTAAAGGGATGGAAAAAAATATTTTGTGCAAACAATAGGGAGAAAAAAGTAGGAGTAGCAGTACTTATGTCAGACGAAATTGACTTCAGAACAAAGGAAGTAACAAGAGACAAAGAAGGACACCACATAAAGGGATCAGCCCAACAAAAAGATATAACCATTATAAGCATCTTTGCACCCAACATAGGAACACCTAAATATGTAAATGTAAAACAGCAGAACTAAAGGGAGAAATAGGCTGCATCTCACTCAAATGAGGGGGTGTCAATATGCCACTTACATCAATGGACATATCAACCAGCAAGTAAATAAATAAGGAAACAGGCACTGCACAACACATTAGATCAGATGGATACAAGAGACATCTACAGAACACTCCACCCAAAAGCAGCAGGATACACATTTTTATCAAGTATACATGGAAAGTTCTCCAGAACAGATCACATACTAGGTCACAAAAAGAGCCTCAATAAACTCAAAAGATTTAAATTGTATCAAGCAGCTTCTCAGACCACAATGGTATGAAACTAGAAATAAATTCCACAAAGAAAACACAAAAACCCAACGAACACATGAAGGCTAAAGAACATGCTCCTAAATAACCAATGTTATCACTGAACAAATCAAAGTAGAAATCAAGCAATATATGGAGACAAATGAAAACAAAAACACAACAGTTCAAAATTTGGGGGACACCACAAAAGTGGTTCTAAGAGGGAAGTGCACAGCAGTACAGGCCGACCTCAATGAACAAGAACAATCACAAATAAACAATGTAAATTAACAACAAAGGAAATTGGAAAAAGAAGAAAAAATGAAACCCAAAATCAGTAGGAGGGACATAACAAAAATCAGAGCAGAAATAAATAATATAGAGAAGTATAAAACAACAGAAAATTCTCAGTGAAATGAACAGCTGGTTCTCTGAGAAAATAAAAAAGATAAACACCTAGCCACACTTATCAAGAAAAAGGACAAAAATGAACAAAACACAAACAAAAAGGAAGAGTCACAACTGACACCACATAAATACAAAGAATTATTAGAAAATTATATTAAAAATTATATGCCAATAAATTGGACAACCTAGAAGAAATGGGCAAAGTCCTAGAAAAGTACAACTTCTCAAGACTGACTCAGGAAGAAACAGGAAATCTGAACAGATCGACTATCAGTGACAAATTTGAACTGCTAATCAATAAACTCCCAACAAACAAAATCAAATGTCCACATGGCTTCACAGCTGAATTCTACCAGACATTTAAGGAAAAACTAACACCCATCCTTCTTGAAGTATTCCAAAAATAGAAGAGAAGGGACTACTTCCAAATTCATACTAAGAGGCCAGAACCACTAATATCAAAACCAGACAAAGACACCACAAAAAAAAAAAAATTACAGACCAGTATCCCTGATGAACATAGATGCAAAAATCATCAACAAAACATAATAAAACCAAATTCAAAAATACATAAAAAGGTGTAGTCGGTAGATTAAAGGTGGAGGCATGAAAGGTGACACAGAGAACTACTCCAAAAACCACATATAATATGAAAAAAGAATTAATACAACTAATCCTAAAAGAGCAACAGGAAAGAAGGCTGACCCAGGCGGCATACACCTAGAGAAAAGAGCAGACCTCAAGAAACAGGATAACATACCAAAGCCTTGATCCAGCGGGACCCAAGCCCTTCCTCCACCCCAGCTCACTAGAGGGAAGATGAGAAACGGAGCAGGGAGGGGGTGGAAGCCTAGGACTGCTGAACACCTAGCCCTGGAGATCTGCCTTGGGAGAACAAACCTACATAGCATGGTGCTCTGGTGATTAGTAGGGTTAGAAAGCTAAGACAGGCAGAATACCAGGAGAGACTGAGATTCCAGGCGTTTGTGGAAAACAGGGATCCACATCCAGCTGCTCTGGGACAAAAGAAAGGCGGGCAATCTGAGAGACTTCCTAACAACGAGAGCAAGGATTGCACAGAACTTGCTGCTCAGGGGAAAGGACAGGAAGACAAAATTGTCCCGGCGTATTCTGCCCAGCAGGTTGTAAATGTTCTGAAGCTTCAGGCATTCCATCCACTTGGGTGGCTACGCAGTTCCAAGGCACCCCACCAAGATATGCAGCCTGCTGTGTCTTTCTCCTGGCTGGCTGGCACCAGCTCACAAACCAGCAGTCCCTGCCCTGGCGTCAGGCCAGCTAAAGGGAAGCCCTGCCTACGGGAGCTAAAAACGCAAAGCACAGAGGCTTACACCAATGTGCTCAGCCTACTGCTTCTGACAGTGGAGACAGGCACAGCAGCCGGGAAGCAGGAAACAGCTCTTTCCTCCACCCAAGCACCATAACTGCTCCGCTGCAACCCATGACATCACTCCAGGGGCTGAGCAGCTGCAGAGAGTAGAGGTTCTGGGCACTAGAGGGCACCACATACAAATATGAAATAACAAAAGAACCTGGTTCAGACAAAAAAAAAACCCCACAAAAAACAGAAACTGGACCAAGTGAAACTGAACTCATCAATCTTCCTGAGACTTCAAAATAAAAATTATAAACATGCTCATGGAGGTACAGAAAAATATTCAAGAACTCAGGAACAAATTTACGACAGAGATTCAATCATTAAGATATTCCATATCACAAATGAAACATACAATGGAGGGATTTAAAAGAAGATTAGACGTATAGAAGAGACATTAAATGAAATAGAAACTAGAGAAGAGGAATAAAAAGAAGCTGAGGCACAAAGAGAAAAAAGAATCTCTAAGGATGAAAGAATATTGAGAGAACTGTGTGACCAACGCAAACTGAACAATATTCACATTATAGGGGTACCAGAAGAAGAAGAGAGAGAAAAAGGGATAGAAAGTCTCTTTGAGGAGGTAATTGCTGACAAATTCCCCAATCTGGGGAAGGACATAGTCTCTAAGGCCATGGAGGTGCACAGATCTCCCAACACAAGAGACCCAAGGAAGACAACACCAAGACATATAATAATTAAAATGGCAAAGATCAAGGATAAGGTCAGACTTTTAAAAGCAGCTACACGGAGAAAAAGATCACATACAAAGGAAAACTCATCAGGCTATGATCAGACTTCTCAACAGACACCTTACAGGCCAGAAGGGAGTGGCATGATATATTCAATGCAATGAAACAGAAGGACGACGAACCAAGAATACTCAGCCGGCCAAGATTATCATTTAAATTTGAAGGAGGGATTAAACAATTAACAGATAAGTAAAAGCTAAGAGAATTTACCTCCCGCAAACAGTCTCTGCAGTGTATTTTGGAGGGACTGCTGTAGATGGAAGTGTTCCTAAGGTTTAATAGCTGTCACCAGAGGTAATAAAACCACAGTAAATAAAGTTGAACACCTAATTACTAAGCAAATGCAAAATTGAAAACAACTATCTCTAAAGTCAATCAAGGGATAGACAAACAGTACAGAATATGATACCTAATATATAAAGAATGAAGGAGGAAGAAAAAGGAGGAGGGGGAAAAAAAAGGAACCTTTGCATTGTATTTGTAATAGCATATTAAGTGAGTTAAGTTAGACTCTTAGATAGTAAGGAAGTTAACCTTCAACCTTTGGTAACCACGAATCTGAAGCCTGCAATGCCAATAAGTACATACCTATCCATAATCAACCTAAATGTAAATGGACTGAATGCACCAATCAAAAGACACAGAGTCACCGAATGGGTAAAAAAACAAGATCCACCTATATGCTGTATACAAGAGACTCACTTTAAACCCAAAGACATACACAGACTAAAAGTGAAGGGATGGAAAAAGATATTTCATGTAACTAATAGGAAGAAAAAAGCAGGAGTTGCAGTACTTGTATCAGATAAAATACACTTCAAAACAAAGGAAATCACAAGAGACAAAGAAGGACACTGCATAATGATAAGGGGGGCCGTCCAACAAGAAGATATAACCATTATAAATATCTATGCGCCCTACACAGGAGCACCTACATATGTGAAACAAATACTAACAGAATTAAAGGGGGAAATAAAATGCAATGCAGTCATTCTAGGAGACTTCAATACACCACTCACTCTGAAGGACAGATCAACCAGACAGAAAATAAGTAAGGAGACAGAGGCACTGAACAACACATTAGAACAGATGGACCTAACAGACATCTACAGAATTCTACACCCAAAAGCAGCAGAATACATATTCTTCTCAAGTGCACTTGGAACATTTTCAAAAATAGATCATATCCTAGGCCACAAAAAGAGCCTCGGTAAATTCAAAAAGATTGAAATTGTACCAACCAGTTTCTCAGACCATAAAGGTATGAAACTAGAAATAAAATCTGCAAAGAAAATGAAAAATCCCAAACACATGGAGGCTTCACAACATGCTCCTAAATAATCAATGGATCAACAACCAAATAAAAACAGAGATCAAGCAATATATGGAGACAAATGATAACAATAATTCAATACTGCAAAATTTGTGGGATGCAGTGAAGGCTGTGCTAAGAGTAAAGTATATTGCAATACAGGCCTACCTCAGGAAAGAACAATCCCATATGAGCAGTCTAAACTCACAATTAACGAAACTAGAAAAAGAAGAATAAATGAGACCCAAAGTCAGTAGAAGGAGGGACATAATAAAGATTAGAGCAGAAATAAACAAAATTGAGAAGAATAAAACAATAGAAAGGATCAATGAAAGCAAGAGTTGGTTCTTTGAGAAAATAAACAAAATAGAAAAACCCCTAGCCAGACTTATCAAGAAAAAAAGAGAGTCTACTCACATAAACAGAATCAGAAATGAGAAAGGAAAAATCACTACGGACACCACAGAAATACAAAGAATTATGAGAGAATACTATGAAAAATTGTATGCTAACAAACTGGATAACCTAGAAGAAATGGACAACTTTCTAGGAAAATACAACCTTCCAAGGCTGACCCAGAAAGAAACAGAAAATCTGAACAGACCAATTACCAGCAACAAAATTGAACTGGTAATCAAAAACCTACCTAAGAACAAAACGCCTGGGTCAGATGGCTTCACCGCTGAATTTTATCAAACATTTAATGAAGACCTAATACCCATCCTCCTTAAAGTTTCCAAGGAGTATAAGAACAGGGAATACTTCCAAACTCTTTTTATGAGGCCAGCATCACTCTAATACCAAAACCAGGCAAAGACACCACAAAAAAAGAAAATTACAGACCAATATCTCTGATGAACATAGATGCAAAAATACTCAACAAAATATTAGCAAACCAAATTCAAAAATACATCAAAAGGATCATACACCATGATCAAGTAGGATTTATTCCAGGGATGCAAGGATAGCACAACATTCGAATATCCATCAACATCATCCACCACATCAACAACATGATCATCTCCATAGATGCTGAAAAAGCATTTGACAAAATTCAACACCCATTCATGATAAAAACTCTCAACAAAATGGGCATAGAGGGCAAGCACCTCAACATAATAAAGGCCATATATGACAAACCCACAGCCAACATTATACTTAACAGGGAGAAGCTGAAAGCTTTTTATTTACACTCCAGAACAAGACAAGGATGCCCACTCTCCCCAATTCTATTCAACATAGTACTGGAGGTCCTAGCCATGGCAATCACACAACACAAAGAAATAAAAGGCATCCAGATTGGCAAGCAAGAAGTTAAACTGTCCCTGTTCATGACATGATATTATACATAAAAAACCCTAAAGAATCCACTCCAAAACTACTAGATCTAATATCTGAATTCAGCAAAGTTGCAGGATACAAAATTAATATGCAGAAATCCGTGGCATTCCTTTACACTAACAATGACCTAGCAGAGAGAGAAATCAGGAAAACAATTCCATTCACAGTTGCATCAAAAAGAATAAAATACCCAGGAATAAACCTAACCAAGGAAGTGAAAGACCTATACTCTGAAAACTACAAGAAAATACCAATAAATGGAAACACATCCCGTGTTCATAGATAGGAAGAATTAATATTGTCAAAATGGCCATCCTGCCTAAAGCAATCTACAGATTCAATGCAATTCCTATCAAAATACCAACAGCATTTTTCAAAGAACTAGAGAAAATTGTTCTAAAATTCATATGAAATCACAAAAGACCCTGAATAGCGAAAGCAATCCTGAGAAGGAAGAATAAAGCTGGGGGATTATGCTCCCCAACTTCAAGGTTTACTACAAAGCCACAGTACTCAAGATAATTTGGTACTGGCACAAGAACAGACCCATAGATCAATGGAACAGACTAGAGAGCCCTGATATTAACCCAAGCATATATGGTCAATTAATATATGATAAAGGAGCCATGGACATACAATGGGGAAATGACAGCCTCTTCAACAGCTGGTGTTGGCAAAACTGGACAGCTACATGCAAGAGAATGAAACTGGATTATTGTTTAACCCCATACACAAAAGTAACTTGAAATGGACCAAGGACCTGAATTTAAGTGATGAAACTATAAAACTCTTAGAAGACAACATGGGAAAAAATCTCCTGAATATAAGCATGAGCGACTTCTTCCTGAACGCATCTCCTCAAGCAAGGGAAACAAAAGCAAAAATGAACTCATGGGACTACATCAAACTAAAAAGTTTCTGTATGGCAAAGAACCATCAACAGAATAAAAAGGTATCCTACAGTATGGGAGAACATATTTGTAAATGACATATCCAACAAGGGGTTAACATCCAAAATATATAAAGAACTTACATGCCACAACACCCAAAAAGCAAATAACCCTATTAAAAAATGGGCAGAGGATATGAAGAGAGAGTTCTCCAAAGAAGAAATTCAGATGGCCAACAGACACATGAAAAGATGCTCCACATCACTAATCATCAGGGAAATGCAAATTAAAACCACAATGAGATATCACCTCACACCAGTAAGGATGGCCACCATCCAAAAGACTAAGAACAACAAATGCTGGTGAGGATGTGGAGAAAGGGGAACCCTCCTACACTGCTGGTAGGAATGTAAGCTAGTTCAACCCTTGTGGAGAGCAATATGGAGGTTCCTCAAAAAACTAAAAATACAAATACCACTTGACCCGGGAATCCCACTCCTTGGAATATACCCAAAGAATACAACTTCTCAGATTCAAAAAGGCATATGCACCCCTATGTTTATTGCAGTACTATGTACAATAGCCAAGATATGGAAGCAACCTAAGTGTCCATCAGTAGATGAATGGATAAAGAAGATGTGGTACATATACACAGTGGAATACTATTCATCCATAAGAAGGAAACAAATCCTGCCATTTGCAACAACATGGATGGAGCTGGAGGATATTATGCTCAGTGAAATAAGCCAGGCAGAGAAAGACAAATGCCAAATGATTTCCCTCATCTGTGGAGTATTACAATGCAGCAAAACTGAAGGAACAAAACAGCAGCAGACTCAGAGACTCCAAGAAGGAACTAGTGGTTACCAAAGGGGAGGAGTGTGGGAGGGCGGGTGGGGATGGTGGGAGAAGGGGATTGTGGCGTATTATGTTTAGTACACATGGTGTGGGGGATCATGGGGAAAACAGTGTAGCACAGAAAAGGCAAACAGTGAATCTGTGGCATCTTACTACACTGATGGACAGTGACTGCATTGGGGTGTGGGTGGGGACTTGATAATATGGGTAAATGTAGTAACCACATTGTTTTTCATGTGAAACCTTCATAAGAGTGTATATCAATAATACCTTAATAAAAAGTTTATATAAAAAAGTAAATGAATAAATTAATACCTTAATAAAAAATAATAATAAATAAATAAAGGCTTTAAAAAAACAAATGGCCAACAGGCATATGAAAAGATCCTCCACGTTGCTAATCATCAGGAAAATGCAAATTAAAACCACAATGAGATATCACCTCACACCCGTAAGGACGGCCAGCATTGAAAAGACTAAGAACAACAAATGCTGGCGAGGATGCAGAGAGAAAGGGGAACCCTCCTATACTGCTTGTGGGAATGTAAGCTAGTTCAACCATTGTCGAAAGCAATATGGAGGTTCCTCAATAAACTAAAAATAGAAATAACATTTGATCCAGTAATCCCACTCCTAGGAATTTACCCTAAGAAAACAAAATCCCTGATTTGAAAAGATATATGCACCCCTATATATATATACACAATGGAATATTATTCAGACATAAAAAGAAAAGAAATCCTGCCATTTCAACAACACAGATGGATATAGAGGGTATTATGCTCAGTAAAATATTATGCCATGTAGAGAAAGACAAATACCATATGATTTCACTAATTTGTGGAGTATAAGAAGATAGCAAAACAGAAGGAACAAAACAGCAGTAGACTCATATACACTGAAAAGGGATTACTAAGGGGGAAGGGTTGGGGTGGTGGGAGTAGGGGGGTAAAAGGCACAAAAATTCACAATCACGATATAAGTTCATCACTGAGATGGTAGTACAGCACGGAGAAGATCAGTCAATGATTTTGTAACATCTCTCTACATTGATAGATAGTAACCACCTAGAGGGGGATTTAATAATATGGGTAACTGTTGAACCACTGGGATGTACCATTGAAACCAACATAAGATTGTATGTTAATGATACTTTAAGTTTTTAAAAATCCTGAACTAAAAGTGAAAACTTTTAGGTCAAAGAATTAAATGGATGAAAAAGAAAGACTGTAAGAAAAGCTAAAGGAGTTAGAGGTATTTAACTTAAGAAACAACTATGGAATGACTTGATTATTACAGTAAAATAATTTGGATTTATATCTGGAACTATAAACAAGCATTTAACATTCATAAGACTGTACATAGCATTGCAAGACACACAGAACTGTTACTATAACATGACTCTTATTCTTAAGAAACTTACAACTTAGTATAGTCGATGCTGCAAAGACATTTACTTCTTTAGGATAAACATACAGGCAGGAAATACGCAACTTTCACTATAAATGTGTTAAGAGGAAAGCCAGCAACTTATACCAATTGCTGAAACCGGCTGACTATTGAATGCATCTTTATCATGACTGAACATTATTTTTGAGAACTCTAATAAATGGTTTTTATTGTAAATATAAATTAAGATCAACTTATCAGCTTTCTTTGGGACCAAAATAGACTATATTGTAGAAGAGACAGAACCAGAGAAAACTTTCAACACCAATGAAATCACTCTATATGGAAAGAAAACTGTGGACATAAATATCCAAGAAGGAAGTGCACATCAAGACTTACAGTGACTAAAGACAAAGTGATTCTGGGGCGGTGCTCAGAGACAGCAGAGTACAGCAGACACTATCACCCACCCTCAGAGTGAGTTCCTCAGATGCTAAGCAATTTAATAGCCTTTTTATAATCAGATAAAACTTCAATGAAAAATTACCCCCTTGAAAATACAAAGTACAACAAACCCAAGCAAACTCTCTCCATTTAAACACTAACTTGTACTATGTGAGCACCAATAAATGTATAATACTTTTAAAGTCAAAAGATGACAGTTTTCAAAATTTTTAGTTTATAGAAATGTATAGCATTAGATCTGAAGTACTACCTTCTGCTGCTTAAACCTAGAAGGACTCAATTTACCTATACATGGCAAGATTATAAACCTAGGAATTTGTAAACTGACAAATTACAAATCTGTTGAGAAGATAATGTTCAGGAAAAAACTTCTGATATTTCCTTAAGAGCTACAATGGCTTATAGTAATTGCTTCTAATTTAATTTCTTCGTTTGAAATGTTGGTTATCTCTCAAAAATATAAACAATCAACTGCATTCACTTATAAAAATTTCTACTTTTTCAGTATCTATGGATTAGAATTAAAGAGAACCCAAAAAATTTTCATTGAGGGTCACTCTTTATTTTTGGCATCTAAGGGTTTTCCTTTCTTTCCAGCTCTATTGTATTTCTTTCTTGTGGTATTCTATCCATATTTTCTATGTGGTTATAGAGGACAAGGGTTTGTATTTGTTCAGTCCTGTACAATGCCAGAATAGGAAGTCTTTACAAAGAATTTCAAAAATTATCCTTACAATCTAATATTAATACAAAAAAAGTGAATTAATACTGTCCAGCCAAATCAGTATTTTCTTGTACTCATTCCTTCAAGCCACAAATTCCATTTTCTCTTTTAGGAATATGCTTCTCCCTTTGTCTTTCACTAGAACAGCAGGAAGTCTTGTCATAGGATAATAACTTTTTACAACATGACTAACTCTATTGTGCTAGTGTACAGAGTGTGGGAAACTGCCATAAAGTGCTCTCAGGGCTTGGAGAGAGACTGAGAACAATACAATGATGGTTATTTGCTAAATATCTCACAGGCACAGTTTAATAGAAGCAGCACAAGAATGAAACCTAAAAACACTTGGTTTTTAATCCCAATTTGCCACTGAGCAAGTGACTTCAAGTAAACTACCTAACCTCTCTCACTCTCAATCCCAATCACACTTAAGAAACTATCACTACCCATCTTCAGGTTATTTTAAGATAACTCAGTAGGTGCTCAATAAATAGCTATTATTAGCCTAAAGAATGTAAATGCCTTCTGACAAAAATTAAAGAAATCTACTAATTCAACCGCTACCCCTAGGAAAACAGACTAGATATAGAGAAAGCCAGGATTCAATTCAATCCAGTTTATTATCCTGTCTGTGATAAGGTAATGGTGCTCCTAGAAGCACCAAAATGGGAACTAATTATTTAGTTATTTGGTTTTAGTTATTAACCAGGTTATGTAGTAAATACCTAATCTTAGGGCATCTAAATTCCTTTTCCATGTTTGGAGAATTATCCTCTAGCTGAGTCTTGGTGGGAAGCAAAAGCTACCTTCCACTAAAGCAAATGTGCCTAACATCCACCTTCCTGGTCTCCCTTGCAGACTCTGCCAGTCAGATGCACCTGTTTCCCCAACTCCCCCACGGGACCTGGAATCAGGAGTAATTGATGCACACAATAAGGCCTTTAAGGAATCCATTCTGGTTAGAGTGACAGCAGCAGCAATCTTCCAAAGTCTAAAGTCAACAGATACATTCTCTGGTTGTATTACAACCTGGATACAAATCTCAAGACACTGATGGAATCCCCTCTGCTCTGAATTCATGCTCTCTGAATAATATCTGAATTACAAACTTTGTTTCCTACATATTTTACATTCTTACATAAAAAAGGGCATTAACAAGTCTTCTACACTGAAAAAGGAATAACCTAAGCACAAATGAATACACTGGGGTTCTCATTTTTTTAAATAAGTATGCTATGAGTCTGGCATGTATCAGACTCCTACAACCTGATCCTCTCTGGGAAAATTAACAAAGCAAGTGCCAGAACATCCAAAATAGAACCAGATTCTGAACTCACAGGACTACTAAGTGTATAATTACTTGTGATAGTCTCTGTGACTAATCATTCATTTCACACACACACACTAACATAAACCACTACAGAGCCTACAGTAGTCCACAGAAATCAGTGGTTGTCTTATGCTTGTAATGGGCACTGTGTATATGTGACTACCTGCCCACTCCTGTAAAACAAAGATGCTACACACTTCAGTGGTTCGGTGGCAGTGGCATTCATTATACGACTCTGGGCAAATCAACAGTAAACTCCCTGGGCTTCCATTTCTTCATAAGCAAAAAGGGAACTTTGGGCTAGATACACTCTAGTCCCTTCCAAAACTCTGATCCTAAATGATAACCAAAGGATTCGCCACCAAAATAGAAAAAAGTAGACATAAGAACTCAAAATAACATGGTATAGATAAAAGAACTTGGGCTGCTGCTCAAGTTTGAATCCTGATTCTATTCATTCTTATTTGAGAACCTTTGATTATTTAAACATTTTCTTTATTGATAAAGGAAGGATGGCAAAAAAAAAAGTGCATGGAATATATTTTAATTTTTCTATATGAATCCTTATATTTTAGGTGTGTCTCTTGGAAAAATATCCAAATGAATATACTAAAATTTTTTTACTTAATTAGTAGTAGTCTGTAAGGCAAATACAAAACTTGATCTATTTGGGAATAGATTCAACAACTTCTATGCCCTTCAGCACACCTGTTCAATTTTCTTATGCTTCCTGAATAAACATTATCTGCATTAACTAAAAAAAAAAAACAAAAAAGATGCTATACTTCAAGGTCCAGAGAGAGAGAAAGAAATAAAGACAGTGTTTGAGAGGTGAATAGTTGGTTTTCTAAGTTCAGAAAATTTACTTTTTCCCCCCAGAATATTTTATAAACTCAACCTCTACACAGATAAGTTTCTACTATGTTAGACGTTATTCTATTTAGTTCATCACTTAACATTTAGAACACCGGTAAATTTAATTTTAACTAGAAATTCCTACTATCTGAATTACACAATTTCTCAACTAAGCCTCTACCAACATGATGCCGAGTCACATTTAAGGACAGAAATGAGAATACAGATAATAAAAGGCTATATCAAATGTACATCTACATACCTTCTTTAGAATTAGTTCCTAATTACTATTCCTTAAGTTTTGTTTCAGGTACAAAATATGTTTAAGTCAGAAAAATTACGTTCCACCGAAAAAGAGTTTCTCCAAAAGAATAAAACTTTCCTTGCTGATATTTCAATACATTGACATACCAAGTAAGTTCAAAACATGCTAACCTAAGCATATTAATACCAAACAGATATTAAATCAAAGTGCCATAACGGAACAGAGGAACAGACTCATCATGTGTCCGGTCCGATTTGTGCCCTAGTCTCAATTTTTAATTTATTTTTTAGAGGCAGCATCCAAATATTACATATTTGTACTCACTGTCCTTTCAAAAGTTATATATCAAAACTCAATAGGCAAACAAAAACACCAATTTTGACAGGGTCAGTGTTGGTTAAAATCAACTGAGAGCTCATTTTACAATACTGTCTGCATCGGGGACAATAACAATAGAAATATACTTTAGAATTCTTAGAAACACCAAAACATTTCAAAATGTGAAAACTATCACACAAATGACTTATCTTCCTTCATCATTTCTTCCCCAATATATCTCAGACAATTAATTTTTTTTTTTTACAGTTTCCTTGAATAAAAGTTTTTTAATTTTGCATACAGTAAACTTCACTTCTTTTGGGGGGAGATATGTATGATTCCATGAGTTTTAACATTTACACAGGTTCCTGGAAGCACCACAATCAGGGTACCACCCAGATTCCCTCCTGCTGCCCTTCTGCCTTCAAGCTCCCCAGCGCACCACCCCCTCCCCGGCCCCCTGTCCTTTGGAACTACTGATTCTCTGTCAGACAATTAATTTAAAAAATACTATTGGTATTTATGTAGACCTAAAATTATTCACCTTCCATAATAACCCACACCCAGGTATAAAGTTCCCGTCCTAAAAATAGTTACATTGTCAGTGGCATGAGGACTGGGTGATACAGTAACTGTAGGACTTTTTAGATCCTGATGCAAACAAACTACCTATACAATGGCATTTTTGACATGATTAGGGAAATGTGAATATGGGCTAGATTCAGATGTTACAAAATTCCTGTTATTTTAGGAGTATGATAATGGTATTCTATGATTGCTTATGTTAGGTCCTTATTTAAGAGATGCATATATATTTAGAAATGACATAATAATGTCAGAAGTTGAAACACTACAGAAAAAAAGTACAGCAAAATGTTGATAGCTTCTAAATAGGAGTCATACTATCCTATTTTTATGTATGTCTATTATTTAACATGTTATGTTAGTTACTTATGTTTAAAATTTTTCATAGGAAGAAAAAAAAAAAGGAACAAAAGAAAGAATAAACAAACCAGAGTTACCTTTTCCCAGTCAACTCAACTTGGCCTTTCTTATTGAAGAAGAACTTGGAATCATTATATCCCCATCCATTCCATTTCATAACTTCTTGCCTAATAAGAACAAATAAATGTATTAAATTAAACCTATGCTAAACAGCTCAAAACTGAACAGGTTATCATTGACTATTATTTTTCATAATCATTTAAAAGAGCTTTCACACTAACATTACATTAGTTTAAATAAAGTGAATGTATATCAAAATGTCTATGGATTAATATTTCTAAACATAGATCACTCTGATGAGCAACGCCCACTTCACAAAGGGCTATAACCACTAAATTTAATGCATTCAAAGGAAAAAGTAAGAACAAAGGAGAAGAATATAATTAAGTTTTAAAAAGTGCTTCATTTTGTACATGTTACTGAGTTTACATTATAGGATGGCCTAAAAAAGTCTGCAATTACAACAAAATTCACTTAAATAGGAAACAATTTTTGCATATATTAGAAAAACCACAATTATTAATCTGCTGTGATGAAAAGACCAACTTACAAAGTAGACTCACTAGTACTGACACTACTAGTAATAGACACTTTTAATAAAGTAGATTAAAAATCTGAGTGCTGGGCTTATAAACACTCTAAATCCTTCAACTTCTATTCAACTACCAATCTCTTCCTTGACCTACGTATAACACAACAGTTAATAACATTACCAGTTTTAAGTTTTCCAAAAAGAACAATATGCTATTTTTAATTTCCAAAATGTCAGTATTTCAGTTTTAAAAACCATTTCTATCAAAATCAACACCTCATTCATTCAATTTTGCACATTACATATAAAATAGGTCTCAGTCTGTAGAACACAACAAGCAACCAGATTGAAATGTCAATGTTTACTACATTTTAGCATTGTGCCCTAGTACAGTCTACTGAAATAACTGATGATGAATCTTCTTATTGCAAATTCAATTAATTACACAGTTTATGATGAAAATACTTGAGGAAAACTCTTCTTATACAGAAAGTTATTTGCTGCATTAAAACTTCAAAACACATCAAAAGAATAAAAATCTGTAATTATGTTGGTGACTGATGTTACCTAGACTTATTGTGGTCATCATTTTACAATATATACAAATATTAAATCATTGTGTTGTATACCCATAACTAATATTATGTTAGATGTCAACTATATCTCAATTTTTTTAACTTCAAAATAAGCATAGATACACTAATCACAAAGCATTCTAATTCTCCATAACTTTCAAGGAAGAAAAAAATGACAACTGACAAACTTTTTATCATAATTCTTCACCCAGCTGAAAGGCTTTTCAAACAAGCTGAGCACTAACACAATACAAATGAGCCAAATATTAGATCATTAATTTTGTATTGAAATCTCTATCTATACATAAGTTAAGAAAAAGAAAACAAGAACGCTCTCTTTAAAATAACAGTTTGCTATCAATAAAAACTACAGTCCCTGTACAAAAAAAAAATGTTCAAAAATATCTCAAGAGTATCAATCCAGAGATCGGATTTATATATGAGCCTGTCATAAATTATCTCCCATTATTTTCCTCTAATTTCACATTCCTACCTCACTGCAAAGGGAGGTTTTGGATGAGAGCTTTGGGAAAATTTTTATAGGAAAACCTCATACTAATATCACCACTGACACCTTTGTTTTCTTAAGATTATATTTTCTTTTCTATCATCTACTTCTTTTCATGATTATATTCTCTATATTATGAAGTATAATTTACTTAAAATTTTATCTTTATTATATTTCCAAAATAATTTACATTAGAAGGGTAATATGCACATTTTAATTAACATCTTTAGTGTTTTATAATTATGTGCTTTTATAAAAAATATAAAATTTTATATGTGAAATGCATTATATTAGTGAATTTAAACATTTGTCACGAAGTTTGCACTTTGTAAAATAGTTTTGTGTTACACAAAAATAAATGTTAAAGTACCAATACAGTCATTTTGCTTCGGTATTACAATCACTAGGCACTGGGAAATTATTTCCATACAGACAGATGTTGAATTTGGCATGTTTATAATGAAAATCATTTTCTTTAAAATTATGCTTAGAATTTAAAAAAATTATTCCCAAATGGTCTCAAAGTAAAAAGCTAAACCTGATTACATGTGTCCACTGTTAGCACTTCACAAGAAAAATGAATCAAGGTCAGCAGGAAATATCTGCTGCTGTACACTAAAAAAATGAAGAGATTTACATACTGAAGAATCTTTGGTCTTATTTGCAGTCAAATATTATCCTAAAGAACTTCTAAGTTTTCAGCTTTAGGCTAAGTTACTTTTTATTCTCTTTTCATCTCAGAAAATTTTGCCTATGATATGCTCCTAAACATACTTATACCAACTTTTAAAGCCTTGCAAGAAGTTGAAATGTAGGCATGTGAAATGCATTTGTGCCACCCAAAACAGTTATGTTGCTTAAAATAATATTAAATCTAGGTTGCCCCAAAACCAATCTTACGATATCTTAAAGTACCCCATGTGTTAAGCAAAAAGTAGGCACATTCCCTAGGCTTCTCGTTTTAAACTTTTATATAGCCCCTCAAATTACTAATATATTCTATGACAAGCACAATTATGTGATTACATTCAACTTTTAAATAATTGCTTATAGAAGAGTATGACTCCATTAAAGGGCATTATAGCATTAATATTTTAAAAATTAGAGTAAAATGCTACGCTGTCATAGAATTCTAAAGCTTCAAAGTTCCTTAAAAACTACCCAGTTCAACTGCTCATTTTTCAGATGAACATACTTATGCACAGAGAAGCGCTCATTATTACACAGCTAAGCTAGTTGTGAACATCAGAAAGCAAACTGCTAGTCTTGTGATTCTTCCTTTTTAGAGACTATCTGAAACCAATTTCACTCACCATCTTGTAACTTTCCATGTCAAGAATATGAATGGGAGACATCATCTTCAGTGATTCAACAAGTATTCTATCATATGTAGGCAGTACAAAGCAATATAGTATATTTAATTGTTTCCAGTTTTTCCCTATTATAAAGATTGCTATGATAAGCTTTTTACAATTAAATCCTTAAAATCCCTCAAGGCACTTTTTTTTAAAGGTTTTAATGGGTTAAAGAGCATTGGACTACATCATTCATCTCAGAAGGCAGAGGCAGACTTCATTATACTAATATTTTTCAAAAATAACATGATATCCTATTACATGTTATTATTATAGTCATTCTTCTGCACTGAATTAAAGGAAAACATTTAAAAATCAAGGAATATGGTTGTGTCAGTAAACCCAATGACCTGTATTCCCTTTATCTATAGTATAACGAATTCTGCCATTCAGAATGATTCCACAAGCACTCAAATGAAGAATGATCAAAGAATCACCAGTTTTCCATAAGAATCAAAAGGATTCAATTGTTGACTAACATCAGAGATCAATTAACCAGACATTATCTCTCAGACTTCCCAATTCTTACAGCTATGTACACCAGATTAGCTGTCTTCAAAATACAAGACCTTCCTCCTGCCAAGAAAAAGTAAAATTTGGATTTTACTACATGAAAAAAATTTTAATGTTTTATATATTTACATATCTGACCACATTACTAAATGGTGAAAAAGCACACTGTATTAGCTGGCTTAACAAAAGAAAATGGAGATATAAAATAGCATTATATATACACAAGGTGGCAGTATTCTCCCATGATATGCATATTTATTATTTGCATTCCCCAATGCTGCTTGCAAAATTTTTAACTGAAATATTTAGATTTAGTATTACTATGAAGAGTTCCTTTCTTTATTCTTAAAATGGGAGATTTTTTACTTATAAATCTCTATATATAGATTACTATTCCTCTAAGAGTAATAAATTGTAAGCATCCTGCTATAAATGAATGGTTTCTAGCATTACTATTTCTAATCATATTTTTCATTAGAAAATATGCTTTAACCTACTTTATTAAAAAGTTCAGCTGGGTGATATAAAAAAAATTTTTTCCAATATAATTCCAATAATCAAAATTCTAATAAGATATTACACTACTCACTCCTGATGAAAACCAAATTTTTATCTTTACCAATTTTAACAATGAGAAAAGATCACATGATCTCAAAGCTTTTAAAAAATAAAAACTAAAGTATGAAACTTAAGCCCAGTGCTGGAATTCTAACTCAAGCTCAGTATTACTTAAATTCAAATTAACTCCACATATAGTATATATAATATATAGGAAGTAAAAATAAAAATCAAGGATTTCTGTGGCAATTAAAATCCTTATTTCAGGTTATGTGCTTAATTTTAACTACCTCAGGTAACTACTTTTAGGTAACCTAAAGGAAACCATGAAAGTGAAGTAAAAAATAAAAGTGATGAGAAAGATACCAAAATTTGATCAATAAAAAAGATATATCCCTGAAAAGATATGTGCTACAAAAAAAAAAATCCTACAAATGAATAGTCCTACTAGCATCTTTTATTTTTAAAAAAATTGAAGCTGAGCTCCCATTAGAAATATAAAGGCCCACATATTAAAATGCATATGCTTTAAAATAAATTCAAAAACATGTTCATATCTACAATATCCTCATTATAATATCCTCAATATCCCCTATTTCTAAGAACGCAATAGCAAAACTTCTATAGAACTGTTTACAATGCGATTTAAAATACTATTTACAATGCCTAACAGTGCAACTAATTCCCTTTCAAATAGTTTAGTCCAAGTAGCTTAATTATAAGCCAAAAAAATTCATGTACTGTAAGAAAAAGTCCTTTTACAAAAAGGAATAGAAAAAATCAAATGAAAGAACGGTAGATTATCACTGCTTAATTAACACTGTTCTAAATCTCACAGTTCCATGACTGTTAAAATATTTGACTTAGAAGATAAATGCTATCAGGCTTTGATAGCTTACCAACATCAAACATCTGAATCATTGTGTAAGTTCCTCTTGCCTGCTAAGAACCTCACCAACCTGCCACTTGTAAGTATACTTTATTTCCAACAGGTTTGGCCATCTGAAATGGCCAAGAGGCTTAATAATTTTATTTTTTCATCATGAATTAATCTATTGGCATTCTAATTAACTTTGGTCACTAGTGAGAGTACTTAACACAAATCAGACTACCTAAATATGATTGACTCTGGGACCCTGACAAGAACAGGTGTCTGGAACAGGTCAACAAGAATACCTCTGGCCCTCAAGACAGTGTGCCTTTTTGCAAAACCAGGACATTATCATATGACACAACTTCAACATGAATTTCAATTTTCCTGCAGTATCCTCATTATAAGTTTTAAATCTCTAGCTGCCACAATAAAAATTTGGCCCTTTCATATAAGTTACTAATTGACTTTCTAATTTTTTCCAATGTTTTAGTGTAAGATGTGTTAAATACAAGACATAGGAAGTTGTTAGAAAGCACATGGAAAAGAGGAACCCACACGCATTGCTGGTAAAGCCACTTCCACGGAGCAATCATGTGCTTAAGTTTCACTGGTAATGCCATTTCTCTGACCCAGCTATACAATTTCTGGGTATATTTGGGAGGAATTCACACACAGTTCCATAAGGGAA
The DNA here is from genome assembly GCA_029783875.1 of Phataginus tricuspis. NCBI lineage: Eukaryota > Metazoa > Chordata > Mammalia > Pholidota > Manidae > Phataginus > Phataginus tricuspis. The sequence continues at coordinate 10,728,703 of JAQQAC010000477.1, forward strand.
CAACTTTGATATATTCTCTGGAGAACTGTTTTTAAGAGTAGCTAGAGGCATCACTAGAGGAATGGATAGGTGTTAAGTAAAATTCTATGAAATACTATGCAGCAACCAGAAGCAGTGAGGTAAGTAGATACATATATATATAAGTAGATATATATATATATATACACAAACATGAAAATATTTTTTAAACAGTGGTGAACATAAAAGGAGAAACAAGATCTATAGCATAATTCTATGTTAAGCAAATTAGAAATATACACACTAAACACTAAATATTTTATAAAACATATACATATATTCAGCAATTTCTCTCTGATCCAGGACAATAATTATTTCTTTCCCATATATATAGAAATTCCATGATGGTTTGTTATAAAACCATTGCTGGGTTTCTTAGCAATTTCTAGAACTTTTTTTTTTAATGACAGAATTCCATTAAGAATGAGTAGGCTTCCAACATACAGCAAGCCAAATACATACCCTTCCTACAGTTATATATGTGTATGTACAGTTTTTTAAATAATTTGCAACTTCTTAAGGTTTGCAAAAAACTGGCACTTCCAAGAAACTTTCTAAAACCTGAATTCAAGGGTCAAAAATTGTGTCCCCAACATCTAATTCCTATTATACTTGCTCTGAATTAATGAATGGAAGAAAATGGAATATATAGAGATGGAGGAAAAAACTCTTATAGACAGAGGCACAAAGGACAGGGGAAAGAAGGGAGTTTTGGGATGAGTAAGGTAAGGACAGCCTTACACCTTGCAGACTCCTGGGATTTCTTCCCTTACCCCCAAATTTCTCCTACGCACTATCGAATTCTACCAATTTTTGGACATTCATTATTGTTTGAATAATCTGTTTGAAAATACAGACTATTAGTCATTCATACTTGTAGTAGTATATCTTCCAAATATTTTGTGCTAGGGCAAGCGTGTACACACGTACACACACACACACACACACACTTGGTATCTGCCATTCTGAAGACCTATAAGGACACAACCACCCTAACATGTACCCTCACGCATTGTTCTGTGTAAATGAGGAAAACAGCCTAAATCATCACCAAGGAGTTCCTTAGCAAAAGGCAAAGAACAAGGATATATACTTCCCTTGACCATATGTACTCCATGGACTGTAAAGGAAATTTCATGATTTGTTCCCTTCACTGTCCACATGAATCCAATCAGTGTGGGAATTTGGTAACCAACCCATTCCAAACTTTCTCTAGACCACCAGCTGGGAAAGTAAGTGACTGCATTTTCACTGCTCCTTCCCTGCTTGCTAGTAACTGGAAGAGGAATTATATCCCAAGCCTATTATACTGACCAATGTGCAAGCAACCAAAGGCCGTTTCTGGTACCGCCTTACATTTCAGCAAAAACTAAAACCGAACAACAAAGAAAATATTTGTGTCTCCAAAAATTTGTATGCCATTTTATCACAGAAACCAAGACTCTGAGTTCCCTTTCTTAGCTTCCTCCAGGGGACAAGCCAGTACTCTTGACAAGACCCTCCAAAGGCCAAGACTGAAATCCATACCTGCTTGATATATATACACAATATTCTCGCTCTACCAGTTTTTTTTTTTACTTAAAATAATAATAACAGTACATAGCAGCCTCTGCTACTTTAAATGACAGGTCAATGAAACTGTTACCTTCACTTCTGGCACACCCACAGAAAAAAAATGATCCCCACAAAATCTGGGGGGAGAGAAAAACATTACCATCAGGACCCAGTCACAATGAGTTTCCCAAGCTTCTCGACAGTACAAAAATCACTTTGGGTACTCACTTTTTTTTTTGGTATCATAAATATACAATCCCATGAGCAACACTGCAGTTACTAGATTCCCCCCATTATCAAGCCCCCACCACATACCCCATTACAGTCACTGTCCATCAGTGTAGTAAGATGCTATAGAGTCACACTTGTCTTCTCTGTGCTATACTGCCTTCCCCGTGGCCCCCTACATTATGTGTGCTAATTGTAATACCCCTTATTTCCCTTCTCCCTCCCTTCCCACCCACCCTCCTTTGGCAACTGTTAGTCCCTTCTTGGGTTCTGTGAGTCTGCTGCTGTTTTGTTCTTCAGTTTTTGCTTTGTTCTTATGCTCCACAGATGAGTGAAGTCATTTGATACTTGTCTTTCTCCGCCTGGCTTATTTCACTGAGCATAATACCCTCTAGCTCCACCCATGTTGTAGCAAATGGTAGGATTTGTTTTCTTCTTATGGCTGAATAATATTCCATTGTGTATATGTACCACCTCTTCTTTATCCATTCATCTACTGATGGACAGTTAGGTTGCTTCCATTTCTTGGCTATTGTAAATAGTGCTGTGATAGACATAGGGGTGCATATGTCTTTTTGAAACTGGGATCCTGCATTCTTAGGGTAAATTCCTAGGAATGGAATTCCTGGGTCAAATGGAATTTCTATTTTTAATTTTTTTGAGGAACCTCCATACTGCTTTCCACAATGGTTGAAATAGTTTACATTTCCACCAGCAGTGTAGGAGGGTTCCCCTTTCTCCACATCCTCTCCAGCATTTGTTGTTCCTAGTCTTTTCTATGTTGGCCACCCTAACTGGTATGAGGTGATATCTCATTGTGGTTTTAATTTGCATTTCCCTGATAATTAGCGATGTGGAGCATCTTTTCATGTGCCTGCTGGCCATGTGAATTTCTTCTCTGGAGAAGTGTCTTTGGATGTTGAGGCATGTGAGTTCTTTATATATTTTGGGTGTTAACCCCTTGTCGGATATGTCATTTACAAATATATTCCCCCATACTGTAGGATGCCTTTTTGTTCTGCTGATGGTGTCCTTTGCTGTACAGAAGCTTTTTAGCATGATGTAATCCCATTTGTTCATGTTTTATTTTGTTTCCCTTGCCCGAGGAGATGCATTCAGGAAAAAGTTGCTCATGTACCTTGGGTACTCATTTTAAAAGCAGAGTCCTGGATGCCACTCTAGACCTAGCTAAATATTAGAATCTCAGCAGTGAGATCTCAGGATCTACATTTTAAACAAGCACCCCAGAAAATTGTGATGCAAGTCATCCACAAAACACACCTGGTAAGTACTACCTTAAGAGGAACAGTGGAGAGCAGAAGCCTCCTCTGTTGAGCGGTTACAAAGTGATGCAAAGCCTTAATGTAAATGGCTTAAAATCAAATTGCTCTAAACCAAATCCTATCAAAATCAGGGGAGACTAGAATTAAAGGAAAGGGGGGAAAAAAGGAAAAGCTTTAAATTCACTGCACTATCAGAGAAGCTGGACCTGAGTAGAGTTTAGCCACAAAACAGGGCAGCAAGAGAGCAAAGTTGGGGCACTCGCCATGTAGAAGACAGGAAAGGGGTACCAGGAAATGGAGATGTAAACACGTGTCAGAGGAAGGTGGCAGATCTATACCCAGATTTTACAAAGGAGTATCCTGGAAGGGGGAACGAAGGCTAAACAGAGATAATATTCTCTGATCCAAATTTCAGGAAAGTTGATCTGTTGTGGAATTTTTCCTAGTTTATACATGTTAAAAGGAGTAGAAAGCATAAAAATTAAGACAATGATTTATCAAATAACTTATCTTTAGCAAAGTATGTTTATTCAAATCCCAACATACGTGGTCACCAAGGCCACATAACAAGGAAAGGTAAAAGTGGGCCAGGACTCCTAAGAGCCATAGAAAAGAGCTGCAAATGAGAAATAGCACAACAGTGATGATGGTGTTGATAATCAGCCACCACACAGTACGAGAAATGGCTGATGCTCTTTACTCTGGGTTCTTCCTTTCCACCCTAATGCATCAAGTGATACTTACTAGAAATCTGTTCTCACTATGAAAATGCCATGGTTGCTATTCAGTACCTCCTACTTCTTGCTCTGCTTCACCTTCAGAAACTATTTCAGCACTGGATTCTTATTGCATTGTACTGATTCTTAACACGGTTTACTGCAATAGTAATAGTATGATATAATACTGTAAAGCTAAGAATTTTACAGTCATCTCACTTCCTTCTCACATTAATCCAGTTATGAATGTGCTATTATCCCTATAAAACATAAGAAAACAGGGTCAAAAAGAGTTAACCTTCCAGGGCCACACAATCAGTACATGATACAACTAGGATTTGAATCATGTTCTTCTGGCTCCAACACTACTTAAACTACCAAACTCACTAAATACAGGGAGTACAAAGTATTACAAGAGCTCAGAAACTTAGTGTTCAACTCTCGCTGAGAGAAGAAAGCACCTAAACTTCCAATTGCTTTGGAATATGGTAGAAATTGAATACCAAGCAGAGGCAGAAAAAGCACAAGGACTTTTCCTTGCTAGCAAATATCTTAAATTGGGTGAAGCACAGAATACATTCAAGAAGTCATGGAGAACAGCAAAGAGCCTTGAATGCCAAATTAAAGAATTGTATCAACAGGGAGCAATAAGATCAAAACAGTACTTTCCATGTTCCACACTATCACCAAAAGTAAAAGTCTAACAACAGTATTCGCTTTAAAATTTTGCTGCTCTCCAATATGGGTGAAATCCCAATACTTTCATATAGCATACAATGTCCTTTGCAGCTGGCTCCAAACTACTTTTTCATTTTTCTTAACAGCTATTCTTTTAGTCACACTGAAAGTCATGAAAATTCCTTACACACACCATGCTCTTTTATGTCCACCTATCTTTTTGCACGTGCTATATATTCCCTACTGACGTGCCTTCTCTCTCGAGAATTCCTATTTATCCATCAAGAACTAGTCCAAAAGTCAATTTTCATGTAAAAGTTTTTCCTTTCTTCCTCAAGAAGAATGTATGGCTCCTTCTGTATACACTGATTATAGCATTTACTACATCATATCTTCTATATATCTGTCCATAGATCTTCACCAGACTGTCAGTCAATTTTGCAATGATAGAATGCAGCATGCCACCGGCAAACTACAAGTACTCATGCTTCCTTTGAACAAAATCGGTCTGATAATGGAATGGAGAATCATTTGAAAGAGAGAAAATAAAGAAAAGGAAATCAGAGTTCCGGGAAGATGGCAGCATGAGCAGGGCAGCGGAAATCTCCTCCCAAAACCATATATATTTGTGAAAATACAACAAATACAACTATTCCTAAAAGAGAGACAAGAAGATACAGTACAACAGCCAGACTACAGCTACACCTGCGAGAACTCAGCGCTTCATGAAGCAGGTAAGATACAAAGCCACGACCCGGCAGAACCCGAGCACTCTCCCCCACCCCAGCGCACAGGCAGGAGGAAAAGAATCAGAGTGGGGAGGGAGTGGAAGCACAGGACTGCTAAATAACCAGCCCTGGTGATCTGCACCGGGAGCACAGACACACATCGCATGGTGTACTGGATATTAGAGAAATGGAAGGGCAGGATCCGAGACGGAGACTGCAAGCAGGTCCCCACAGCCGGCTCCCCTGGGACCAAAGAAAAGTGGGCACTTTCTTAAAAGTCTTAAAGAGACAAGGGCCCAACAGCGGAACAAAATCATCCCAGCGCACTCAACCCAGCAGGCTGGGAATCTTGAGGAACTTTGGGTCCCCTAACTGGATGCCGGGTAAAGCAGCCCCAAAGCCCCTCACAGAGATAAGGAGCCTGCCATTCATTCCCCCTGGCCGGCGCTGCAGCGGAACAGCGGGAGAGCAGCCCCTCCCACAACAACCACGCAGAATCTCCTCCCAGCGGGCGCGCAGCTACCCAGGAAGGGCCGCACAGAATCTCCTCCTGGCGGGTGCGCAGCTAACTGGGAAGGGCCACAGAAGCCAGAGCAAAGGCCAAAAGGCACCAAGGGATGCAGAAGGCACCCATCATGGTGGCAAACCACCGCACTGCCCAAGGCTAGCCTGAGGGCGGCCCCATCCATGGCAGTTTAGGGGAATACCCCAGAGACTACACCCCAGTGTGCGGGTAATTGGCACAGGCTGTGGAGAAGGGCAAGGAGAACAACAAGCAGGAAGGGACTTTGTTTTTCCAGCTGACACACGTGGCACCTGCCAGCGACCACCTCTATCACCATGAAAAGACAGAAGAATATGGTCCACTCAAGACTCACCCAGACAAGCCCAGAGAGAGGGCCTGGTGGGATAGATTTAAACAATCTTCCTGAAAAAGAATTCAGAACAAAAGTCATAACCATGCTGATTGACCTACAGAGAAATATGCAAGAGCTAAGGGAGGAAGTTCAAGAGATATTACAGAAATGAAACAATCGATTGACAGGCTGAAGAGCAGACTGGACGAGGTGCAAGAGACTGTTAATGGAATAGAAATCAAAGAACAGGACTACACAGAAGCTGAGGCAGAGAGAGATAAAAGGATCTCTAGGAATGAAAGAATATTAAGAGAACTGTGTGACCAATCCAAATGTAACAATATTCACATTATAGGGGTATCAGAACAAGAAGATAGAGAAAAAGGGATAGAAAGTGTCTTTGAAGAAATAATTTCTGAAAATTTCCCCAAGCTTGGGAAGGAAATAAATCTCTCAGAATATGGAAGCCCACAGATCCAGCAAAACAAGGGACCCAAGGAGGACAACACCAAGACATATAATAATGAAAATGGCAAAGATCAAAGACAAGGACAGGGTATTAAAAGGAGCCAGAGAGAGTAAAAAGATCACCTGCAAAGGAAAACCCATCAGACTATCATAAGACTTCTCAACAGAAACATTACAGGCCAGAAGAGAATGCCATGATATATTTAACGTAATGAAACAGAAGGGCCTTGAATCAAGAATACTGTATCCAGCATGATTATCACTTAACTTTGAGGGAGGGATTAAACAATTCCCAGACAAGTGAAAGTTGAGGGAATTTGCCTCCCACAAACCACCTCTACAGGATATCTTAAAGGAACTGCTCTAGATGGAAGCACTCCTAAGGCTAAAAATATGTCACCAGAGAAAATAAATTCATAGCAAAGAAAGCAGACCATCTAAATACTAACTAAAGGCAAAAAATAAAATCAACTCGCCACAAAAACAGTCAAAGGAACGCAAAAGACTACAGAATAAAACACCTAATATACAAAGAATGGAGGAGGAAGAAAAAGAAGGCAGAGAAATAAAGAATCATCAGACTGTGTATATAATAGCTTAACAAGAGACGTAAGTTAGACTGTTAGATAGTAAAGAAGCTACCCTTGAACCTTTGGTAACCACGAATCTAAAACCCGGCAATGGCAATAAGTACATGTCTATCGATAATCACCCTAAATGTAAATGGACTGAATGCACCAATCAAAAGACACACAGTAATACAATGGATAAAAAAGCAAGACCCATCTATATGCTGCTTACAAGAGACTCACCTCAAACCCAAAGACATACACAGACTAAAAGTGAAGGGATGGAAAAAGATATTTTAAGCAAACAATAGGGAGAAAAAAGCAGGTGTTACAGTACTTGTATCAGACAAAATAGACTTCAAAACAAAGAAAGTAGCAAGAGATAAAGAAGGACATTACATAATGGTAAAGGGGTCAGTCCAACAAGAGGATATAATCATTATAAATATATATGCACCCAACACAGGAACACCGACATATGTGAAATAAATACTAACAGAATTAAAGGAGGAAATACAAAGCAATGCATTCATTTTAGGAGACTTCAACACACCACTCATTCCAAAGGACAGATCAACCACACAGAAAATAAGTAAAGACACAGAGGCACTGAACAACACATTAGAACAGATGGACCTAACAGACATCTACAGAAGTCTACACCCAAAAGCAGCAGGATACACATTCTTCTCAAGTGCACATGGAACATTTTCCAGAATAGACCACATTCTAGGCCACAAAAAGAACCTCAGTAAATTCAAAAAGATTGAAATTCTACCAACCAACTTCTCAGATCACAAAGGTATAAAACTAAAATAAAAAGAATTTTTATTTTAGAAAGAAAAAAAAAAACAAATACATAGAGGCTTAACAACATGCTCCTAAATAATCAATGGATCAACAACCAAATTAAAACAGAGATCAAACAATATATGGAGACAAATGACAACAACAGCACAAAGCTCCAACTTCTGTGGGACGTGGCAAAGGCCGTTCTAACATGAAAGTATATTACAATCCAGGCCTATTTAAAGAAGGAAGAACAATCCCAAATGAATAGTCTAAAGTCACAATTATTGAAATTGGAAAAAGAAGAACAAATGAGGCCCAAAGTCACCAGAAGGAGGGACATAATAAAGATCAGAGAAGAAATAAATAAAATTGAGAATAAAACAATAGGAAAAAATCAATGAAACCAAGAGCTGGTTCTTTGAAAAAATAAACAAAATAGATAAAACCCTAGCCAGACTCATTAAGAGAAAAAGAGAATCTACACACATAAACAGAATCAGATATGAGAAAGGAAAAATCACGACAGACCCCACAGAAATACAAAGAATTATAAGAGAATATTATGAAAACCTATATGCTAACAAGCTAGAAAACCTAGAAGAAATGGACAACTTCTTAGAAAAATACAACCTTCCAAGACTGACCAAGCAAGAAACAGAAAATCTAAACAGACCAATTACCAGCAACGAAATTGAATCAGTAATCGGAAAACTACCCAAGAACAAAACCCTGGGCCAGATGGATTCACTGCTGAATTTTACCAGACGTGCAGAGAAGACATAATACCCATTCTCCTTAAAGTTTTCCAAAAAATAGAAGAGGAGGGAATACTTCCAAACTCATTTTTTGAAGCCAGCATCACTCTAATACCAAAACCAGGCAAAGATCCACCAAAAAGGAAAATTACAGACCAATATCCCTGATGAACATAGATGCAAAAAGACTCAACAAAATATTAGCAAACTGAATTCAAAAATATATCAAGAGGATCATACACCATGATCAAGTAGGATTCATCCCAGGGATGCAAGGATGGTACAACATTCGAAAATCCATCAACATCATCCACCACATCAACAAAAAGAAGGACAAAAACCACATGATCATCTCCATAGATGCTGAAAAAGCATTTGACAAAATTCAGCATCCATTCATGATAAAAACTCTCAATAAAATGAGTATAGAGGGCAAGTAACTCAACATAATAAAGGCCATATATGAGAAACCCACAGCCAACATCATACTTAAGAGCAAAAAGCTGAAAGTTTTTCATCTAAGATCAGGAACAAGACAGGGATGCCCACTCTTCCTATTGCTATTCAACATAGTTCTGGAGGTCCTAGCCACAGCAATCAGACAAAACAGAGAACTACAAGGCATCCAGATTGGTAAAGAAGAAGACGAACTGTCACTATTTGCATTTGACATGATATTGTGCATAAAAAACCTTAAAGACTCCACTCCAAAACTACTAGAACTAATATCTGAATTTAGCAAAGTTGCAGGATACAAAATTAACACACAGAAATCTGTTGCTTTCCTATACACTAACGATGAACTAACAGAAAGAGAAATCAGGAAAACAATTCCCCTCACAATTGCATCCAAAAGAATAAAATACCTAGGAACATACGTAACGAAGGAAGTGAAAGACCTCTACCCTGAAAACTACAAGACACTCCTAAGAGAAATTAAAGAACACAAATGGAAATTCATCCAATGCTCTTGGCTAGGAAGAATAAATATTGTCAGAATGTCTATACTACCTAAAGCAATCTGCAGATTCAATTCAATCCCTATCAAAATACCAACAGCATTCTTCAATGAACTGGAACAGATAATTCTAAAATTCATATGGAACAAAAAAAAGACCCCAAATAGCCAAAGCAATCCTGAGAAAGAAGAATAAAACAGCGGGAATTATGCTCCCAGACTTCAAGCTCTACTACAAACCTAGAGTAATCAAGACAATTTGATACTGGCACAAGAACAGACCCACAGACCAGTGGAACAGAATAGAGGGTCCAGACATTAACTCAAACATATACAGTCAATTAATATGCAATAAAGGAGCCATGGATATACAGTGAGGAAATGACAGCCTCTTCAACAGTTGGTGTTGGAAAAACTGCACAACTACAGGTAAGAGAATGAAACTGGATTACTGCCTAACCCCATACACAAAAGTAAACTCAAAATGGATCAAAGACCTGAATGTAAGTCATGAAACCATAAAACTCTTAGAAAAAAAACATAGGCAAAAATCTCTTGGATATAAACATGAGCAACTTCTTCAGGAACATATCTCCCCGGGCAAGGGAAACAAAAGCAAAAATGAACAAGTGGGACTATATCAAGCTAAAAAGCTTTTGTACAGCAAAGGACACCATCAGTAGAACAAAAAGACATCCTACAGTATAGGAGAATATAATCATAAATGACATATCTGATAAGGGGTTGACATCCAAAATATATAAAGAACTCACACACCTCAACAAACAAAAAGCAAATAATCCAATTAAAAAATGGGCAGAGGACACGAATAGACACTTCTCCAAAGAAGAAATTCAGATGGCCAACAGGCACATGAAAAGATGCTGCACATCGCTAATCATCAGAGAAATGCAAACTAAAACCACAATGACATATCACCTCACACCAGTAAGGATGGCCAACATCCAAAACACAAACAACAACAAATGTTGGCGAGGATGTGGAGAAAGGGGAACCCTCCTACACTGCTAGTGGGAGTGCAAATTAGTTCAACCATTGTGGAAAGCAGTATGGAGGTTCCTCAAAAATCTCAAAATAGAAATACCATTTGACCCAGGAATTCCACTCCTAGGAATTTACCCTAAGAATGCAGCAGTGCAGTTTGAAAAAGACATATGCACCCCTATGTTTACTGCAGCACTATTTACAATAGCCAAGAAATGGAAGCAACCTAAGTGTCCATCAATAGATGAATGGATAAAGAAGAGGTGGTACATATACACAATGGAATATTATTCAGCCATAAGAAGAAAACAAATCCAGACATCTGCAACAACATGGATGGAGCTAGAGGGTATTATGCTCAGTGAAATAAGCCAAGCGGAAAAAGACAAGTATCAAATGAAAAAAAAACTGAAGCAACAAAACAGCAGCAGACTCACAGAACCCAAGAATGGACTAATAGTTACCAAAGGGAAAGGGACTCGGGAGGATGGGTGAGAAGGGAGGGACAAGGGGGAAAAGGGGGCATAAGGATTAGAAGACATAATGTGGGGGTGGGGCACGGGGAGGGCTGTACAACTCAGAGAAGACAAGTAGTGATTCTATAGCATCTCACTACACTGATGGACAGTGACTGTAATGGGGTATATGGGGGGGACTTGATATGGGGAGTCTAGTAACCGTAATGTTGCACATGTAATTGTAGATTAACGATACCAAAATAAAAATAAATAAAAAATAAATAAAGGAAATCAGACTAGATGTTAGGCAATTAAGATTTCATCTAGGTTGGTGTCAATGGGATAAAGAAGTGTTGTGAGAATCACAATAGAATCTATCTGGTTTGTCAACACACTGGATAAGGGAGAGGGAAGGGAACTCAGTAAGGCTTTATAACTGAGATGTTAGACTTGAGTGTTTAAATAATGGCTGAAATAAATAGAAATAGTAGAACACTGTGATTGAAGGCTAAAATAATGGCCTCATACATGCATACTAGTTTGGAGACACCAGCAAGACATCCAGATAGAAATATCCAATAATTAAAAATGTGAAGATGTAACTGAAAGAGTTAGAAGTTCCCCCAGTAGTGGTAAAAACTAATACAGTCTGAGTAGATGAGATTACTAAGGAAGAACATCTAAAAGAAAGGACTAAATATTCATCTTAAGGATTTGTAAGTTCAGGCAGTAAAAGAAAGAAAAGTCAGCCAAGGCATCGCCAGAAAGAGAAAAAGGGCAGGAAGAAAACCGGGGCAGTGCAATATCATGGGGCCTAAGGAAAGAGGTAAGATTATCTACCAGATACCGGGAATTGCTCAAGAAGATGAGTAAAGATTTCATGATTAGGTTATTGATGACTTTTAAGAGGGCTGTTTCAAAAGAGTAATGAAGACAGAAACAATTTCAAAAAATTATCTGAGCATAGCTTTTAAGAAGCCAGAAATCAATGAAGGAGAAAAGACTGGTGACAGAAGAGAAAAATAAATAGGATAACTCATAGAACAAGATTCTGGAGAAGGAATCATCAAAAAAGATGAGCACACGTTCTGGCTATGACATCTTTCAATGCATGGTAGCCAGTTAGTTCAGCTCATTTAGTAGTTTGGACAACTATTTTTGTACTAAGACCACCACCATTTCTTTCCAGGCAATAGCTGATGAGAACAATGTAGACATAACCCAGCAATTGGGAACAAGGGGGTTCAATTATTCTCTGCTTCTGGTTCAAAATCTTGGAGGAGTAGGGTGGCCATATTTTACCATTTGGACAGAAGACCAGAAAAGGCTAGTATGAGAGAAACACAGAGCAGGTACCAGCAAGAAGAGAAGGTAGCAATCACCATACTGTATTATTATACTCTTAGAATAAATTCCCCTTCTCTGTTTTAACCTGGCTTAAATTAATTAATACTTATAACTAAAAGTCCCAATTAATACACATACTGAAAAACAAGAATTTCTTTTTTTAAAAAGGTTATCATTTGTGTAAAATCTGAAAGCAAGCACAGCAAACTAGAATGGAGTTTCCGAAAATAATGGTAGATGGCAAGTAAGAACTTGGAAATAAAACCAAAATCTATTAGCAATCTAATAAATTTATTTGTGAAGATAGAGCAGACAAAATACTATCTATAAATCAAAACCAATATAAAAGAGTAAAACCTCAAAAACATATTTTTTTAATTCAAAACACCAAGATATTCAGATAGAGACGTCCAATAACTTAAAAGATGAAAATGAGGATTGAAGAGTAAGAGATTTTAACTTTAAAATTCCCCCAATAATGGTGAAAGCTAATACAGGAGATTTTACGTCAAACAGGAAGTTACTGATTTTCTTACAAAATATGACAGACTAACACTAAATGGAGAAAAGAATGGATTAATGGATAGATATGTGAAAAGCAAGCACAGTAAAATGCTAATGGTAGAATCTAAGTGGTCATACTACTGTACTGGTTGGTTATAAAATTCAACTCTGCAATATGTTTAAACTTCTTCAAATAACATTTTGGGAGAAAAAGAAAACTGCTGACACTATAATCCTTAAAGTACATCACCTCAAATAGAGGGATTTGCCTGAAGAGTAAGTATTAGCCATCTGAATAAGCATGGAGTGTACATTGTTTGCTGATAATAGTAAAAATAAATACATTTTAAGAAGTGGTTTCAATTGGCGTACCTAAGCCAGGTGACTCAGCTCTCTCTCCTCTTCACCGCAGAGGTCCAGGCAGGGTTAAAGCTCCCTAGGGTCATATTTTGTTTTTCCCTTAGCAACTCAAGCCAAATATCTAATTTCTTTTTAGTTGAATTTCTGAAAAACTGCTTTCTTAAGTTATATAAATCTGCTCAAAATGATGGCAATCTTTCTCCTAAGATTCCAATCATTTCCAGTTCTTTATTCTTAGTCAAAATTAAGTCCAAACGTTGTCCTTCATTTCTGCCTATACCCACTGAGGTAAATATATGATACACTCCAGTGCTCTTTAACCCATGAAAGCCCTTTTTTAAAATGTGTCTTAAGGGAATTTTTAAGGATTTAACTGTAAAAAGTTTATCACAGCAATCTGTATAATAGGGGAAAATTAGAAAGAAATATAATACTGTACTGGTCTTTGGCACCTACATGGTACAATATTTATTCAGTCACTGAGGATGATGTTGCCCATTAATACTTCTTGACATGGAAAGTTATATACAATGTAGTGAGTGAAAAAGGGTGGTTTCAAGACAGTGTTACAGCATGACTTTACACACATATGTCATATCTGAAAGATGCCAAGACACAAGATAGTACAATGTTTATCTCTTGATTAGTGTGGATGTTTGTCTTCATTTTGTTCACCTATTTTCTATTTTTTTCTGCAACAGAAAGGTATAACATTTCAGAATAAATTATTTATAATTCCATTTTTTTGTAATTATAAAATAATTTCCAGGTGTTCGGCTGCTATCAGAATAAGACTTCAAAATGCTATCCAATAGCTAAAGGCCCCCATCATTACTATAACCAACTGTCAGACCAGTTTGATAAACTTTATTATATTGTCCACATTCTCCTACCCTAATTCTAATTCTGTTCTCATCCAAATGCCCTCATCAAGGTTTTCACTCTCACATTTAAGAATTTTTGCATAACATCTTATCACAAAAAAGTACCCTCACAACTCTGCAAGTTTGTTTCTTTGGAATGAAGCTGCCTTTCCACTGCTGCCAGTCATCACTCTCCTACCATACCCATGTCACAGCACGTGGCTCCTGGCAGTGCGAGAGGCACATCAGGCTTCCTTAGTAGGCCTGCAAATCCCCGAAGGCAAAGAAACTATGTGCTAATCCTCCTCAGCGCTTAGCACATAGAAACCACTGAATAAAGTGCCAACAAACTTGGGTAGATTACGTTTCAAAAAAATGAGATGGGAAGAAAGTATCTAGATAGTTTAAATGAATTAAGCCTCCAGACCTACCTATTACACAGCATGATACTTAATGACTTTAGAGTTATTGTTGGTAATATGAGAAATCATGAGGAAGAAGTAACAGATAATAGCTTAATGTCTCCTTCCCCCGGTTCTCACAGTGAGAGGAAAATTCCCAAAACAATCCTGAAGCCTGGTGTCAATGTCTTCCAGAGCATGATGTAAGGAAAACTGTGCAAGAGAGAAAAAATATGGTGTGAATAAGATACCTTGTTTAAAACAGAAGAGACAGGTTGGTAAGAAGCTGAGTTTAAAAGGTACTTTAAACAGTGGTTGGGGGATTCTGAACTGACTCCTTTTCACTTTCTCAATACAAGACATATGCACCTCCCCTCAGGGTATGTGTGCACACTGTTCCTCTGCCTGGAACACTCGTCCAACTAGATACACAGACAGCTAAACTCTTTCATCTCCATCAAACATCTGCTCATATGTCATGGTCTCCAGTGACATCCTTTTTAAAATTTGAACCCTATCTTCTTACTCTGCTCTACTTTTTTTTTCCCTAGGGCACCTCATAATTCACTTATTATGTTTAGTTACTCATATTACCCCTTAGAATATAAGCTCCATGAGGGCAGAGATCTTTGTCCATTTTGTTCATTGATGTAGCCCAAGCACCTAGAACACAAGTGACTGATACTCATTTAATGCACAAAATGGATGAAAGACTATGAAGAAAAATTAATATGACTTGATGATATTAGTATAATATCAACAAAAAAGCTCTAGACTTGAGATAAAAAAAAATCTGGACTCAAATCTAAGCCCTACCACTTTCTAGTTAGCAAGTGACTATTTTTTGGCAATTGTCTATGACCTTTAGTTATTGATCTGTAAAATGGACGGTGTGAGGATCAGGTGAGATTAAACATGTATACAGGGCAGCAGGCTAACTGTAGAATTAATTATTAAGTTGAATAAATTAATTCAAGAGAGTTCAATCTTAAAAGAAAAGAATGAAAAGAAGTTCAAGAGTAAGGGTTGAAGGATATGACTACAGGACTGGTGCTAATACTAACAGAAGTAGGAAAACGCAGAAAAATAAGTTCATTTCGGAACAAAAATGGATGAGTTAGGTTTCAATCTATGGCTGTGCTATCCAAATGGTATCACTAGTCACATGGGCCTATTTAAACTTAAATTAATTAAAATTAAATAAAATTTAAAATTCAGCTCCTCAGTCACACTGGCCATATTTCAAGGACTTGATGGCCACCTGTGGCTAGTGGTTACTATAGTGGACAGCACAGATTACAGACCACTTCCACCATCATGGAAAGCTCTAGTGGAGAGTGCTGATTTATACAATTTGACAGCAGAATGGAATTCAAGTTGGTCTCATTTTAATATCCCTGATGCTGGATTCTTGTAAAATTCAAACACCTTTAGAAAAAAATGCAAAATCCAACCACATAATCAATCTGAGTGGGAACTGCAAACTCTGACTATAACAAATTATTCATATTACTTGATTCCAAGGTCCCAGAGTACATGAACACTGTCCACTTGGTGGTATGAGGCCGCTGACATGGCAACTATTAATAGAGTTCAGAGAGTCCTGGTGCAGTTGCCAACAAGAATTTGGTCAGCATCCTGGCCCAAACCTCTGGTGAGTAACTTCAGATATACTGGAAAGGCCAAATATTACATACAATACAATAGTTTTCTCAGTGAGTGATGATACCTATAACCAAATCTCACCCAAGAGGCGAAACGCCCTTGACAAAAGTTAACAGCAGTTCACCTAAAACAGTAATTGCCTTCCTTAATGAGTAAGCATATTTCACCTACAAAGAGATCTAGAATTAAATATATTAATGCTTAAGAGAAGAGAATCGAAGTCAGACGTTAATGTTTTTAAGAAACTATGCAAAAATTGATCTTTTATATACTTCAAAAATTCAAAAGAATCTGGCTGCCTTGTAACAAATTTAAAATATGTAAGTGAATAAAGATTTAGACTTGTGACTTTAAGCTAAAATCTTAAAAAGTTCATGAATAACATTTGAACATCACAAAGACTTTAAGGTAACTGTGTTTACAAAGTCAATATGTTTATAAGAATGATTTAGTACCTACAAGTATTGTTTCTTACCTCAGATAATTTATGTACTTTTAAAAAGTTGAACATATCAAGTACTAAATGCTATTTTAATTATTTTAGCCTTTATCTATGCAGTAATATCTGTAAAGACTAATTTGACAGGTGCTTCATAATAAAATAAGTAACTGTTCAAACTTAAAACTAGCAACTAGCTAATAATGCCCAGCAATAACAGAATGGATATATATCCATTCAACAGAATACAATTCAGCAATGAGAATGAACAAAATACGACTGGATTCAACAACATGGATGAATATCACAAACACAATGCTGAGGGAAAGAAGCCAAACACAAAGAAACACACACTGTGTGATGCCATTTATATAGAATTCAAAACAAACAAAGCCAAACTTCTAGTGTTAGAAGTCAAGGTAGTGGTTATCCTGATGGCAGGAGGCACTGGAAATGAACATGAGGTACTGGCGTACTGGTAATACTGTTTCTTAATCCAAATGCTGGTAAGAAGAATGTGTTCATTTTGTGAAAAGTGATTAAGCTGTAAACTTACGATTTGTGCATTTACTTTTATAGTAAATCATGTCATAGTTCCAAAGAGTTTAACAAAAAATACGTGTATATACAAATATTTATAACTCTCCAAGTTTTTAATCCATGTACCACCCAAAACTGTCTCAGGACCATCAGTGCTGTGTGTACTATACTTTGGGAAACACTAACCTATCAAAGAAAGAGACTGGGAAAGGAAAGGCATATTCCAGGAATAGCAGTAATTCTGATGTGGAGCTAAAGTCCATAGTAGGTATTCATGAAAAAGAGAGAAGCCTAGAAAGACTGATCTGGGCAGACCTCCTGGGGGACCTCAACTGCCCTACCGTGGAAATTGTAATGTATTTCATAGGCAATGAGGATAACACACACAAATGACTCAAGTGGAAAACGGTTCAGCTACCATAAAGTTTTTGGCCCTTTCCCTTACTTTCTTCAAAAATATTCCAGCAATACCTCCATTGTCTGGCCTCCAATTTCCAATGTGGAGGGACATCAGAAGAGTAACGGTCCTGGACTCCCCCCAACCCTCATACACTCACTCTTTCTCATGGCTGGAGGGATTTACCTGGTTCGTGAATTCTGAGAAAAGGTACCAAGCACCCAGGGTCAGCCCTTTCTCTCCTCGGACTCCATCTGCTACAGAGAGACTATACTCCAGCCTCTCAGTGCCATATGTGAGGCTTACGGGGGTTGGTTCTGCCCTTGCAGAAATTGGAAGCCTTCTGAGGACCAACAGTACCTGTGACTGAGTTTATCTAATTCAAGGTAAATGTCAGGTAGTCCAGATCTAAGCCGTTTTTTCCCACCAGCTTTACTAGTAATAAAGCTGACATTTTTACCTCCAACTGTCTATATTCTGTGTTTTCTCAACTGATTCTGAACTTGGATGTGGGACAGTGACATAATTAAATATTAACCCTAAAGCCCAACAAATAAAGAGAGTACTAATGGAGGGAAGATGGTTACTACTTTATGTCAAAAGAGTAAAATCTATTCAGAATCCTTCCATTTGGTTTGGAGTTGAAATTAACATACTCATCTGTTAAACAGCAGAAGTTATCCTCTCAATAATAATAACAATAATCTGAAAGGAGTAATACTTGCTTAGCATTTGTTTTTAAAGTGTTCCATAAACTATCTCATCTGACTACCACATTTCTCCGCAACCTAAAAACACATCATTTAATTTATTCCTACATATTTGTATTAAGTGACCAGAGGGTAGGTAACTCTATGGTAAGTAACTTCCTGACATAAAGACATCTATTTGCAGAAGACGTGGTCTGTCTCAAAAGTATGATACCAAATAACCAGTCTTTCAGGTGTCTTGTTCATTCACTGTCTAAAGATAGTTGACTTACAGCCGGGCAGTAAATCCTCCATGACTTCTCTTTTCCTCCTTTCTCCTCCCACCTTAGGTCTTCCCCATTCCTCCTCTGCTTTCCCTTTATTTATCAACACTGTCCTCTCCAAGTCAAACAGCAAAATCCATTCACAAAAGGAAATAGGATGATCTATCTTTTTAAAATCATGCATTATATTTTCTTACATTATGAATTTTATTTTGACAGGCTCCTATATTTTATAAGTTACTCAGTAAATATAATATAAACTAATGCCTTCCTTCTTAATTATAAGACATTGTATTTGATCATTATTTATTTAATCACAAAAGGTTTGAAACTTGGCATAATAAAGAATGCAACTTGATGAATACCAAGTAGATAATTCTCACTGCCCCACCACGATACAGCACATCAAGTGCAGTAATACCACATAGGGGAAAGAAGACGTTACTCCTAAAACAGAACAGATTCTAAATGCTGTCTTTCTTACTTTATTGTTGCATGACTTAAGACAAATTGAATACTCTGAGCTCCACTTCCTCACCTGTAACATACATATAGTATCACCTACTTTTCAGAGCTGTTGTGAGAAGTAAATAAAATAATGTGCATAAAGTCAGCACAGTGTCTGGTACATTAGGACTTAAATTAAAACTGCAATTACTATTATCACTAGAATTTCTAGCTAAAAACCCAAAGTAGGCTAAGAATTTCATTCAGCATAACTACTCAAATAAGCTCTAACTTTATTAAACGGTGTTAAGTCACAAGTCAGGTCACTTGCACAAATTACATAGTTATAGAAATGTATGAGTTGTTATGGCTTCAGGCTGCCCTCCTAGGAAACATTTAGAAATGGTTAACTCAGCTTTTACCCTTCTGGAAACCATCAAACCAAGGCTTTTGGTAGATGTTAAATACATTATTTTTTAAAGAATGGTGTGTATAAATGACAGTATAAACAAGCAAATTAAACAATTATTACCATTCTTTTGATCTGAACCAGGAGAGTCTATAATCTCTGTAAGAGCAGTCCTGACTAATGCAAACCACAATGAGGTTGGAGACAATATTACAAAAGGGAAAGTGGTTATCAGTATGGCGGGATGTATGTAAACAAGGGATTTTTTTCTTCTCTTTTTCATAACATTATAATATCTCTAAAGAAAAAAAACAAAACAAAACCCAGGCATAAAAATGTCACATCCTTAACTGACATTTACTATGATTTTCGAGAATCTAAAACTGCATTCACAAGCAAGACCAAAAAGAAACTGTTCAGAGTAACATGCACTTAAAGAAAAACAGAGTCTAAAAGTAAACTATCTCCCTCAAAACTCTGCTCAGCAACTTCAAATAATGGGAAGATATGTTCCTGGATCGAAGTAATTAGACCAACTCCTAGGAGACCATGTGACAAGAACAACAGGTTTTAATCCGTCAGCCCTCCCAACTGTCCAAATTCCTCAGGGTTCTTACCATCCCTTTGCTATTTTCATCGTCTCCAAACTCCCCTGGCATTTAGTGACGTAATTTTAAGTATCACCTAATGAACAACTTCCAAAACTCAAATTCATCCTCTCCTTTCTACTCTCATTGCCATCATTTTGCTTTAGTCCTTTATTATTTCTCATCTTTTCTACTACCACAGCCTCCCCTAACTGATCTCCCTATGTCGTCCATCCTCATCCTTCTCCAATCCATTCTTAACACTGCAACTGGTGTGATTTCTCTCAAACCCAAAACCAACCTGACCATGTCCTTTCCCACCTTATCTTCAAGGCTTCTCCATCTCCTAATCCCCAGAGCTGCTCCATTTTTCTTCATTACGTTTTTCGCCATCTGACACACTATACTATTTGTTTGTTCAGTATCTGCAACCTAACAAGAATGTAAGCCCTTAAGGGCAGTTGTTGTTCACTGCTATTATGATGCATGGTAAGCACTCAAATAGTCACATATGAACAAGTACATGAATGAATGGACTGATGACCTACAGACCAAAGGCCTCCATGACCTGTCAGTCAGTACCCTCTTTTTACTTTACTCATATCTCTACCAATACTTAATTGTTTAGTTACCTAAGTAGGATATGCACTTTCATGCCCCTTTGCTTTGCCATACGCTGTTACCTTTGCCTAGAATACTAACTCTCCTCACCACCCAATCAACCTGCCACACTAGCATCCATATTTTAAAACCTCCTCCAGAAAGCTTCTCCTGATCCCTAGATATAGTATATCACTCTTTTCTTTGTGCTACATCTGTACCTCTATCTACACTGGCTCTTCAAACTGTACTGTAATGTCTATCTCCTTTGCTAGATTGTGAACTTTTTGAGGCCAAGGACTATTATTCGTCTCTTTACCTCCAGTGCCTAGGATAATACCTGTCATAAAGCAACTACTCTATACACTGAGAAAATTAACACAGACATGACTGTTATGGATATGAAAGGAATGAAAGCATGAAGTTTCAAGAAGTCACTCCTCTAATTCCATGATTATAACCAGCCATGAGATAAAAGAATTACAACCAATGACATCATCCAAGGTAAGAAAAGAGGAGTTATACAAATAACACACATCACTAAACAATTTCAAAATAACTGATACACAGTCACACTCACACTTTGTTGGATATACATGCTGGCTCCTCCTTGCTCCATCATTTGCCTTTCCCTTAGACTCTGCTGCTGGCAAAATGAGGCCCAGCTAAGCAATAGGAAGTAGAAGGGAGACCTGAGTTCCCCATGAGCAACATATGAAGTAGATCACTTTCCGAGGAAGTTTTATGTTCCATCTAATACAACTTTTTGTGTTCCCTCATATTTTGATCCAAACATCCACATGGTTGTACAAGACTAGATTTTACCACTAGCCACACCTAACCCTGAATCAAAGAACAGAGTTTTCTACCTGCTGTAATCTATGCCATCAATGAGTTACAGTTGTATCTTTAGTCTACGGAGTAGTCACACAGACCAGTCACTTCAGTCATGCGAAGCCTCATCGATTATCCCAGTCTGCCTTACAAACATTACTATTTTTCTCTGAATGCTGTAGACCAAGGTCCCTAGATCCAACTATCAGGAAAATCTGCCCTACCAATGTAATTCCAAGAGTGTGAACTTGCAGATAAATGTACAATCACACAGATGCCTACAAAAGAATAGGCATAAATGTATATGAACATTGAGAAAAATGTAAAGTTTTAAATCCAGTGACATCTATTATTACATGAAGGGATGCCAGTTGGGATCCTTGGTTCCTTCTTCCCCCCACTACTTGGTAACCAAGTTACTGAAAATTTACTCCTGACATTTTCAAATAGGCTCCCTACTCCCAACATAATGACTTAGTTCAGAATTGCATCATTTCTCATGGGCTAACGGTCTCCTTACTGGTCTCCCTGTTTTTGCACTCAATGAGAATTATATCTACCATTAGGGGTTATGTAACCAGCATTGCACTAACCTCTTAGTCACTGCACTGTTTTTCAATTCTCACAGCAACACTGAAAAGCAAAAATTACTGTCCCCACTTTCACAGTTGACGGGACTGAAGTTCTGAGAGGTTAAGTGACTTGCCCAAGGTCATGCACCTAGAATTGTGTAGTGGAAATTCACACTTAGGTGTAAATTCCCAGCCATTATATACCAAACTACTTAACCTTCTTCACTACAGTCCCCAAAGTGACCTTTCTAAAAGGTCAAGGCAATCATGTTTTTCCCCACCTAAAACCCTGCAAACAAGGCAAGACTTCCCCAGCCTTCATCCCATCATTCTCATCCAGTCCTCCCACACTTAACTCCCAGTAGTTTCCTAATCCGTATCTTACTGCTTACCCTGTGAACACACTGTTTTTCTGCCAAGAACACTTTTCTGCTTTGTCAGGCTACTTCCAAAAAAAGTTGAAGATTTACTCAGACAATCCTTACTCGGAAAAGCCTTCACCCTAACAAATACGAACCCAAAACTGTTAAAAGCCTTCTATTATCTTTTTCATTTCTTCATCTGTAAAATGAGAGACAACTGCATCTACCTCATAATTTCGAGAGAAGTAAAAGAAACAGACTTAGCACAATCTCAGGCACATCGACAGTACACGTTAAACATTAGCAACTTTTTTTTTCCATTCTCAAAGTTTATCCACCCTGACAAAGCCTCATCTCAGAAAATACATCTCCCAGCAGCTTACATCAGAGCTTAAACTTTCTCCAAAAAGTTGGAAGTTAACATCTCCTACAAACATCATCAACCACAGACAAGCGTCTTCCAGCTTCTGGTGACGCCAAAGCTCAGTAGCAACCACTACAGCCTAAATGGCTGAATAGCGTCTGCAGTTTTCTGCTTCTTTCGGCTTCTTACCCATCCCTCTTGTTTCCTCCCTGAAAGTCACAAGACCATGCCTCTAAGCTAGCGGAAACCTGCCCCACCGAAATCAGTCAGCACCTTCTTCCAGGAGCCACCACTGCCGGCTCGCTCCCAGGCTTGCCACGAATCAGAAGGGACCCATCATGTAGTACAAACTTTTATCTTCTCGGAGGATCGTAATAGAACCCCGTCATTTCCCATTCATTCCACGATCTTGGCCCCAGGGTGTTAATTCAAGATAGAGAATGAATGCCTGGCCTTAGGAACCCAAGAAAAAGGGTTCCCTTTAAGCCTTCTCCAGTAAGAGTCCTCCAGGTCTGTAACTCTCAAATAGTGACCAAAATCCACCATTTCCATCCCGTTCCCCTCCTGACAGGGTCCAGGTCTTGTCCACTCTCTCTTCGACAGACCGGTGCGCACTTTCAGGGACCGGGATGCCTTCCGCCCACCCGTGTCACCTCCCTTCCCTCTTCGTCGTGCCCTCCAGCAGCACAGGCCGGGCCTGGCCCCTCTCCTCCAGCCCGTTTCATAGAGTTGCTACTCACCGCTTTTTGGGGATGGTGCCCGACTCCTGGGCGGCGGGAGTGGCAGTGGGCGCCGCCGCGGCTTTCCGTGCTTTGCACTCATTGGTGCTCAGAGCCTCCTGGGGCCGGCCCAGAAGATGGCCCGAGAGAACCCGCAGCCTCCGCCCGGCCCGGTCCCGCTCCGGGTCCCCGGCCCGGTCTGTTGCCGAGCCAGAGCCCGAGCCCACGCCCGTCCTGCCTGCTGCAGGCGTAGCCGCCGCCTCCGCCATGGCTTCCGCCTTGTGTCGCCGCCGGGAACCGCTGGGCTCGGGTGAAAGGTCGCTCAGAGCGGCGCCCGGCGCGACCATTCGCTGCGGCGCATCCCGGCAGCCACCGCGATGACTGGGCGGCGGGTGCAGTGCTTTCTCTGCTCCCGCCCACCGCGCCTGCCGGCCCTCCCCGGGCACGCCTTGAGGGGGCTCACCTGCCAGGCAGGTGAGTTGTAACTGTCCCGGGATTGGCCCTGCCCAGGCTGGGATGAACCAGGACCCAACCACAAACTCCCCGGCGTGCTGTGATACCTTCGAGGGGGTGCCCTCGGGTGTGGTCTGAGCCTCTGGAATAGCTTCAGGGGCAGACACCCCGGAGCAGTTGGTGCCGGATCTAACAAATTAACCAACCCCATTCTTTCCCTAAAGGAGCTGCTATTTCCTCACCCGCTCCCCCCTCCCTGCGGGGTCACTAAAGTGACTCAAAACTGTCTCATTGCTTGTAACCATTAGAGCAAATAGTTTTCTCGTCACCCCCTACGTGTCTGGCCCTCTACTTAATGCTAGATCTCCAGTAAGTAATCTCCATTTTACAGCTGAAAAAACTGAGGCTGGAGAAACTAACTTGCTCGAGGGCATGCAGCTCATGCAGCTAGTAAATGCTAAAGCTGAGTTACAGCCTAGGTTCTCATTCATTACTGGATGTTGCACCCTTCTTTACCTTAACGGGGACAATCTTTTTATTGCTGCAGGTAAAATTACCCAACAGCTGTTCTTAAGACTTCTTGCTTATCTACAAATTGACTCCACTGCTGGACAACGGCAATGGTGAAATTAGGGGGATCTCATAGGACAGTGCTCCCCCGCCGTTTTTAGCCAGTGGATTAGATAGGCTTTTATAAAGGCCCCTTACAGATCAGAAGTACAGTTCCTTTTTGCATAATGTGCAAATTCAAAGATAATTCTTGGGAATGGTAAGCGAAAGGGTTGTCATAAGCTTTCCAAGCCCCATGAAGTCACCTTTCTGAAAAACCACCTTCTAAGGCAGGCTCTATGAAAGAGTTAAGACATTACAGCAGTTATTTGACTAATGCAAAAGAACTATTTAATACTTCTGAGAATTTCAGGCAACAGTGAGGAGGATTTGATGTGTATACTACATCTTTTGATCTTCAGAGAGAGTTCAACATTAAATATCCAGTCTAGCTCTAGAATCACTGAACCCAGCCCTGTTTGGGTGCTGCTTGTATCCTTTAGTTATGCCTAATAGAGGAGGAATGAAGAAAAGCGACAGAAGGAGTAAACTGTGGTTGCTGAGTGCTCGTAGGAGAAAGGCTCCTGAAGTTTGAGAGTGCAGCCACTCTTGTGGAGTTTTTCACACCCTTTCTAGATGTTACTGGAATAGCATTAGAACCAACTAACACATCTGACTGTAATCATGTAAAATTTGTAGATTTCTTGCCAAAATGCTATATAAGCAACAACTTCCTCAGAATCTTTTTGGAATGTGCCCAGTCTATTAATTTTTGTTTGACTCCTGGAGAGCTCAGTCTAAAACTACTGGCATGCTTTAAATGTAAATGTAGTTAACTGATTTCTTCAGCCTTGTCCAAATTGAGGTATGGACATGTTTCTTGCCAGCTCTCAGGAGACAAAATTTATTTTACAGATATTAACAGAATAATAAAAAGCCTTTTCTTCCAGGTGAAAGAAATCTTGATGTAAAGCAAAATTGTGTCCCAGTGGAAAAGCTGCTAATTATATACATTTCAAATATGTGTACTATAATTAAATACATGTAGGCAGTGAAAGCCTTTGTTGAGAACTTATTATGTACCTAACTTGTTGCTGTGTGCCATGAGATGCAAAAGTATTTAAGCCAATGCCTCGTATACATGGTACAATTAGATTAATTAGGAATTAGGCTATACATGGGGGGAAAAACTGTGATACTATTGGTAGAATAAGTGTGATGTAGGCAATCCTGGTGAAGTGTTTCCTATCTCCTCTTACAAAAGCAGAGCCCAAGCAGAGTGCCCTGAAATTTCTTTTCCCAGCCATTCCTTAGCTCTAAGAGAAACAATGCACAGACAGATGAGATGCTTATGATTCCCACCAAAAGCAAAACTTTAGTGAATATCATGTTCAGTACAGCCATCTTTTTGAACCTGTTCCTTCTCATGACCTGGGACACTTGGGCCTTAATAACCCAGCTCCCAATGGAGAGAAGATCACATGCTGAGACAAAAGGGGTGAGTCCATGATCTGTGGAATTTTACATGGAGTGGCTTTTATTTGCATTTATGACATATGAAGCAAAAAAATCTAAATAGGATAGATTAACTCCTGAAATATGTATCAAATTTTACTGCACTGCTTTTCACTACTTATCTTCAGAGCTGCTGAATGATCCCTGAATAAAGGAATTCTTGCATTTTTTTACTTTTTTTTTTATTTTAATCCATAAAGTTCTGAGAAAATTCATGGAAGGTGAATTTTCACTGAATTCATTGAATATATTTGAACATAGGTTTATTTCTTGGGATATTCCAATTTCTGTATTTGGAAATATTAACAGTATAAAAATAGGTTCTAATATACAAAATTGGGGAAATGTTTCTCATGTTGAGTGATACAGCAGTGAAATATGAATGTTTACAAATCTCTTTTGGCTGCTTTACATTTGGAATTTGCAGAGAAATACAGAATCTCAAAAAACATTTGGGGAAGGGTCATGATTTGGTCCAAATGATATTTCCAAGAGGTTTCAAAATCATAAAATTATAGGAAACTGTTCTGAGCTTTCCTTAGTTTCCTCTTTCCCAAATGGATATCTTAATTTTACCAGTTTGAAACCTAGATTTACTTGCATTGTTACTTGATTGAGTCTGTCTCTGCCACTAGCCTGGGAGCTGCCTGGGAGCTGCCTGGGAGCAGGGGAGCCCCTGTTTTGATCGTTTTTCCTTGTCATCATATATACGTAGTACCTAAAAGCATATAAGAGCACCTAACAGCAACAAGAATGATAACTAATACTTGTTGAGCCCTTGCTATGTTCCAGGTATGGTAAGTATTTAATACCAAGTCATGTAATGGAACTTCTGACAAATAGAGGTTGAATGACTTTTTTTTTTTATAATTTATTTTTGTATCATTAATCTACAATTACATGTGCACTATTATGGTTATTAAACTACCCCCTTCATCAGGTCCCCCCCACCAACCCCATTACAGTCACTGTCCATCAGCGTAGTGAGATGCTATAGAGTCACTACTTGTCTTCTCTGAGTTGTACAGCCCTCCCCGTGCCCCCCAAACATTACTTCTGCTAATCATAATGCCCCTTTTTCCCTCTTATCCCTCCCTTCCCACCCATCTTCCCCCAGTGATTATGAAATATAACACAGAGAAGAAAAGTGAACCAATGCATAAATTATCACAGATCAAACACCCATATAACTTCCATCTTGGTCGAGAGGTAGAACATTGCTAGCACCCCGAAAGTCCCGTCATGCCCTCTCCCAAACACACCACCTCCCTACCTGCCAAAGGTACCTACTGTGTTGAGGTTTGTGATATGCATTTCCCTTGTTTTTCTTTATGGTTTAACATGTAAGCCTGCATCCTTTACCTTTTTTGCACGTGTATATTAGGAATCATATAGTATGTTCTTTTGTGTCTGTTTTCTTTCACTCAACATTATGAAATTCGTCTATATTGTTGCATTATAATCTTCTTCTCTGTATAGCATTCCACTGGAAGGATGTATACATAAGGGTTTATTCTCTGATTAATGACGTTCAAGTAGTTTCCAGTTTGGGGTTACTGTGGATAAGGTTGCTGGAAGCATTCTTTGATATGTCTCTAGGTTGATATGTAGATGAATTTCTGTTAAGTACCCATCTAAAAGTAGAATCCTAGGCCACCGAGTTTGTGTATGTTTAATAGATAATGAAAATAAATTATACAAAATCTATCCCAGCAGCATATGAGAGTTCCCATTGCTCTAACATGTTATTGTCAGTCTAGTTTAAACCATTATATATTATTATCTTAGTGTGATTTTAATTTGCATTTGCCTGATTACTAATGAGATCAAGTGCCTTTTTTGTATATTTGTTGACCATTTGGATATCATCATTTGTGAATGTGGAAGATGAATCTCCTATATTGCCTTCTAAAAGCCTAATTGTTTTTCCTTTTACATTCACACCTACAGTTTACCTGGATTTGATTTTTGTTCAGGATGTAGAGATCACTTTTCTTTTTTTTTCTTCCATTTGAGTACCCAATTGTCTGAGTACCACTTGTTGAAAAGATCTTGTTCTACATTGCCACCTTTGTCACAAATTTAGATTCCATATAGCCTGAGTCTATTTCTGGGGCTCTGTGTTCTTTCATTGGTCTATGTATCTACCCTAGTATCACACTGTCTTAACTATTGCATATTCTTTTAGATCTTGCACATTCAGTTATATCATTTGTGAATAATAATAGTTTATTTCTTCCTTTCCAGTTATTTGCCTTGCCTTACACAGCTGGCTAGGACATCCAGTACAATGTTGAATGGAAGTTGTGGTAGTGACACCCTTATCTTGTTGCTGATTTCAAAGGGAAATCTCTCAACATTTCACCATTGTTTGAAGTGGGTTGCTGGGTTTTTTTAAGAAGCCTTTTCACAGATTAAGAAACTCACATTCTAATTCTAGTTTGCTGAGAATTTTTATCATGAGTGGATATTGACTTTTATCATATTTTTTCTGCATCTGTTGAAATGGTCATATGATTTTTCTTTTTTTTTTGCTAATATAGTAAATTATGTGGATTGGCTTTCCACTGTTCAGCCAACCTTGCGATGCTGACATAAACCCAACCTGGCCATGATGTACTGGCCTTCTTATATGTTACTGAGTACAGAGTATTATAATTTTGTTTTAAGATTTGATATGTATGTTTCTAAGTAAGGTTGGTCTATTATTTTCCTTTTTCTAATAGAAACATGTCAGGTTTTACTGACCTCATTAAATAAGCTAGTGAGTACTCTTTTGTTTTCAAGTCTCAAGAAGAGTTTGTGTAAGATTAATCATTATTTATTCCTTAAATGTTTGTTAGAATTCACCAAAGAAATCATCGGAACCAAGAGTTATCTTTATGAGGTTTTTATTTACAGATTAAATTGTTTAATGCTATTCAAATTTTCTTTATCTACTAGTTTCAGTTTTTGACAGTATTTTTCTAGCAAATTGTTCAAATTTATTGACAAAGTTTTTCATAGTATCAGTTATTATTGTTTCAATGTCTATAGGATCTTTGGTAACATCCCATTTTTCATTCTCAACATTGGTTATTTTACCCACTCTTTTTTTTAAATCAGTTGCCAGATGTCTATTAACTATATTACTTCTATAAAGAACCTACTTCATTACTTTTTTAAAGAATCGACTTTTTACTTTGTTGATCCTATTACATATATGCTTTCTTTTTTATTAATCTTTGCTAATATTCCTATCGTTTCCTATCTTCTACCTTTTTTTTCTAATTTCTTGAATGCTTAGCTCATTGATTTCTCAGCCTTTTTGTGTTTGTTTCCCAATACATGTGTTTAGGGCTAAGCAGTTAACTTCAAATTTTGACAAGAATGTTTCCAAATTATTCAATTCCAAGTAGTTTCCATATATATTTGACAAGAATAATATGTATTTTCTCATTTGGGGGTACAGTGTTCCCCAAATACAAATTTGACCTAAAGGTGGTATCATTCAGATCTTTTATATCATAATTGGTATTTTGTCTCCTTATTTTATCAGTTATTGAAGTATATTAAAATCAACCGCTATTATTATGTATTTATTTGTCCTTGTACTGCTAATCTTTGTTTCTATAATGATTTTTGTCTTAAAGTTTCACCACACCAGCTTCTGTATGTGTGTGTGTGTGTGTGTGTTGTCCTATCCTAAAATTTTTTATCTTTCTTAAGCCATGTATATTTAAATGTGTCTGTTATAACAGCACTTGTGTTTTCTTTTAAGCAATCTGAGCATAAATCCTGGAGCATTTAACCCATTGAAATTTAATTGACTTATTATTTTATTTGGTGTAATGGATAAGAGCACTAGCCTCACTGCCAGATTTAGGTTTGAATATTGACTACCATTGACCAGATGTATTGTCTTGAGCTTGTCACATTAATATCTTTGGGCTTGGTTCCTTGTCTATCAAATTAGGATGATAATGACTATTTCCCAAGGGTATTAAAGGATCCATGAGCAAAAATGAAGTAAAATCTAAATCCTATTAGGGAAGTAGGAGTGAAGCTAATGTAACAGGACAACAGCCTTCCTGGAAAAGACAATTCATGTCAGGCGAAAAAGAAATAAGGTTGAATAGATAATGTGAGGCCAAATCATGGATCATTGAAAACAGAGAGAAGGTAAAAACATGATCTGTTGGGAGCTATAATAAGTTCTTGAGAGTGACAAGGCTGGAAAGATCACTATTTTGAAATTCATTCTCAAATGGAAGTCAGCCTAGAGCGTACACCTGAGAACCTGTTGACAGTTATAAAAAGACTGTGGTATCAGCAAATGAGAAGACATACAAACTCGTATAAAAGAAGTTGACAATGTTTTTGAACAACAGGAAAGCACTGAACTGTGGTTAGCTCAGAAAGTAAGAATGTTTAATATGAAAGTGGCTACAGGTGGTTCTGTTGCAATAATCATCTATTTCAGGATGTCCCAATCCATAATCCCACTATATAAATATGGAGAAACTGACTTAATCAGCCAAATCAGGGTAGAGTTGAAAGTACATTGCTTTTTTCTGCTGTGCTAATACTAATTTACTGTGCAATCTTAAATTCATTGTTCCTCGATTTCTTCATATGTTAAATAGGAATAATTTCTGGCCTGACTCAGATTTATTGTGAAATGATCAATGTGCAAGCATTTCTGAAACAAAGTCAAAGGTCACTTTAAAATAGTTATTTTCTTTGCGACATATAAAATCAAGATTTGATACTTCTCAATTATTACTCCAAAGTAGTAAACTTTTATAATTTTAAGTTTTTAAGTAAACTTAAACTTTTGGTCTCTAGGATTTCTTTATAATCTTAAAAATAGAGACTTGTTGATATTTAACTACCTACATAACTATACCATATTAGAAATTAAAATAGAAAAGTATTTTAAATATTTTTTTCAATTTATTTTAAAATAATAATGATAAACCAATACCTATTCATAATAAGTATATTTTTCCAGGGGAAAAAAAAACATGAGAAAAATGGCATTTTTGCAAATCACTTTAAGGTCTGGCTTAATAGAAGACACTGGATTCTTATATCTACTTCTGAATTCAATCTGTTGAGCTATCACATACCATGTAATTACTGGAAAACACCACATTACACCCCCATGAGAGAATGAAAGTAGAAAAGACAAATAATATCTTAGGCTTATTAGGAAAATAGTTTTGACCTTATCGACCCCCTGAAAGGTTTTTGAGGACCCACAAGGGTTTCCAGACCAGTCTTGAGAACTGCTGCTTTTAAGTGTCTCTATACATGTCTGCTTCACACTTTACAGGGTAAACTCTAGACAACTAGACCTAAAAGCAATTAATGCTATTCCCACAAAGCAGTACGCAATGCCGCTATTGATTAAACCAAGTCATCAAAAATATCTAAGGCATAATTTCACATTTTGATACATTCTATATGAATTATATATTTTAATATTTCATACAATCACACTTTGAAAGTGATTAAAATCAAATTTCCAAATCCAATTCATGTATGAACAGAAGAATTAATTCTTATAAATGGAGTAGTTGAATTTAGAGTGATTTTTGCGGCATAATATGATTTAAGTTACCTTGTAAAATCAGGCTTACTCCCTTTTTAGGCTTACACGTTTATTTTTATCATTGCATGTAGATCAATGATAAATAGTTAAAAGGATGCCCTGGGCCAGTTGTTTCCAAGGTGATTTTTTTTTTAACACCATAGAGATCATAACTCGAAAATGGTTTATTCACAAATCCTAATATTTGGCCTTTTCATGCTTTCAGGTTTCTTAACCTCATCAGCCCATTTATCTTCTGTGGCCAACAGTGATCAAGCGCCCAGGAGCAAGTAATATTCTCAAAGGCAAGTCATTTCTGTCCTAATTCAGGTTTGATGGGATTGCTTTTTTTTCCAATGATCAAAAGTATTCTTTGGGGTTCAAGAGTTGAAGTAGATCTTTGATGCACTAAGACTCATCTAGAGCCCCAGAGACATCCAGGTTTGAGGCTGTTGTGGCCTAAGTCATGATTTATGACTGGGGCCTGTGGTAGTTCTGGCTAAATCTGCCTTTGGCTGCATGAGGACTATAGACTTTAGGAACCCCTACTCCATACTCAGAGGAACTTACAGAGGAAGTAATTTGTCTGACTAACCACCCAAGCAGCCTCAGCTCTCTTTCTACTCACCTGTTCCCATTATTTTATTTTCTGAAAGGGGGAATTGCCTTTGCTCCCCACTAGCCTAGGTTATGCTGTAAGAAGGCTACTGTGAGCGTATGAGGGGTACCCCCACCTCTAATGGTCATCCCATCCTTATCCTCTTAGAGTCAAAGAAGTTTTCTCTTTAGTCTAAGTCTGAACCATAGCGTTACCTCCCACTACCAGCCATCATCTCCTTGAAGCCTGAAGAGGTATGAAAGCTCCTTTGAATCAAATGTTTAAAATGACCTACCAATCACCCCTGTGGTGTTCTCCTTGCACCCCTAAATCTATTATTTAAAGGTTGGCATATTAAATGACTATCTTTTCAAGCAAAGATATATGGTAGCTTCTTCATGCTCTCCTTACTTTTTCTTCCTTATTTTATTAAGAGCCCTCCACCCCTTCCTATTTGTTCTTTCTTTTAATCCCTCTTTTTTTTCTCTTGTTTTTTCACCTTGGATCAGTATAATGCAGGGCTGAAGAGAGGTGAGAAAAGAAAGTATTCAGGGTCAGTAAATTGAGCAATTCAATTGGTCCATGAGCCAAGAGACAACACCAGGGGGAGAGCCAAGGGTAATGCCAGCAGGTCCCCTTAGGAGAAGGTATCACTAGCACACACCCTAAAATAAAGCCCTAATAGCCAGACTACAAGGCAGAATTGTGAGGATGGTCATTTGGAAGCCAACTAATTTTGCTAAAAGGGGTCCTTTTTTTTTTTTTTTATGGTGGAGAATAGCTAAATTCTCATTAATGCTGTTTTTCTCTTCTTTTTTTTTTTTTACAATTTATTTTATTTTAGTATCATTAACCTACAATTACATGAGCAATATTGTGATGATTAAACTACCCCCTTCATCAGGTCCCCCCCACCAACCCTATTACAGTCACTGTCCATCAGTGTAGTGAGATGAGAATCACTACTTGTCTTCTCTGAGCTGTACAGTCCCCCCCGTGCCCCCCCACCCTATGTCTGCCAATCGTAATGCCCCTTTTACCCTCTTATCCCTCCCTTCCCACCCATCTCCCCAGTCCCTTTCCCTTTGGTAACTGTTAGTCCATTCTTCGGTTCTGTGAGTCTGCTGCTGTTTTGTGCCTTCATTTTTTTTTTTTCCTTGTTGTTATACTCCACATATGAGTGAGATCATTTGGTACTTGTCTTTTTCGGCCTGGCTTATTTCACTGAGCATAATACCCTCCAGCTCCATCCATGTTGTTGCAAATGGTAGGATTTGTTTTTTTCTTATGGCTGCGTAATATTCCATTGTGTATATGTACCACATCTTCTTAATCCATTCATCTACTGATGGGCACTTAGGTTGCTTCCATTTCTTGGCTATTGTAAATAGTGCTGCAATAAACATAGGGGTGCATCTGTCTTTCTCAAACTGGGCTGCTGCATTCTTGGGGTAAATTCCTAGGAGTGGGACTCCTGGGTCATATGGTATTTCTATTTTGAGTTTTTTGAGGAACCTCCATACTGCTTTCCACAATGGTTGAACTAATTTGCATTCCCACCAGCAATGTAGGAGGGTTCCCCTCTCTCCACATCCTCGCCAACATTTGGTGTTGTTTGTGTTTTGGATGTTGGCCATCCTCACTGGTGTGAGGTGATATCTCATTGTGGTTTTAATCTGCATTTCTCTGATGATTAGCGATGTGGAGCATTTTTTCATGTGCCTGTTGGTCATCTGAATTTCTTCTTTAGAGAAGTGTCTATTCATGTCCTGTGCCCATTTCTTAATTGGGTTATTTGATTTTTGTTTGTTAAGGTGCGTGAGTTCTTTGTATATTTTGGATGTCAACCCCTTATCAGATACATCATTTATGAATATATTTTCCCATATTGTAGGATGTCTTTTTGTTCTACTAATGGTGTCCTTTGCTGTACAGAAGCTTTTCAACTTGATATAGTCCCATTTGTTCATTTTTGCTTTTGTTTCCCTTGCCCGGGGGGATATGTTCATGAAGAAGTCGCTCATGTTTATGTCCAAGAGATTTTTGCCTATGTTTTTTTCTAAGAGTTTTATGGTTTCATGACTTACATTCAGGTCTTTGATCCACCTTGAGTTTACCTTTGTGTATGGGGTTAAACAGTAGTCCAGTTTCATTCTCTTGCATGTAGCTGTCCAGTTTTTCCAACACCAGCTGCTGAAGAGGCTGTCATCTCCCCATTGTATATCCAGGGCTCCTTTATCAAATATTAATTGACTGTAGGTGTTTGGGTTAATGTTTGGATTTTCTATTCTGTTCCGCTGGTCTGTGGGTCTGTTTTTGTGCCAGTACCAAATTGTCTTGATTACTGTGGCTTTGTAGTAGAGCTTGAAGTCAGGGAGCGTAATTCCCCCTGTTTGATTCCTCCTTCTCAGGATTGTTTTGGCTATTCGGGGTCTTTTCTGGTTCCATATGAATTTTAGAATTATTTGTTCCAGTTCATTGAAGAAAGCTGTTGGTAGTTTGATAGGGATTGCGTTGAATCTGTAGATTGCTTTAGGTAGTATTGCCATTTTGACAATATTTATTCTTCCTAGCCAAGAGCATGGGATGCATTTCCATTTGTTAGTGTCTTCCTTAATTTCTCCTAGGAGTGTCTTGTAGTTTTCAGAGTACAGGTCTTTCACTTCCTTCGTTAGGTTTATTTCTAGGTATTAAAAAAGGGGTCCTTTTTTAAACATGCTCTTTAAGCACATTGTTTGACCCTCTGAATACAGTGCTCAAAATATTTCCTTGGCCCACCTTGTTTTAAGCTTGTATGCAAAATAATGATGTGTTTAAAGTGTTACATCATTTTTCATTCCTGTTTTGAAAGCATTCAAATACCAGGGACTGTAAGCACATCCATTTCTTTTCTTTTCTTTTCTTTTAATGCCAGTGGTACTGGATCAAAAGTAATATTCTGATTGCTTATATATATCATGGGGAGGGGCAGAGTTGAAATTCACATAAATGAATTTTTAATTATAGTCCATTCTAACACTTTGTTTTTATGATAAACTCAAAAACCTATCCATTTAATCACAGTTCAGGTTAGAAAAAGAGTTTACCTGTGTCAAGTAAGGTCATAGAAAAGCAGTCGGGAAGCTAGTACAGGGATGAACATCAAGAAGCCTCCTACAGGGAAGCAGTGCACCAGCTGGAAAAACATGACACCACATGCAATAATAATCATGAAGAGATCTAAGCCCACAGCAGCCGGGCGTTCTGCAAAAGGAAAGGGAAGAAATTTGAGTGAATGTGCCACTTTGTATGCTAGTTCTGGTGGCACTAGGGGTCAGGAAAATCAGCCTTTAGTGGCTACCCACTGGCCTGCCCTTTTTCACCTTAGCTGCAACTACATTTGTAGTCATAGGAAGCACCATCCCAAGTTCTAACTGCTTGGTTTAGATTTCTAAAGTCTACTCCATCATTGAGGGAGTTTGTTTATTATAATCAATACACAGATCTTCCAGGTCCCAAGCAGATCTTAAGATGTCAGGAAAAAACAATTGCAGAAACCCAGAATTCAGGATATTAACACATAAAATCACCATAAAAAAATGTGTAAAATTTCAGTTTTACCTTACAAGAAATCATAAAGTATAGGTTGATGGTCAGCTATGCAACTTGCCTAAAATAAAAACGTACTCTAGCTGAGTCACATTTTCCTTAGAATCAATCCAAGAGAACAAGTTCCTGCTTCCCAGCTTTGAAATGAGATTATTGAAATTGCCTTGTCTTATGGAAGAGTATGATGTTTTGGATTTGTGTCCAAATAATCCAGTGCAGGTGGCAAGCAGGGGAGGCAGCAACAAGATAAGAGAATAGCTCAAATAAAATTGGCCTGCAAAGCTGGGCAATGGCTACATAGGGGTTCATACTCTCTACTTTTGAATATGTGTTGAATTTTCCATAATAAAAAGTCTAAGAATTATATTAAAATTTTTAACTCTGTCAATTTTGTCTATTTCAAAAACAATCATTGCAAATTGTAAAAATTCTAGGAAGGATAGTAAAGGAGAAAAACACTTAGTATGCATGACTATTCCCAACACTCAAATATCAATATGCTAATAATGTCACTCCATAAATGTAATTGATCAGTGGTCCTAGTAGCCTCAACTGTTCCCTTTAATCTCATGATTTCTCTAATGTTGACTGAAAGTGATATTAACTGAAGTTTATGAGAGATGACAAAAACAGCTATAAAACACATTGTGTTACTTAACTACCCAGCATTTATGATAATTGCAAGGTCAGGTCCAATGATTAAACAGTGTGAGTAAATACATAACTTAGAGTATTGTGTTTATCCTCCACAATTTGGATAAGCTATCAGGGAACCAAGACATCATCAGGTCAGTGGCTGTCTACAGTAGCTTTGCAAACCACCTTGAAAAAGCACTGGTGAGCAATTAACTGCCACCTGCAGTAACAGCAAGAGGTCATTTCTTCAACCTAACATAAAGCCAATATTTCACATTTCAATATAGTTATGGCATACTGATACCTATTGCTAGTTAACATATAACCCCCAAAATTGGCAGCTTAAAATAATAAATGTTTATTATCACATGCCATTTCTGAGGGTCAAGATCCCAGGAGCAGCTTAGGTAGGTGCTTCTAACTCAGGATCTCATAAGAAGCTGCAGTCAAGCTGTTGACCAGAGCTAGTCATGTCAAGGCTTAATTGGAGCTGGAGAGTCCACTTACAAGTTCACACACAGGATTGTTAGCCAGCCTCAGTTACTTACCACAGAGGTCTCCGTAGGCTGCCTAAGTGTCCTCAAGACATGGCAGCTGGTTTCCCACAGCGTAAGTGATCAGAGAGAGAAAGAGAGCAAATAGATGAGAGAACGCGATAAAAGCCATAGTCACTTGTAATCTAGTCTTGGAAGTAACATGATATCATTTCGGACCAACCCTAGTACATCGTGGAAAGGGAAGCACAAGGATATTGAACACTGGGAGAAGAGATCCTTAGGGGTCATTTTGGAGGCTGGCTTCTCCATATAGTAAAGAAGAAGAAAAATAAGTATTGGAGACAAGATACATGACAATGGATTTGCAAGTGTTGTCTTTAAGTGAAATATAGTTGCATCCCAATCCATCTGGGATGGTTTTGTTCCCAAAGTAAAGAGAGAGCCAAACAGTAACTTCCAGTCATTTAAAACTTTCAAAATACCTTAACTCTGTAAATCTCTGTATAGAAAAGCAGAGTGCCCCTATCAAGCACTCAAGCCAAAAGATTGCTGAGCTTATCTACATTCAGAGTGGAATAGAATAGCAATTGCAATTGCTGCTAAATTCTGTTTTCTCTCCACCATTCCCAAATAGGGTCATGTGTGCTCCTCTACCAAAACTCAGTTCCTGGTTTCTAGTCCCATTCCTGATGGACTTCAGTCTGACCTGACACAAATGCTCTAGCCTGTTTTTTTGATAATTTGTAATCTTAACTAACCCAGCCAAGAATTATGGTACAAAAGAAAGAAAATACAGCATATGGTTTTTGCCTTCAACAAACTTAAAATCTCAACAAAGGAAAATAATCACCCATATCCACAGATAGAGAGGCCTTGAAGAAAACCAGTGAATCTTTATAAACTAGCAGCCCCTAGCTATTCCTCGTTCTCACTTTATACATATCAAATTAAAAGTTATGCTTCAGTCTCTATTCATCTCTAAATCCACACTAATGTGTTGATTTCTAGCACCAGTAATTTGGAAAAATATTTTAGGGTCTCCTGCCATACTTTCAGAATGCAAGTCATTATTGCAAATAATTTGACCCAGTAACAGTAATTGATGTGGGTAAACCATTGAAGTATTAGTTAAATTCCACAGTCCACCCAGAAAATGATGTTTTTTCAACTATGATGTTGATGAGATTACACTAAAGCATATGATCTATTGGCAAGTACATGTTGTCTCATCAAAAATGGAGACTAACAACATGCTGAAAAGTAGCTCTTAAACTGGTAAACTATACAACTAAAGAATGATTAAGTATAGTAGAGGGGGAATGGAAAGATGAGTGACATCTTTTCATTTCCACAATAGCTATCATGAAAGAAGTAGGCTTATAATAATTTTGCTCATTGGTAAGAGAGAGACATAATCATTTTTACAATCAGTTGAATATAAATTAAATCTCTTTAATGGGAAGAATTTGATGCATATGACTATTCATTCTGAGTCTAATAGTCACTATTAATCATGATCTCCTCCCAATCCAAGAGTACTCTCAGTATTCTACAATTCTGAGGTACAGATTCCTTTTTGAATCCTCTCTTGATGTTATCAGAACTTGTGGAATTATATTGTTGTCAGGTATTTTCTTCTTGTCAAGATAATTCATTGGTATTTCTTGAAAGGAGATTTTTTTTGGTACCACTAAAGAATAAACACCTATACTACATTCCCCCCAAATTAAAATAAAATCTTTTTTATTCTTTATTAAAAATCTAATTTATTCTTTAACAGAGAATTAAATGGTTTAGGATGAAGAGATTCCCCTATGGTTCATTTTCTATGAATTATTATGTTTACACAGCCAAATTATGTGAGATTTCTTTTTAGATTCACTTTAGCAGACACTTCTTCCCAGGGAAAAACAGTGTTGTTGATCATAGCAGTACATCTCATTCCTTTCTCATATGTTTATTTTTGAAGAACTCTCACAGACTGGCTTGGCCTTAACCATGGTAGAAGTATATTCTTTATGGGTGTGTGTGTGTGTGTGTGTGTGTGTGTGTGTGTGTGTGTGTGAAGTACAGGACAATGAGGGTAGTTTAAGAAATAAATCTGGTTTTATGCAAACATGTAAGAGAACCGTCAAATAATCTAGGTAATAGCTCATTAACAAATAGTTGATTAATGTCAGATTCTCTCCTAAGAGCAAGTTTTGATAGGCCAGGAATAGAGATGCCGCAAGAGCACCATGTAGCTAAAAGGGGGTTAAGAGAAGATAAGTAAAACATACCTGCATACAAATATATGTACCGATATACATCCAAGATTCAATTATCTGTCCTTCCATCCAAGTTCTGCCTTAAGAACAGACCACCCCAATGACGAAGGAATTAAAATGAATATATGCAAATATTCCTTCATCTGATGAGTTCAAAAGTATCATCAACCCAGTAAAACTCTTCAGTAAAACTCTCTTCCTCATTTTTTCATTAAAAACCTACTCTTTCACCATTACTCTTATATTTTAGGCAATTGACTCTGACACCTAGATAAGACATCTTGAGGAATATGTACTCCTTACCTAATGAAGGATGGTCTTCATTTTATAAGGAAAAATGAGAAAAAGATAAATAAGAAATGAGATGCAATCCTAAATGGATTTAAAGGTTAAAAGAAAAGCATTCTTCAATTATAGATAATAAACAGGGAGAGAGGAAAGTCTCATACATGCTACCAATCAGGGAAGGAAAAGTGATTACAATTGACCAGGTAAAGATAATTGTGTTTCTCATTTCAGTGGTTTCTGGATGGTGATTATTTAGCCCCAAATTTTATAAAATGACTAAATAGGTACAGCAGTTGGTCTTAATGAAGTAAAGTAGAATGCTAACACTGGGACAGGGACAGAAATGACAGGTGTATATTTTTAGTTGCTGAATATATTTAGCATGAGGGTTTGATGGTATTCACTCTTAGTACTAAAGAGGAAGAAAAACCTCCTGCGTTTATTGAAATAACTCAAAGTTGAGTCAGGAGACCTGGATTGAAGTTCTGGTTGTACCATTTAGAAGTTTCAGGAGAAACTTTTGCCCTCTTTCTTCATTCCTTTCCTTTGCTCACCTTATTTATCTTTTGGGTGGAGATCTAAATCCCTGTTCACCTTTGAGAGATCTTAATCCTTGTTTACCTATTGGAATATTGTTAGGGTCAAACGAAATAATGCATGTAACATTACTGTTCAAAGTGAAGAGTCCTGTAAAAATATCAGTATTCCTAAGTACATGTTATAATTTGTCATCCTATTTTACACCCTAGAAGATAAACAAAACTTCCTAAAAATAGCAGATAGCTGAATGTATAGCTAATGCTAGAAAGAAGAGAAAGGACAACTGCAATTTAATTTAGTTTTGATATATATAAAAATACTTTAAAAATCAGTAAAATAATATATTAATCTTTTAGTAAAAGTACCAATTCCTAACTCAGATAGCAATTAATATGGAAATGATACCCAAGTAAGTTTGTTTTATGACATAATAACAGGCTTTCCACATGCAGGAAAAATAACAGGTAAGTCTGCTTCAGCTACAGTTCAAATGCTCATAAATATTTAATATGATTGGAGAAAAACTAATAAAGACTTTACATTCAATGTCACAGTCCCTTTCTCAGTCTATGACTAATAATTGCTTATTGGTTTAAGCAAAGCTTTTGTCTTTAGCCTTAATCTAGAGTATTGGAGTGTCTAGGGTGATAATTCTAAATTCAATATAAAATATTTTTAAAGTTGAAGATACAATGGTAAAGTGTACACACAAATACAAAAAAAATCAAATGTAATATAATAGAAAAAACTATTTACATTAAGAATCAAGATTCCAACTTTCCACCCTAGAACTATTAAGTGATCAGACTCTAGTAGTTGTATATCTGGTTCTGATGTTCTATTGAGAGCTGGCCCAATTCTAGACAGCAACTGAGCATTTTCCAGAGGCCTGTGGAATATTCTGTACTTTTCCCTCAGGGAGAAGAGAAAAGAAAATATGGAGTGCGTGAACCTTCCAATTTGGAAATTTAACTAGTTCAAGGTTTCCCAATGTAAATTCTGTAGAAAGATAATTCTTCTGGGGACAGGGCATGTCTCTGTGGTTCTGCAGTCATAAATTTGGGAAGCACTTCCCACTATAACTCTGCCCCCTTCAAAAGTCACATTGCCCATTAGCTTATTAAAGGTTTTGAAAATTCTTTGTGACCTTGTGTAATACAATGTGTTCACCCATGGAATGGTTTCTCCCCAACACCTGTTTATATCCCTTAGGGATGCATTAGCTTAAATTATAAGGTCCTACAAAGCAAGTGCTCAAGATGTGAATAACGAAGGCCAGCACTCAAAGGAAAGTGATCACTGATGAATCATTCTGTGCATGGTGGCCCAAAGTGGTCAGTCCAAAGTTTAAATCATTAATGTCCTAGAAATGAAGTTCATGGGAGCATGTTCTTAACATTTGAGTATGATACTAAAACTAAATCCATGTGATAAAAACTTTTCCTCTTAGTATATGATAAATTCAGCCAGCTGGGCAGAACTGAGCCATTTCAACAGACCTGGAAAGCTTACTACCCACACAAACACTAACCTACACACATATAAATTCAGTGTTTCCATACATGGAAGCCATGATCAAGAGAGGTAGCCAAGGTTTGTGAGCTTATTAATTCTGTGGATGAAAAAAACAAGAATTCAAGATGATACTGAAACATTCAACAAGTGGTAGAGTAGAAGAAGAAAGGAGTCTAATACTTCTTAGGATGAAGAGAGGAGTGCTGCAAATTTAGAAGAACACTGTAAAGAGGAAAGAAAGGAATTTAACCTCTTAGCACACAGAAGTGTGATGCTTCCAAATGTATTACTATTTCTTATTTAAGAGGATGCTGCTTGCTGTGTAGGAAATTTGTATATGGTGGAGGATGAAAATATTTGCAGCTCTCTCTTTGATATTTGACTTGAATTGGCAACAGCATGATGGACAGAGTGGAGTTCAGCAGTGGACAAAGTGTCATCTTTGTATAAAATGGACAGATTTTCTCCCACCCTAAATTCCATGAATAGTCCTCATTATCCTCTTAAAGCATTTTTATCCAGAAAAAGAATCATCTTTGTGCATTTATCCATTTTTTTAGAAAGTGACCTTCTAGAACTGCATCCCTGGCATGTTCTGGGTGGGTGTAAGCATCCTGGGGGTGTTCAGCAAATGATGATAAAGATACTTAGATGAAATACACAACATCACACAGAAAGTTAATAAGGTCCAATTCAGGATTCTTAATGCCTGGGTTTCCCACAAAGCCAGATCTCATTTGCATTACTTTTGAACTGTGTCTGCATTTTTAAACATATTGATTTTGCTTCTTTAAAGTCATTTACTCAGGTAGTCCTGTTAAGTATTGACTTTCAATCCCAGCAAGTCCCACTGTGCTGAATTACTGTGGAAGTACCAAATATTTTGAAGACATGTACAGTCAAAGACATGTTTTGTTCTATTATCTCTCCCTTGGCTGGGGAAAAAGACAATTTGCTACAGATAGCAGGATTATTAGGTCACAAAATGAGTTACTACTCACTCATGTGAAATCACAAACTTCTCATTACTGTTTTCATGGTTTGTCGTGCATAACATTTTTAGCAGTCCTGGCCTGAAATTTATGCTAGCTATTAGTCATTATTATATACAGGCCTTATCAAGTCAATGATGTTGGCTCACGTGTTGGATATATTCTTTAAATTTAAAATCAGAGGTTGGATTGGCTGCAGCTACAATAATACCTTCAAATCCACTGGCGCTGCCGCTGTTCTCCCAGCCTCAGACAGAAACCTGAAAATTCTCCTTGACTTGTCTCCTGTCCTTCCACTTCTACTCCAACCATCACCGAGTTACACCAGAAAAAGAACTGCCTTTTCTTCACTATTCCCATTGCCTATGCCAGGCCACAGCTCCTCATTCCTAGCCATTCTAACTTTCCGCAGGCTCCCTCTTTTAAATTGCTCTTAGATACATTCCTGCCAGAATAATCTGTATGAAGTACCATTTATAATACTGTCTGGCAAATCTGACTGCTCCAGACCTCAGTGATCTCTACAAACTCAGAGTACCCATAGTACCCAGGCCCATGCAGCTTAACACGCAAGTATTCTGACAATTTCATTTGAATTTATTTTGTCTTCCTTGAGGCAGAGAATGTGTTTCACATTTCTTTTCAGCTACTAGAGTTCCTAACACAAGACTTGTTCAAGATCAACCCTCTGGGTCAAGTCCTGCCCAATTAGTAGACTTTAAATTTGCCACAGGATATTCTGTGCTAGACCAGAAAGAGGTAAATTACCATTCATTCACTCAGCAGACATTTTCAGGCAAACTCTGTACCCAAACACTGTGCAATGGATACAAAGAGATACAAGCCTTACCTTCAGGGAACTTGTGGGAGAGTCAGACAATTAAAGTGTGGTGAGGACTAGAAAGAAGTATATGCAGGTGCTTATGAGGGCCCAGAGGAAACTAAATCAGACTGGTGGAACGTAACATCGTTGTTCCAAGTCTGTTTCCCAGAGCACTATTCCAGCAAAATTCTCCATAAAAAATTAGAAACCAAGATTCTATGGTCAAATAAATGTGAGAAAACCTGGACATTGTCACTCCCTCCCCCAAAGGATCACAAAGTCCATTAGCACATTAATGCTCTAGTAGAGATTTCCCATTTACCAGGAAAAAAGTGGTGATTGTTTCTGAATGGGTGAGTACACCGAGAGACTGACAGAGAAGAGAGGGCTGGGCCAAGTATGAGAATATTAACATCTAAAGGGGTTGTGGAGTGGTGGAGGGAGGGGGTGCAGGGACAAAGAGAGCATGCTTTAGTAGAGACTTTAATTCCTGTGCTTTGTGACATCCCACCCCACCACATTACCTGCTATGCCAAGGCCTAGATAAGAGAGCAGGGAAAAGATAGGTTGAGACTTGCAGGCTCTTTGCAAAGAGGCACACACATCAGAAGTGACCACCAGTAAATATAAGGTAGGTTTGCTCTCCTGTAGATATATGCAAAGTGCTGCCAGGGTGTAGAGGCTGGAGAGGGAATCACTCTGATGAGGGAATGGGAGAAATCTAAGGGTATGGGTGAAATTTGAACGGTTCTTGCCATATGAAATTGAGCAAATTTCAAGCCTAGTCTACTGAGAAATGAATTGACAGAGCACAGAAGGAAGATCAAGTTTGTAGGGAAACCGTAAGTTCAGTTTTTGGACATGTTGATTTTAAGATGACTACAGCTTTAACCCTTGTCGATGTCCAGACTTGAAGTTATCATCTGAGATAACAGTCCCAGATTTCACCACCAAATTACTGGCACACAGAGAGACTGAAGATATCGCAAAGATTTCCTCATAAATTAGGATTCCTCACAAATTAGGGCGGAAAGAGAATATGGTCACCTGATGTATGGTCAGAGTAATGCAATGGCAACCACTCAGCACCATAGCAGATTTCTGTGGCAAGGAAATCAAGGTGGAAGAGGAGAAAAAGCCTGGGGTACTGTTCGGGCATGGAGTGGATAGAAAGTTACTAATGTAGCCCTTGGGAGTGTTAGGAAATTGCATAAAGGGCCTAAGAAGAATATAAGGAAATGCAGAGGGAGGTGGCACCTGGAGAAACCGCAGACACGCAAGGTCACTTCTTTCACAAGCTTGCCTGGATTCAACCTTGCAAGGAAATATAACAAAAATACTGTGGGCTTAACAGCAAGGTGAAGATGCTTAGGCAAGACCTCAAGGCACCAATGCAATCTTTTTGTCCTAAGCTGTACTGTTACCTTCACTGTACTTTATGTTTTATACTCTCCCAGTTTTACTGACATTGCCTCACAAATCCCTCTTTGTCCTAAAGCCTATTTTAAATGTAAAGAAATCCAAAATAACAAATTGGTCAAAATTATTTTGCTGTTTTGTAGTAAGTTCCAAACCTTATATATGTTTGTTTCCAGTTAAATCCTGGGCTTGCATCTGAAAATTCAAA
This sequence comes from Phataginus tricuspis, assembly GCA_029783875.1. Taxonomy (NCBI): domain Eukaryota; kingdom Metazoa; phylum Chordata; class Mammalia; order Pholidota; family Manidae; genus Phataginus; species Phataginus tricuspis. The sequence continues at coordinate 10,773,616 of JAQQAC010000477.1, forward strand.
TATTCACAGGCAACCAAAGAATACTTTAGGGAAAGGCTAGGCAAAAGCCTCCCCAGGTGTATAAAGACTTGCTGGTTAGGCACCACTTCCTTTATCTGTATTTGTACTTATCCATGGACACAAACCTTTTATACAACACCACTCACCATAACTTAGAATTAGGTATGTTGATCTGATTTCAACTCCATCTAAGAGAACACAGCTACCAGAACTCTTAGGTTCTAGTCCCAAACTCATTATTAGCTATCTGTGCTATTATAGGCAGGTCAATCCATTAGAGCCTTATTTCTTTATCTGAAAAATAGAAATAACACCTGCTCCCCTTCTTCACATACTGGCACTGAGGATCAAGCCAGATAGGTATTAGATGGGAACATTCTTTTATAAAATGACTATCATAATTCAAAAATAAGGTGTCATTGTAGTTACAATAATTTTATTGGTATTAGTAATAAAAGTGTTATTATTAATAACAGTAATAGAGATGAAAATTTTTCACACAGTCTCATGCATAATCCCCTAGGGCTATATACTAGGATCTTAGCATTAAAAGGCCCATCCATCTGGTACATTGCTAAGTTCAGTAATGAGCTGGGTGAGAAGAAGGGAGAAAAGGGGGTAAAAAGAAAAGGAAGAGGGAGAGAGGGAAAGGGTCAGGACAAGGAAGAGAGGAAGAAGGAAGACAGAGCAGATGGATGGAGAGAAAGGGGCAAAGGGAAGCAAGAGAAGTAGGGAGGATAAGAAGGAAAGGCCTTCGCTGCCTTCCTTTGTCTCCTGAAACCACCTTTATTAGAGTTACTAAGAGGGAGTCTTCAGAAGGGATTTTTCCATAAGAGGTAATCATCAACTGAACTGGATAATCTACTAATCCATCATGTTTTGGATAAATTCTGGTCTTCCCTCATGGTCCCTGGAGGAGATACTGAAGAAGGCAATTTTGATGGCAAAACATCAAAATTAAACAAATAAGCAAGGAAATAATCTGGCTCACTGGTGAGCCACTATTTTTCATGAGACCCAACTTTGGGGGAAAAGTGTTTATGGCTGCATCTTTTAAGCTCTAAATAAAACATCTTTGTTTTATTAAGTTCAGTGGGGAAAATGTATATATTTTATAATATATATTACCTATCTATTAAACAGAAAAATGTCAATGATCAAATGACAGCTTCTCGGATGCTTAACTGTTAATATCTGGGCAAAGCTGAAAAGGAACAAAGCAGATGCAGTTGTCAGATTTTTTTATTTTGATTAGCAGCAGAAGGGAACTGGTAAGGTGTGGGTAAGGGTGGTTGGGGTTCAGAAAAGGAGAAGAGGGGAAAGAAATGCATTGAGTGGTTATTAAAAATTCAAATTTTCCATTTTTTCTCTTTGGAAGAAACTCAGAGTTTAACCTTTGTGGGATTTCATAGATTTTCATTGTTGCTGGCCAAAAAACATATCCAGGGTGACCCACAGAGGGTCTCTCACTTACACACGCACACACACACACTCCCACATCACTAATAGTTTATGAAGCTTATTTTAAATTTATTTTCATTCCTCATGTACAAAAGCCTAGGATTATACTCCTTTATGTGTTCTGGAAGGTTTAGGTGCAATACTACGGATGTTAAATTAATAACCTTTTACCTGCAAAGTGAAGTAAAAAGTCTACCCCTAGGATTGATATCATTACTTCCTTATTTTGATGTTACATGGGTAAGTCTAGGGGTTTTTTTCCTTAAAAAAAATACATATATATAATATATGCAATGTGTATATATTATATACATGTATGTATATGAATTCATGTACATACTTATATATGAAAACCAATCGATTGGTGAGAATGAAGCAAGGATGCACATTTACAGACAGCCAAGATACTTGCTGGAAAATGAAAAGGGTACTGAGCTGGTCTCAGCTGAAAGACCAGCAATCGTTTTAGACCACAGTTCTTCCCCTTCAGCTGAAAATACGGGAAATGGAGTGGCACAGATGAGTGTTCTCCTTGACTATTTCAAATATCTGCAGGATAATTAATGTGCCTTTCACCCTGCTTAATGGGAGTACCCTGCTCCACTCCATTTAAAGGAAGGCAGGATCCTTTCAACCAGTAGAAACGGGGAGAAGGAGATTTTATATATATATGATATTCTTCTTTGATTATAAACTAATTCATGAAAAAAAATTTAATAAAAAAATTTTAATTAATGTTCACTGTAAAAAAATTAGAATGTGCCAGAAAAGATAAGGAATAAAAATAGTTTATAATTCCACCACCCAGAAAAATTTGCTGATATTTTGTTGTATTTTTTCTTGGTATTTTTTTATTTAATGCTAGACTATGTTTGTTTAGTACAAGAAAAATACTGTCATTTGTTGCTTCAGCACTGCTGGACAAGAAATGAATAAAAAAAGGAAAAATAAAAGAGAAACAATAATTGCTCCCAGTTGAACTGTGAGAAGCTGTACCAGCCTCCAGAACTAAGTATTCAAAGAAAGAAAGCAGTTGTGAAACATCAGCAGAGTGGAGTGAAAAGAACATACAGAAGATTCTGTCCTAGTACTGTCTTATTGTTTGTCACCTCATTTCATGACCTTAGGAAAATCACTTTCCTTCTCTAGCCTTCATTTCCTTCATCTTTAAAATAGGGCACTGAGGTTCAGCATTTCCACAAACATTATATAAGATGTTTTGCCCTGTGCTGGAGACCAGAGATGACAGGTGGAAAGCTTCTAGTCTAAGCTAGAAATGAAATTCAGGGAAAAGTTTGTGCTATCCCTGAGATGTCCCCTGAAATTTAAAAGAATATAATTTGCAAATTCTTGGTTTAGAGAAGTGGACAAGATGCTACCCAAATGTCCTCAAGCTCTGAAATTCTGTAAAATAGTCACCAAAAGTCAGGTACATGTTTAAGATACCACCCGAAACCAATAGTCCATTCTCACACTGAGAGCAATCAGTAAATCTGTTGAAGGTCCAGAAAAACCCAACTTTCAAAGCAAATGGAAACCAGAGCTGAATGTTCTGTCAATTCAGTTGTCATCATATACTTCCTAAATATCGAAAGGCTAAGTTTTCACACAATTGAGCAGTAAAAATCTATCCTTACACCAAACCTTTCTCCCTCTAATCTTTTCTCCTCAACCAGTTCCACCTTAATCTAGGAATTCAGCGACTTTGAATTTTCTTTTCCATTTGCTATGAAAACCTATTGGAAAGTGGTAGATATGAGTCACTGCAGCTTAGTGTGTTTCTTCCAAGGATATCTGTACTAAATTTTCATCTGCAATTGTTTAGTAAAATGAGTCACTGCAGCTTAGTGTGTTTCTTCCAAGGATATCTGTACTAAATTTTCATCTGCAATTGTTTAGTAAGTTTTCTCCCTTTTGAAAGGATTTCATATATAAATGAGGAGGAAGAGAAGGTATATATTTAGAGGCAAGACAAAAGGACTTTCTTCATTTCCCTAAATCCATACCAGATATGGGGAGCCTTTGTCCAAAAATCTTTCAAATTCTGGAACAATGTAAATTACATCTTTTATATGGGTCATTCCCCAAACTTCACTAATATCAAGGATCTCTTTTTCCCCGACCCATACTTGGAGCTACAGTTGAACGTAGTTTTAACTTTTTAACTTACAGAATGTACTCGATTACTATAAGCCCTAAAAGAAATGTAATATCAAGGAAACATTTCAAGAGGTGCAAAGGAGTTTACTTTTCTTCTGTTTTTGTAGTGGGGCTGAAAGAATTTAGGGAGGGTGTCTCAGTTTAAGTAAATACAAATTGAATTAGTAAGTAATATGTTTACCTAAAAATGATTCTTCTAGATCCGTGCTGTCCAACAAAACTTCTGTGAGGTTGGAAGTACTCTGTAACTACATCTCCAGTAGGTAGCCACTAGGCCAGTGTGGTTATTGAGCCCTTGAAATTCAGAAACCGAATTTTTAATTTTTATTTAGTTTTCATTAAATTTAAATAGCTACATGGTATCTAATGGATACCATATTAGACAGCACAGTTCTAGATGATTCTTTGTGGAAGCTGGCTAGGTGCCAAATACCCTATTCTGACCCTGGCAACGGAAAGTCATCCAACTAGGGTAAATATGTCTGTAGAATTTCAGGTCTAAGCGGTTCGGCAACCAAGAAAAAACAGTGTTCTTATTGCATTCTCTGCATTGTTATTCTTACAAGTTTGATGTGGCTTGATTATTTTTGTCTTTTGTGCTTTTATACTTTATGTCTTTTGTGCTTTTATACTTTAAAGGCAAGAAAGAGCTCTCTCAGGTGGAACTGCAGCTGACAGTTGCAGCCACACCAGTGTTCTCAACACATCCTGTCCTGTCCCACTTCCTGTGTGTATTGAAACCATCGACAGTTTGGGATGCCAAGTCTTGAATTCTGATTCTCAAGTCCCTTGAGTCATGTCCCCCAGGGTCCCAATCTCATGCCATTGTCCCTCGGAAAGCCTTCCTTCTCTTGGCACAGCTTCTTTCCTCTTGCCAAAGCATTTCATTTTTACCCACTTCACAGTTACATTTTGGCTTTTTATTATAGTTGTTTTGACACTTATCTAACCTACTAAATTCTGTGCTCTTTGAGGGCAGGCAAACTGAACTGATGTATTATCTGAATCATCTTTTTATCTCAGCATCTTACACTAAATTGGCTTTTTTCCGTTGGTATAGTACCAAAGTGACTGGGGCAAAGTCCTTTAGTCTTACCAGTTCTGGTCATCAATTTCATCATTTATTCTCTTCCACTTCCACAAAGTACAGAGAATAGAGACATCCATTCTCTTTGCCCTTCATATGAAAGGTTTCCAAAATTACTGAGGAAGAAGAAAGGACAAGCTTATAAAAATACAGAACAAACAAAGTAATGCCAATAAATACATATGTTGGGTACGGTGTGTGTTTAAAGCTCCATAGCACTTCCTGAAATCAGATGATAAGATGTTTAAAATGCCAGGGGCATCTGCTGAAACTGGTATCTCAAAAAAAGAATAAAAAGAAATATCCCATATGCTGATAAATTAAATATGCCTTACTGTTGATTCTTAGAAGAAAGATAATACTGTTCAGTGTTGTATATGGGCCCCATTTACAGATTTAAAAATAGAAAGCCTCCTAGGGAACTTTCTTTTATTTAAACCAGCCTTCATGTAACCCTGTGTGTACCTGGGGAAGGTTACAGGCAGGCCATGATTACCAGGTGAGAAACTAGATTTTGTCATTATTGAATATTAATATGACATGATATCTAGGAAAATAATTTTTTTTCAGATAATATCTCTTCTTGCCAATTAATTTCCATTTGGGTGTTCTGTTTTTTCTGAGTTCAACTGGTACTTATTAAAAGCCTGCTACTCAGAAGAAATAACATAATGTAGCAAAATTAATAATCAGGAAACTTGTGCTTTAGATCTGGCTATGCCATTATAAGCTGTGTCATCTTAGATGCTATAGCGATAGTAACAGTTGCCACTTATGAGCATGTACTCTCTGCTGCGCACTTTATAGGTATGATTTCCTTTCATTCTCACAAAACCCTTCACAATCAGTGTTATTAGCCTCATTATACAGATGACTAAACTGAGGCCCAGAGAAGTTATTAACTTGCCCCAGGTCACATAGCTAGCTAGGATAGTAAGATTCCAAAGTCCTTGCTTTTTCCACTCACTGAATTCTTTAGACCTCAGTTTTTTCTATCTGTAAAATTAAGGAATTTAATTAGGTGACCTCCAGGGAAAATATTAAATAAGTTTAACTTATGTGTTGGCTTTTTATTATGGAAAATTTCAAACTCACTCAAGAGTAGAGAGACTAGTATAATGACCCATCCCCAGCCACAGCAATGAGCACCTCATAACCACTCTTTTCATCTGTTCTCTACCTACATTTCTCCCCACTGCCGTCCCCCCTGGATTCTGGTGAAGCAGTCTAGATGTATTATTTTATCTTTAAATATTTCAGTATTTATCACTAAAATAAAAGAGTTTTTAAAAACATAGCCCGAATACCATTAGCATTAGCACACCTAAAATATTAACAATAATTCCTTAGTGTCAAATATCCAGTGTTTAAATTTTCCTGATTTTTTTTTATTGTCTTTGTTTTAATCAGAACCCAAAGTCCTCACATTTTGTTTGTCTAATAGGTCTTTTTAGTATCTTTTAATCTGTGCTTTTCTCATCTCCCCCATCTTTGTTTTCCTTCTAACATATTTGTTGAAGAAACTGGGTCATTCATCCTAAAAGGTTTCCCATATCTGGGTTTGATTGTTTCCCTCTGGCATCAGTTAATGTATTTCTCTATTCCTTTATCACTTGTAAACTTTTAGTTAGGCCTAAAGTTTTTATCTGATTCAAATTTGATTTTTTTTTTAAAAGACCATCTTAGGAGTGGTGATAAGTACTTCCATCCAGATCTTTCTTTTTATTTTAATACTCCTTGGTGATAATTGCCTTGTTCCAGTATTTCCATCAAGGGTTTGCAAAATGGTAATATTCTAATTATATCTTTTCTTCTTCATTTATCAGCTAGACTATTTCTATAATTTTCCTGACCTCAGCTATTAAATTGTGGTGAAGTACAGTACAGTTCATAAGAGAAAGGCAGGTTAAAAGCTTGATTCTTTCCATTTATATGTCAGTTTTCAGAATGAGTTGGCTCACTCGCATCCTCCAAAGGTGACAAATGAAATTATCTTTAAAATATCATTGTGATCTCATGGATTTTAACATAGTGGATGTGTTTGATCAATTGTAGTTATTCTTATTGGTGCTCAAATTGTAGGAATCTCCTTGCTGGGAAAATTGAAGTTCCTATGGCCAGGATCCTCACCTGAACCTAAACTACCTGATGATGTAACTGGCCTGCTGCTAGGCTACTGCTTCCACACCCAAAGGCAATAAGCTATTCTTGACTGAGTCACTATATTAAGAGCTCCGCCCAGTGCTCTGGGTGGGGGCAGAGATGGAGGACGATTACAGGCCTGCAAACTGTTGGATGTAGACATAATTCTAGTGCTCAACCTATCACCAGGAGAATAAAGCCGGGTATAAACCCTTTTACCCCAAGAACGTTCCATTACCAGTCCTCGGTCTCGCTGAATCCATAGTGAACTTGCCTCAAGTTGGCTTCTAGGTCCTTTCTGTATGACAATATGTGTGTATAGCTTCTTCGCTTTCTGTATGACAATATGTCCCAGTAAGATGCTCATCTTATACATTTCTTGCCCCAGATCTTAACTCGGCCATTTCTCTAAGAAGCCCTAGAGACAATCTGGACAGTAGTAGTATTCATTTCTGCACAGTTGTTCCTGAGCCTTTTCAGTAAACAGATCTAGGAAATGCCCTTTATTTTTAAAGGGAAAAATGCATTATGAGTTCATATTGATATTTCAACTCACATTTAGTAATACAAAGTTTTACTTCGTTGATTTTATAGTTGTATGTCTTTTCTTATTACTGAAAATCTTGGTCCCTCCTTGTCTTGCCAGTGGGTTTCAGCCCCAGGCGAGTTCACTTGGCTTGTTCTCCTGGCGAGAGGTCAGGCACTAGAATTATGTCTGCATCCAACAGTCTGCAAGCCTGTAATCTTTTTTTTTTTAGCAATAAAGTATTTTTTATTATTATTAAGGTATCATTGATATACAATCTAATGAAGCTTTCATATAGGCAACATTGTGGTTACTACATTCATCCCTATTATCATGTCCCGCCCATATACCCCATTACAGTCATTGTCCATCAGCGTAGTAAGATGCTATAGAGTCACTATTCAGACAGAACAATTCTATCCACCCCTATATCCCAAAGACACAGGAGCCAAGCTGATATTGACTCTGAGGGCTTCTGCCAAAACTGGGAGCCCAAATCCATCAGCTCAGCCTGAGTGTAGGGGCGGACCATAGAGTAGTCCACAATCTGGGGAGGGGGCTGCACCTCTCCCAGAGGAATCCTCGGTTGTTTGCTGTGTCTTTATTTTTTTTACAACCACTGGGCGTGCTTTCTGTGTCTTTATTTTTTTTATAACCACTGGGCGTGCTTTCAATAGAGGAGGGTTCTGTGCCTCTGGCACCACCTCTTCATCCTTCCCCAGCTCCTCCATTTCTGGGGCTGATGGCACCTTTCTCTCCCCTCCCCCGAGTGCCTCCTCTGCTACACCCTTTACCTTTTCTACAGTGTCTCCCAGCAATGCTAACTCAGTCTTCAACAGCTCTCTTACCTTCACCTCAATGCCTCACAGCTGGCATTCTCATGCCGCCGCTTCCTGTGCTTCCCTCAGGAGTATGTCCTTCTCCTCCATAGCCTTTGCCTCCTTCACAACACCTGGCAGCACTGCTGTCTCATTCTGTAAAGGCTCTTTTACCTCCTCCACTGGACCTCACAACTCATGTTCTCTCACTACCTCTTCTGTTTTTTGCAGGGGTCCATCCTTCTCTTTCATGGCCTTTACCTCTTCTACAATACCTTGCAGCAACACCATTTCATTTTTTAACAAATCTTTTACTTCTTCCACTGCACCTCACAGCTGGAGTTCTTGTGCTGCCTCCTCTCATATCAATGCCATTTCATTCTTCAGTGAATCCACAGCAGTTCACAGCTCACATTCTCCTGCTGCCGTTTCTTGTGTATCTTTTAGGAGCACATTCTTCTCATCTGTAGACTCTTTTAATACTGTGAGAAACAGCCAACCCACAGTTCCTGCTGCCTCATGGGCACTCTGTTTCTCAAAGGACCTCCTTGTTATACCAAGGGCCACCCCTACTGCCTCAGGTGTCACCTCCACCTGCTTCCAGTCCTGGGGTTGGGCCCAGTACTCTAGGAGGCAAACCACCTCAGACCACATACCCACTGGGGGACAATCGACTGTCTCCCCATTCATAGGGGCAGCCTGCTGAAGCACCCCTCCTATAAGGGCAGTCTGTTCTGTTCCTCAGTCAACAATGAATCCTGCCAACATTGCCAATTGTCTTGCCAATGGGCTTCAGCCCCGGGCAAGTTCATTATGGATTCAGTGAAACCAAGGTAGGACAATGGAACATTCATAGGGTAAAAAGGGTTTATTACCTGGCTTGTTCTCCTGGTGATAGGTTGACCACTAGAATTATGTCTGTAATCCTTCAACTCTGTCTCCTTATAGAGCACTGGGCAGAGCTCTTTATATAGTGACTCAGTCAATAATAGCTATTGCCTATGGGTGTGGAAGCAGTAGCCTAGCAATAGGCCAGTTATATCACCAAGTAGTTCAGATTCAGGTCAGGATCCTGGCCTTAGGAATTTCAATTTTCCCCACACTCCTTTAGAATACGTTAGTACTCTCAGAATTTTTACTTTAATTTGGTCATTAAAGATAATTTAAGATTTTTTTGCAGGGTTTTTTTTTTTTTGTCCAGAGGGTATATCCCACTAGTAGTCAAATTACATAAATTTCTGTCTTTTAATATCACTGATGCTCAAAATATTAAACAACCAGTTGGAACTAATCAGCCCCTTACTATGCCATAATCTAACTCATATTTGTTGGCCTGTGGAGAAATGGAGGAAGGGTAATATCTCAGGGTAACAACAGTCACAAGCCCATATAGAATTTCCCCAACATTTCAAAAACTGGAAATGCCATTTTCTGCCTCCTGGTTTGTTACAAGCCTTGGTATCATTGAGCTCCCTTCTAGCTTCAACAGGAACCTATACAGTCACTCAACTGAGATACCGTCTTCCTGGTTCCTTAAGCAATTAGGCTTTATTTATACATTTATCTGAAAACTTTACAACCACGCAAATGATTATTTACATGATTCTGGACATTCTGGCCAATAAAATAAGAAAAAAATAGAAATATGAGTTGTGACTATTAGGAAATAAAATTAACAATATTCAGAACCAATATGACTAGGTACCTAAAATAAAACAAAAAAATCTTAGATAGAATAAGCAAATTATGAGCACAAACTTGTAGGCCAAGCAGGTTTAAAAATCTCTATGGTGGAGCCAACTACAGTGTTAGAAGGCCTAATCAATTAGTAATTCTAATTGAAGTTAAATATAATTAATTATACAATTTTCAGCTGTTTTTATTTAATTCCACTAAAATTAAGAATTACTATAGTGGATATATTTGATACTGCTTTTCCCCAAAAACTCTCTTTCTTAAGAACTGTCAACCCTCTCCCCCACTACCATCCGCATGGCCATAGGCAGGATTTTTCATACTTCCATGATCCCATTTCTCTGGTCATACTTGATGGGTCCAGGAGTCGGCTTGTGGCCTAAACCAGTACAATCAGAGGATTTCTTCTAGATTTTTCAAACTGGAATCAAGAAAGAGAGTCAGCCACATGGTGGTGAAAGAAGGCTGACTGACTGAACTGTTATTATCCACGTTTTCTGCTTTCCAGGGTAATCCTGTCTGCAGTGAGAACAGGTTAAACTGACATTCAGAGAGCCGAGCCAACTGTCAAAAACTGTCAGCCATTCCTGAAAGCAATGGAGTCCCTACAGTTGTGTCTGAGGCCAGCTGCAGCCCTGCCCCTATCTTGGGTTGTTTTTCAATGTCTCCTTGGAATTCATAAGCCAGTAATTTCTAATATTTGCCAAAACTAATGCAAATTAGATTTCAGTCACTTCAAAAGAATTCCCATTTCATTGACAAAAGGACTTAGAATACATTTTCCATAAGCAATGGATTTATATTTGAGTGATGTCTGTTTTATTATACCTTACATAAATCCTCAGTTCCCCACTACTAGCAATAAGAAAATTCACAACATTAATGGATTTTTGATTACATAATTTTTTTTAACTTAGATTTCCATAGTCTAGGATATGGCAAAGAGGCAGGGCATAACTCTGGAAAGGCACATTGAGATTAGAACATATAGGGCCTTAAATGTCATATTGAGGAGTTTGGACTTGACCCTGTAGGTAGTGGGGATACAGTTGGAAATTTTTCAAGCAAGGAAGTGATCTGTTTGGATCTGTAGGATATTTAGATAGATAATTCTGATGGCAGTGTGGAACTTCAATTAAAATGGGGAAAAGTTGAAAACAGTTTATAGGTCCTCATTCTGGCAACTTAATCACTTAAAGATTGTTCTGGGTATCCAAGGCTGAGTTGCTGAGGCATTCACCTAGGAAAGTTACTCTGCACATGGTTTGGGAGAGGGAATTCAAGAGACATCTCAAAGGTAGACTTGGGCACAGAGAATGAAAGTGAGGAAATACAGAAAGACTGAATAGATGGAGATACCATTGACACAGAAGGAAGAAGAGGAACAAATATGAAAAGAGCACCATTTTGGCAAATGTGGTGCTCTGTCCCTGTAGCACTCACAGTCTCTCATTTCAAAGACAGCCGTGATTATATCTTGCCAGGATCTTATTACTTTCTGGAATTCCTCCATGTAACTCCAGTGGGTGTTGGGGGGAAATCCCTGGGCAAAATACCTTTGAAACCGAAATCAGTCAAAGGGAGATGGGAGAAAACCGTTTATTTCTTACAAGCTGTCCACTTCTGCTGTCCCATGTCTCTCACTACCTGGCTGCAGAAGAAGAGGCCCCCACCCAACCTCTCTGGTCTAGATAAGCCCTCCCTGGCCTTTGTAATCACCTATTGATATGGAGATGGACTACTTCCCTCCACCTCTTGGAAACACCTATTGTATGGAGATGTACTAAAGCCAGGTGAGAGATTCTGGAAATATTGCAGTTTCACCCACACTCCACAATGTAGGAAGCTAAGGAAATCATTAAATTCTGTAGATTTAGGGTGATTACTTGGTCTCTGATAAGGAAAACATTAATTATGGTTTGTCATGCTGGTGTATTTTGGTCTAATGTATTTTACATATTTATGTATTAGATTTATAGCATATATCTAAAATAATATATTTTATTTATTTATAGGTTTGATTTCATGAACATAATCAAGAGAATAATTATAGCCAACCCAAAATTTTGTATGTCACACATCATACAGAATACCATCAATTTATTGCCTACTCTGCCTTCCTCTGCCTTCATGGTTAGAGGTAGAAGAATTAAATGTTTTAGTAAAATTTCTAATAAAATTGGAAAGAATATGACTAAGTGATCTGAGACTCAGATTTTCAAAGTAAATATTTCTGTTCAAAGCAATTACCCAGAAGGCTCATTTTCACTAAACATTCCCTGAGGGAACTAAAGAGCTCTTATCCACCTGATTTCTAAAACAAAACTATCAAATGCCAACAATGTAACTTCTTCTGTGTTAAAAACAGAATTAGAAATAAGCAGGCAGAGAAAGACAAATACCATATGACTTCACTCATTTGTGAAGTATAACAACAAAACAAAACTGAAGGAACAAAATAGCAGCAGACCCACAGACTCTGAGAAGGGACTAGTGTCTACCAAAGGGAGGGGTTGGGGAAGGAGGGAGAAGGGGATTAAGGGGCACTATAATTAGCCAATCACGATATAGGTATGTCATGGGGAAGGCAGTACAGCATGAGAGAAGTAGTGACTCTGTAGCATCTTATTACACTGATGGACAGTGACTGAAGTCGGGGGTGAGGACTTGATAATATGAGTGAATGTTGAAACCATAAGATTGTATATCAGTGATACTTAAAAAAAAAAGAATTAGACACAGCCCTGACTTGCTCACTGCCATTCCAATATTTTCTGAAAGTGTAAAATTCCAATTTGTGGATGGCAGTTTTGTCAAAAGTAAAAGCTCAACAACTTGTGGACCTGTGAAGTAACAGATCTCTCTGTAATTCTGACAACTCTAATGAGCTACAGGAGACTTTGGCGTAGTTTGGTTTGGTTTCCTTATATTAACACTGATCAAGAGACATATAAGGCAAACTACATATGTAATTTAAGTTTTCTAGTAGCCACATTAAGAAAAAAGCAAAACCAAACATATGAAATTAATTTTAATAATACATTTTATTTAACCAAGTTTTTCCAAAATGTTATCATTTCAACATACAATCAGTATTTTAAAATTACTAATGAAATATGTTACATTCTTTTTTTGTACTAAGTCATCAAAATCCTGTGTGTGTTCTACACTTGCAGCACATCTTCATTCAGACTAGCCAGATTTCAAGTGCTTGATAGCCTCTTCTGGCTAGTGGCTACCGTATTAGACTGTTGCAGCCTGAAATAAGAGAAACATTACAACTGGAGTGTTGGTAAAATTGTAACATTTCCAGAATATCTGGCCTGGCTTTGGTGCATTTGCATATCCTCAGGGGTGGAGAGAAGTTCATCTCTATATCAATGGGTAATTACCTGGGAAGCCGAGGGTGTGGCTGAACCTGAGAGGTTAAGGGGAAGGGCTTGCTTGCTTCTTCCAGAGCAGGGGAGAGAGACTGTGCTGGACTGCAGCAGTTTGTAAGCAATAAATGGGTTTTGAACTGTATTTCTCCCTTTGACTGATTTCCTGACCCGACCTGCAGGTCAGCAAATGTAAAACCCCCCGGCCGCAGGTTTCGCCAACTGGGACCTAAGGAGGGGGTGCATGAATGAAAAGGGACAGAAGAAAGAGAGAATGGAGACAAGACAGGCTTTCTGATCAAGTCTCGTTTATTACAGGTTGGAGCAGAGAATATATAGACAGTACAGGGTGTGGTCTCTTCTGATTGCTTGCCCATTATGCTAATGAAGTGATCTACAAAGTCCAATCACGCACCGAGTTGTGCGCGTGCGCAGTTGTTTCTGACGTAAGAGGCGGACCAGAGTGAGAACATTTGGCAGGAAAATGTGGCGCGAAGGTGATCAACAAGAAGTAAACAACAAGATGGAGTCTTTAAAACAAAATGGAGTCTTGTTGTTTTTGTGCCCTATGGCTCCCAACAATTTCGGTTTTTGGAGGTATTTTGCCCTGAGATTTCCTCTCCCCAGACTTACATAGAGGCAAGAACATTTTTCAAGGAAGCTGTCTTCCCCTTAAATTACATAATGAGTACAACGTATGTGGTATAGTGTTTGCTGGTTAAGCCTGGAAGCCCATTCCAAGTCTGAAGGGAAGAGGTCATACGATGAACATCACAAATAAGCATTAAATATTGAATTTCTTTTACTCTAGTGACCATCCTTGCCATTCTGTTTTCCATGTTTTGAAGAATGGAAAATGGTGGCACTTTTCTGTCATGATGAGTTATGAATTAGCTAACAGGGAAGAGTAGAGTTGCTATTAAATGAAATTTATTCCCAATTACAGAAGCAATATGATATCCTGGAGAGGACACTCGCTTAAGAAGTTGACTTGAATTTTATGCCACTAATAGTACAGCCAGACATGGGTCAATTCAATTCTTTGGACATTTTCTCATCTCTAACATGAGGATGGACTAGATTAGTGGCTTTCAAACCATACTGTGAGGAACCATGGTTTATAAGAGCAAGGAAGAAATAGGCAAGATTTTTGCCACACAGCTCACACACATCCCCTACCAGATTCAACCACTGCAGTATCAAGTTTATTTGTTTTACATACTAATCTTCAGTGGAAGCTACAAAGCTAATTGAAATTTTAAATATTATAACCAGGGAATTTAATTATCTCTAAATTTCTTTTCAACAATATAGGATATAATAGTTGCATCTTTTGGTCCATTCCTAAAGGTTCTTTTACATACCTTTTCAACCTGAGCAAGGAATGTCAGATAACACCTGGATCGTGGTGAGCAATCGGCATCACAGTCCCCTGGTGTCCTAGGGTTAGGTGTTCCACTGAGACCCAGTAGCGAGCCTCTAAAACTCCAGAGATCCACCAAAACAGCCTCTTCCTATTCGTAAAGGGCTTAGGTACAGTGGTTTATCCCTCACTTCAGAATCACTGCCAAACATACTCTGTATACTGCTGTGTACCCTTGGAAACACTCTCTAGAGCTCATGTATTTTTTTCAAGGTTTCAAAGATATATAGTACTTTCTACCCTTTTTTCCCTGTCTGCCTAGTATTAGTAATCTAGTGAGTCAACATGATGACCTATAATGAGGAAATGAGCAAGCTTTTGCTTAACTGTGGCCCAGAGCCTGAAAGCTGATGTAATCCTGTGGCAAGAAGATAAAGCTATACTGTTATCCATATCAGATGAAAACAAACTTTCTGCCTCATCATTCACATTTATCCTAATAAGTGGCTGTATGCCCCTTTACATGACAGAAGGAAAGTTCAAGAAAGGCATTTCCTCAAGAGTACCCATATTTCCTTAAACTGCCTGAGAATTGATTTGTATATGGAAATTGGATAATGTCTCTCTTTTCTGGACCTGAAGGCTTTTTGTTTGTTTACTTCTTTGATATACATATATATATATATATATATATATATATAAGGTAGGACCTTCATGGGCTGCCCATCTATTTCTGTCCTAGGGACTCCAGTTAGTCACCTCAAAAAACCTACGGGTCAGACCCTTCTGGTTTTCACACTGATCCATACTACCTTTGAAGTTAGCCACACGGCATTGTTCAGTGCTGCTACTCGGACCGTGCCACTCTGCGATCCTCCCTTACCCTTGTAACTCGGTAAGCTAAATTCAGCTCCAGCCTCTTTTACCACCATCCCTGGGCTACAGAGAATATTCTCCAAAGCTCTTTCAAAGATGCTGACCCTGTCCTTACAGATTTGATTCTCAAGGCCCTTGTGAAGAGTATCTTCTGGACCTTTTTAAAAGACACAGCTGAGGTGAGTGGTTGGTTCAAAATGATAAATCTACTGCAGCATTCCTGTATCCTTAAATTTTTTTAACTTGTTCTTTTTCATTTTATCAAAGAGATCTGCATCTCAACTTCATTTTGCATGAGTCACCGTTATGCCCATTTATCAGTCAACCTTCAGCAGAACAAACTGAATTATCCCCATCTTCTCTAGCTAGAATAGTTAATCCAGAATCTCTTGTGAACCCTATTTGTAACAGCCTAGTCTAAAAGTGTGTCCTCTTCTTCATTCAACATTCTTAAAATCTAATCTAACCCACATTCCACAGATTAATTAGCAAAGCTCTTAATTCCTTTGGTGCTTAAGCCATCTCTTCCTGAATTTCACTTTGTAATTGGCCTCTTGAAGCATACTAGAATTTGACTCTAATAAAAGATCTGGAGACAGTGCAGGGTGAGAGTAGGACATGAGAGAACTGCCCTGCTCTTTTAAGGTAATTCCCTCAAACTGGGGTGCTTCAGTATCTTCTGACAAGGAAGAAACAGCCTCATAAGCAAAAGGAGATACTGCCTCAGCCAAGAAGAGAGACTCCATGAAGTATAGGTATAGTTCTCTTAAGTTCTCCAAATTCTCTCCTATATAGCACTTTTATTTTAAAGTCATAAGATTTTCTGGATCAGCACTTTAAGCATATGTTCATATAAGACTGCAGGTAAGGGAGGTGAATTCGACTGATTTGCAAGTCATCCATCAGCAAAAACAAATACTGGTTTATAGCTATGTTGATCCTAAGGCTATGAGAGTTTCTTTTTACAAATTCTCAGTTTGGGTTTCAGTTCATGTTTTAAAATGAGAATCTAGAGATTTCCACTGGTCGATCTCTTCAACTAAAGCTGCTAACCTCAGCACACAGCTCTTGAATTCCTCATACCTGTCATACTGTTCTCTGGCAACAAGAATTGGGTCCTCCACAGTACAGGCTTGTCTTCAGTCCTCACCTTAGTCCTAATGTTCACAGGCATTAATTTCTTTAGCTTTTTCACTATAAGAGGCCATGGGCTTCTAGCATCCCATCTCTGAATATTAATTGGGTTTTTATCATCTTCAAACATAACAAATCTGGATAACTAGAGTCTCTTCATTTCCTAAGAGTCTGTTGTTTTTAACCAACTCCCCACTGCCAGTTCCGTACAAGTCAGGATTCATAGCTGTAAGCATTAATAACCAACTCTAGGTAGCTTAAACAGAATGGAATTTGTTGGAAGGACACCAGGGAGCTCACAAAATCTATGGGAAAGTTAAAAACCAGGCTCAGGAAACAGACAGGAGCCAAAAGAGGCTGGCAACAAAAACTCAGCCAAAACTTCTGTAGGGACAGTCTGGTAAGAATGCTACCAGAACTCGGCCGCGAGCTATTATAGAAAGAGGTGAAGCAGAACGCCTCCAGGGGCGTTGCCGCAATCAGATAGTCCTTTTTCCTGGATTATTGATATCACAACTGTCACTATGAGTAACTTGCTCTTCTGTGTACCAGTGTCAGAATCCCACTGGGCAAAACTCCACCGGAGTTAGAATTGCGATGTCCTTGCTGTCTAGAAGAGGGAGGATCTGCCCTTCCTCAGTTTCTATACCGGGAAAAGTGTTGGGATACTAGGTACACACACACTCACACACACACACTAGGTACCAACATACACACGCACGCACGTCCAGGCCACCATACTTGGGTTATTTTCGGACTTGCTATTTATTCTGTTCTATTGGCCTGTTTATTTTGTTGCCACTGTGATACTGTTATAATTTAAGCCATTTTATAATTTCTTTTAAAATCTGATAGTTTAAATTCCCTTCCTCCTTCAGAAGATTAGAAATGACTTTCTTGGCTCTTTTCAGCTTAATTTTTCTCAATAGATTTTAGAACTCTTTTATCAAGTTTCCGGGAATATCCATTAATATTATTATTGGAAGTGTATTATATTTATGAATATATTTGCAGAATAATTTAAAATTTTTACAATGTTGAGTCTTCTTATCCAAGAATATGGTATATATCTCTTTGTTTAAGCTGTCTTTTATACTCCTGGGTAGTTATATAGTTGTCTTCACGTAGATTTGGCGCACTTTTTAAGTTTATGTTTTTGTAAGGCAGATGGAATTTGTCCCATCTTATTTTCCTTTGAAAGAGTTTCAAGGCTCTACTTTTGGCCCAAGCGAAATCTTAAGCCTCACAACCTTACTATGCAAACAGCTCTATGATTCTAATTTCCCTCCTAAGCTATATGAATCATTGAGCTAAATTCTTCCTAGGTTTATCCAGCTTCCACTACCAAATTTTGTAGTGTAAGTCTGAGTTTGAAAGTTAAGTAAGGGATGTTTTCAAGGAAGTAAATTCTGGGAAAAAGTCAACAGAATTAGATAAATGGGAAGACAGTGACCACTGCGCTAGTACTACAGTACCCCCTAGTGGACACAAGGAAACATGGTCTTGTTTATACCAAGAATGACCCCTTGTCTCTCACAGGCAATTAGAATCTGAAGGGGTCTTAGTCATCTGCTAGGTCAACATCTCTGGCTTCCAGATAAGAAAACTGAGGAACAAAAAGAAGTGATTGGTCCAAGTTCACATAGCCAGCCCAAGGTTAAAATCCGAAATTCCGAACTCATTTTTCTTCTCCCCCTCTGTTTCTTTTTTCCTTCTTTTTCCACATGTACTGTGTACCTATTATGAAACAGGATGGATGCTAAGAATACAAATATAAAAAATACATAGTTTTTGTCTTCAACTCTAGTTTTCTTTCAAACCTGCTACTTTAATCCACTTTCAGGGAATGAATTTATTAGGGAATGATCAAACAACATTGCAGGGAAAGGTTCGCAATCATCCACAGTTGACTCACAATGTGGTTAATAAATTATGGGGATTTGACTGGAAAATACATTTGCAAATGTGGCTGCCCTTGACCAGGTTCAGACCATTTCATGAAGAGAAAAGACTAACGGATTCATAACTGTGATTTCTATTTCAAAAAATGACAATAGGATATTGAAGGTGTTCTTGTGTGCCCACCACCTAATCCCAAACATTATAATTTGTATATACTTCATTGAGCAAATCTTTATGGAGGACCTATGTGCTGGCATGTGCCAAGCATTAGGTTTAGTATGGTGAAGAGAACAGATAGGGTTTCATGGTCTCTGCTCTCATAAAGCTTACAGTCTCCTATATATGAGTTTGTGTAATTCTCTAAATCCTTGGACAACTGTTTTTCCCATTTCACTTTGGCAAGTCATATTTTTAGGTTATGGACACAAAGGAGTAGGCACACATTTTCTAAAATTAGTCTGCCCCAACAGAAAGGAAATAAATAAGGTCTTGGGACCAAACAGGACTGGAATTTAATCCCAACCCCACCACTGACAAACTATTAGACAAACCGATTCAATTCTGTGAGCCCCAGTTGCTTCTATAAAATGACCATAATATGTAACCCTTGTGCTCGGTGATATTTTTATTAGTACCTAAAAGCCATTACCTCTTAAGTCAAAATCATGAATGATCTATTCCTTTTCCTGAAGTGCAGAACAATTATCGAAAGAGAAGTCTTACTATTGTTCACTAATTTCACCAGGAATGTTGTTCTCCAAATAAAGAAAAATATTCATAGCCATTGACATTTCACTTAAAAATCATAATAAGGTGAAATTCTCTAACAACAGATGCTACTACAACAGTATTTTCTTCAAGGCTGTTTTCTTCCATGGGCGAATGTGGCCTTGCTCCACAGAAACAAAGCCCTGTTATGTCAGTTTTGATAAATAAATCTGGTAAGACCATTATTTGTCTTTATATTAGGCAGGAAAATAGATATGAGTGGGGTGGAAAGAAAAAAGGCCAGAAAGTGCACAAAAAAAGACACAAAATTAATCAATTAAAGCTCAAAAAGCCAAGAGCAACTTGGCCTGGAATGTTTGAATATTCCCCAGATAAAGGAAGGCACCTCAGCATAGCCCATGTCTTTGTTGCGTTAATCATGCAGGCCCAGTTTACTTCTTTACCATTACCTGTGTGCTGTTTTTTCTCCTCCCAGCCCTAATTAAGTAGTTTGTAACCTAGGCGACTAATTTAGCCTGCAGGCCCAGCCATAAACAACATAGTGAAAGGCAGGAAGGATTCCATCTTAAAGATTGTATTTTAATACCCAGAAGTTAAAAAAGTAAATTCTTAACTTACTCTTTAGCAAACAGACAATACCTCAGCCCACCGTTGGGAGCTGGGCAGGCAGCCTTTTTGATCTGCTCCCAGACCGAGTCGCCGGTGTCCCAGGGAGAAATCAGAGCAGGAACGTCCTTGTGTTAAGTTAATTCTAAGTACTCGAAGCCCACTTAACAAGTCTGCACCCCCAGCCCTTAGTCACATTCCTAAAGAATCCTTAAAAGGGGGAACCCCCAACCTTTCGGGGCACTCCTCTCTCTGAGGTCGCCCGCACTTTCCAAGTTCATAGCCTTGTAACTCTAAACTCTTTTCAACCTTTCAGGGGGCGCTCCTCTTTCTGAGGTGGCCCACACTTTCTATGTAACCTTTTAATCTTAAGCTTTCTCTCCAGGCATTCGGGGCGCCTCTCATCGCTGAGGTTGTCTGCTGCACTTCTTCTCTCATTAAGTAACTTTAAATAAAGCTTTTGATGCCGGGGTTCTTGTTCACGAAGCCGAAGAATGAGCTTAGCAAACAGACAAGGTAGGAGAGCAAGGTACAGGCTTTTATTTAGAAATAAAGTGATAGGACAGAGATCCCAGCTCACGCCAGGAGGGGACAAGAGAGTCCCATGTGCTGCGTTGTCTAGGGGGTTTTATAGGCAAATGAGGATTTTTCAAGAACATGAAAAAAAGGCTTAGGGGTGTGGACTTGTACTACTTGCCCTGCCCTCAAGGAGGGCTGGGTTGTTCTCTGCTTGCTAGGGTTGTTTACAGTAAAGTCACGGGTTATGCTGGGATACCTTTCCCTATTTGTAAAACCACTCAATCATTCTAGGCCAAGTTGCTCCTGGCCTTTTGACTTTTAACTGTCCTTACTGAAGATGTCTATATTCTTAATCTGATATCTTGTTCTGAGAGGATTAGTGTGACCTTGACTTTGCACAGAGTTTCAAAAGGGACTTCTTTGCCCACTGTTATATTGCTGACTGTAAATATCCCACCCTGCTTTTTCCGGAGGCCCTCACCCTACTCTGACTATACCCATGGTCCCTGTCTCACTTTTACTCTGCTTCACTACTGTGTCTCTGCCCTTCAATTCTTAGTCGCGGCGGGGACATGGACCGAGGAAATACACAACGCTTCCCCAGCATTTACAAGGGGTCTTTTAGTAAACTGTATCTAAACCTATCATGCCACCTATTTAATGGTTTGACAAAGCAAAAATCATGTTTTACTTAGCTCTCCATGTTCTCCCCACCCAATGGTACTTGCATAGAGTTGGAAGCTGAACATGATAAATGTCTGTCAGGTAAACAGACCATATCTTATTGTGCTATTTGACATGTAAGCCAAGAGAGAAAATCTGGCCTAAGTTATAGGTAAGCTTATTTTGTCTGACCTGGAAGTCGTGGTTATCAAACAAATCCTACTCCTATAACATTCCTGCCAGGAAAAAAAAAATTAAATTCCCCAATCTCTACTCAAGCCAAAGCAAAACTTTAGAAATATTTAGACACAGAGAAGCAATAGGGCAGATGGGGTTTGGGGAGCGAAGACTGGTATGTTTGCACATGTGTGCACGCAGCAGGCCAACTTCCTTTCCCTGTTGTAATATTTCCTAGTTTGCACCACACACCAGTCCTATGAAAGGTCAGAGTTTCAAGGTCAGGCAAGTTTGGGAAACTTTGCCAGCATTCTCCTCTCTTTTGAGATCACAGTGTACATTGGCAAATTAAAGGCTGTCAGAAGTCCTGATGTAATAAAACTGTTTGAAATTATTTTACCTAGTATGCCCCAAATTTGAACATTTCGCCTATTAAGCATCCTACAGAAATATTAGATTCTATGGAACATACAGATTTAAGGAAGCTGCCCCACTGTGTTCAGAGGACCTCTTTATCTTGTTAATCCACCAAGAACAAAAACAAAAGCCAAACAAACAAGAAAACCCTGCCACTGCAACCCCAAAGTCTGCGGGACTGAGAATGTGAGCATTTTCAGCACTGTTTTAACTACGGAAAAATGATGTCACTTTGGAGTTTCCATAAAGTTAACACAATTGAATTTTACTTATGTAAGAAGAGGTCAATTTGAATCCAGGAAATGGTTCCCCAGCAATGCCTGAAATGTTGAAAAAAAAACAACAACCAACAAGCAGATGTCTAAATCCTATTACTTGTCTGGCAGGGACCGAGGGAGGCGGGGACCATAAAATTATTGCCACCAAATGTCACTGATGTTGCTTACAATGTTCTGTTACGGAGAGTTCGGTTCAGAGACTGAGGGAAGTCAGAGGACAAGGTGAGGAAGGACTTCATTAAAGCAGGAGTGTTAGGGAGTGACAGAATGGAATAATAAAGGGAGTTCATTGAACAGCTACTCAGCGTGGGGCACAACCCTTGCTAACTCCTTAAGCCAGTGTCACCTGGCGTCCAGCGTCTGCTTGGATCTGCACGGCGTGGAAACTGAGTCCCTACCACCCCAGGCTTTGAGGGAGCCTCAGAGCACTGGAGGGAGGGAGATTATGTTCTGCGAACTTTCTACAGGTAAAGAAGGGAGACTTTCAGGCAGGTTACTAAAGAGCATGACTGCAAACTGCAATTCCCGGTCACCGAGGCAACGGTTTGCAAGCCCAGGTCTGAGCTCCCAGCAGCCCCTTCCTACTTGTCTGAGATAGGATGGACTGAGGGTTAAAGCCAGAATCCGGAGGATTAGAATGACAAAGCAAAGTAATAAAACACTTAACCACTGGAAAGGCGCAGAGACAATGCATTTAAATGAGAAGTTTATTTAAGGCAAAAAGAATACACTTGGAGAAGGGGGAGTGTGGGGTGCCCTAAAGAG
This sequence comes from Phataginus tricuspis, assembly GCA_029783875.1. Classification (NCBI taxonomy): domain Eukaryota; kingdom Metazoa; phylum Chordata; class Mammalia; order Pholidota; family Manidae; genus Phataginus; species Phataginus tricuspis. The sequence goes on from JAQQAC010000477.1 coordinate 10,796,311, forward strand.
GCGCCCCTGAAAGGTTGGGAAAAGATTAAAAGAATATGCACATAGAAAGTGCGGGCGACCCCAGAGAGGAGTGCCCCGAAAGGGTGGAGGGTCTCCCTTTTCAGGAATGTGACTAAGGACTGGGGGTGCAGACCTGTTAAGTGGTCCTCCCATACTTAGAATTAACACAGGAACTTCCTGCTCTGATTTTTCCCTGAGATAACTGGCATCTTGGTATGGGGGCATATGAAACAAGACCTCCTGCCCAGCCGCCTAGGTGGGCTGAGTTATTGTCTGTTTGCTAATGAGCAAGTTAAGAATCTTACTTTCTTAACTTCCTGGGTATTAAAATACAGTCTTTAAGATGGAATCCTTCCTGCCTTTTACTATGTTGTTTATGGCTAGGCCTGCAGGCTAAATTAGTTGCCTAGGTTACAAACTACTTGATTAGGGCTGGAAGGAGAAAAAAACAGCATACAGGTAAAGGTAAGAAATAAACTGGGCCTGCATAATTAACATAATAAAGACATGGGCTATGCTGAGATACCTTCCTTTATCTGAGGAATATTTAAACATTCCAGGCCAAGTTGCTCCTGGCTTTTTGAGCTTTAACTGATTAACTTATGGTCTTTTTAGTGGACTTACCTGGCCTTTTTCTCTTTCCACCCCACTCATATCTATTTTCCTGCCTAACAGTTCTGTAATCAGTAAACAGTATTTTCTCTTAACTCCATTTTGAGACTTCAGTTTTTTTGTGTGTGTGTGTGTTTCTAATCCTCCTCTCTAGATGGCAGCACAGATGAAAAAATGCTCGGAACAGACTGGCTTCAGCAGACACAACAGCTAGCAACAGCCCACCCTCAACCCTCCCTTTCTTTTAAAAAACAAACAGAGCCTAAGGTACGATGGCTAACAATTCTTTCAAATATATTTAATCAGTTGTATGGAGATGGAAAGAATTAGTTACAAACTGGTATCAGGAGAATGAGGAAATTCACTCTGTCTTTCCCGTGCTAGCTGTGTGTTCTGTATCTTGAAGATACTGAAGCCTCAGTGCCCCTCCGTCAGGGCACAGTAGCACACAGACATGCCCATCCGCATCATTGCCCTGGGCATCTGGTACAGCCAAACTCCAAGCCTCCTGTTTTGCTAGAAGATTACTGGATTCATTTAAGATATGTAACAATGCTATTTACTGACCCTTTTGTCAACCCATGCCTGAACCTTCTGTAAAGTGATCACCATGTCACCAGACGCTGCACTGAAGCTTAGGAAGTTAACATGAAGGTAACTTCAGTGAAAGCATACAACTTAGATTGAATTAATAATGCAAGAGAAAAGGAGTGCAGCCGACTTAGAGAGAAGACCTTGATACTTTACATCAAAGCCCCACCAAGGATATTTTTTAACCTTACTCTTCACGGTGCTAAAAAACGAAATGCAACTCAGTAAATTTAAAGTTCATATTGGCTTTATTCAGCAGTTCTTGAATTGGGCAGCATCCCATCTAGCAAAGGAACCCTGAGAAGCTATACAGCATGGATGGCTTTATTGGGGGATGCGAGGGCCTGGAAACAGGGGGCTACCTTATCTTTCTTTAGGGGATGAAAGAGGTCTTTCAGGTGGATTGCCTCACTATTTAGGACTAGGAAATACCAGTTTGACCGGTTTAAGATTACCTTCCTGGGAGAGGCTGGAACTACAATTAGATTAGGGATTAAGTCTTCAGTCTGTGTCGTGGGCTTAGCTCAAGTGACTCCATTTTGGACCTGTTGTTTCTTTTTTTAACAGTGAGTTCATTGAATCCCTTCATTAAACAGTAAAATGGGTTCTACCAGCAAGATATTCACAACAAAATCTGTTGACAGGGAGAAGGAAGCTGGCCCCTTCAACTTGAGGCATTTCAAGGACTCAAGAGGACTCCAAAGAACAAGGAATTGTTCATGTGTGATGAGCTGGACAGAAGCTAAAATGTGACCTGTACCTTTTAAACAAACAGAAAACTCACCATGGGGACCGTAAATATAATACATAAATAAACCAATCTGAGGCCAAGTAGATTGTGATTCATATTTAAGGAAAAAATCAACTTGTAATATATTGAAGTCTTTTTTAAATTCTCTCCTTTTAACTATTTTCTTTTTTCATGAAAGCAAACATTCCAGGAAATTACTCTAAAATCTTTCCTTGAAGGAGTATGTAATTCTGGGGAGAGGAAATCCCAGGGCAAAATACCTTTAAAACCAAAATCAGTCAAAGGGAGAAATCAAGTTTAAAACCCGTTTATTGCTCACAAACTGCAGTCCACTGCCATCTCTTTCCTGCTCGGGCAGCAGCAAAACCAGCCCTCCCCTCACCTCTCAGGTACAGATAAGCCCTCTGTTACCCAGGTAATTACCCATTGATATGGAGAAGAACTTCTCTCCACCCCTGAGGATACGCAAATGCACTAAAACTAGGTGAGATATTCTGGAAATATTACAATTTTACCCACAGAGTACCTTTTGATAACACTTCAGTTGAAATTAGTTAATGCTGTGATGAGTCAGGCAATCTGTCTTTCCCCAAACAACTACTGGTGCTAAGGTACTGAATGCTTTTCCCTGGGCTCTAAGTTCAGCGACAAAAAATAAGCTCTAAAATGAACAGGCAGAGAAGTATTGAGATAGTGCAGAAAAAGAGGGAAGAAGGAAGCTGGGGTGTGGAGCATCACACAGCCACCAGCCTGTATGTATCTCAAGGGCCACACCTTCCCACCATCCAGCTACAGGCCAGCAGCCCTCAACTCTAAGCCTTTCCCTTAAGTCAAGACTCAGCTTGCTCCTTCCAGACCCAGAAGTCAGAGGTTTGATACACCCAGGACAAAAACTGAATCCTGAGAGACCTGACCTGTTAATTCTCATTTATCTATGCAGGTGCCATACCTACCATCTCCCAGACCCTAAGTATCCTTGTGTGCCCAAGAGGGAAGCCCTTTCAGTGAGTTATCCTCTCATAAACAACCATTCTTATACTTGACTCAGCCTCCCACACCTCCATTTTTTCCTAAATGTTTCCTCTGTGATCTCAGGAATCATAGTCCTTCATCCACAAAGTTCCTGTTATCCACCACCTCTTCACTGAATATTCTTCAGCTTTCTAGCCCTAAGACTCCTGGCTTTCCCCAAAAGCACCTTACTTCCTCTGCTGCCCTCAAAAGTGGAGGCTGCTTGGTGAGGTCCTTTCTGTCACACTACCATTTCCATAGGCCTCAATTCTCTGCCCTCTGAGGCCCAGGCTACAATAGCCGCTATGTCACACTCCCTACTCCAGCTGTCATCGACTGACTGCCTGGACATGCCCTTTATTTATTGAAGACATTAGCAATGGAACCACAGTGTTCCTTTCCATTCCATAATCTGCCAACAATCTGGTGCATTTGGTGTGTCCATGACTTCTCAGTTTCTGGATGCCACGTCTGGTCACCTTCTCCTCTCTGTTTCTATCATCCAATCCCATAGCCTCCCCAGGTGGTCATCAAGAAGCCACAGCACCTCTGGACCCATGACTTTTTAATTCCTCTACTTCATCTCATTTGGTTATTTTCACTCTTGATTTTCCCAAACTTACGAAGACCTCTAGTCTGTTTTCCTCTTTCTCCTTCTCAGCCTCCCATTTGCTGTCTCCTGTCCCTTCTCTGCCCAGGAAGGGCCCCATGATTCCTCACATTATCTCTGACCTGCAGCCTTGTCTCTATTGCTCCACTCTTCTTCTGTTCCATCTGCCTGACGAAATCCTCTTGGCCGTTCCTTTACCTGGGCTGCTGGACACGGCCGGGGAGACCCACCCTCTCACAGACTGGGCCGTCCTAAATCCATGCTCAGCAACCTCCAGTGGACTTCAGTGCTGCCTGCAATCCTACCACATTCCCTGGGCCCTCAGGACCTTCCTTTTTGAATCTCGAAAATGGTTATTTCAAGAATTCTCTCTTTCCAAACCTCTGTGCTTGCCTTTCTACCACTCTCTGTAGGTGGTTTTATTTTCCACTTATATCAAGGGGGAAATTGAAGTTATGAGATGGGAGCAGTCTGTTTCCCATGCCAACCTATAAACTTCCTTGCATCTTTTCCCCTCTTGCCTTTTATTATAAAAGATGTTCTCCTCCCCGGCTGAGGCCAATCTCTTGGCCCAAACTCTGGATCCCATCCCCTCCTGACTTCTCACCCATCTCACTCTCAGTCATTCTTTCTCACTGTTTTCTATGTATTCAGCTTCTTCCCTCTCCGGTTAAAAAAAGCCACATTCCCCTCCATCTTCTGCCCGCTCTCCCACTGCCAGCTCAACTTCTTGGAAAAGTCATCCCCACTCACTGTTTCAGTTTCCTCACTTCCCACTCACTCTCCAAAACTGGTTTCTCCAAGGTAGCCAGTGATCTCTGCATAAATTAAGGGACCCTTTTCAGTTTTCTTTTTATTTGGCCTCATGCACCATTTGACATGTCTTTCTTGATCCTTTCTCCTTCCTGGGCATCCACACCACCACCTTCAGGCCCCCAGATCTCTCTCCAGCCCAGCCCTTTCTCTTGAGCTTCAGACTCAGCTAGCTACCTCTTAGCCAGCTCTGCCCAGGGGTTCCACAGGCATCTTAAACTGAGCTCACTTCTTCTTCAAATTTGTACCTCTTCCCGAATGAGTGGTGAGCGCCCCCACGGACTCACTGATGCAGCCAGAAGCTTGTGTGTCATCCCTGATGGCTTTCTTCTCATCGTCTCCCACATCCAACGGCATCACCACGAATTCTTCTGTTTCTCCTACCCTTTTGCTTATCTCCTTCCTCTCTGCCACCATCACCCCTTACCTGAGCCCGTGGTCTCCCTGTGTCCATTCTTCCTCTCCAGCCATTCCCCGCACAGTAGCCATATGATTGCAATGAGCAAAGAGTCTCATAGATACAAGAGTCTCCCAACCCTCAATTATGCAAAAATGGAACATTGTTTCATGGAGTCAATTCAGTGTCTGCATCTAAAACTCCAGCCTTCTTCCTGGCCGTAACTTACTCTAGATTATCACAAGTGAATTCATTAATTTGTCTGCCAACTGGGAATATGTAAATAAAAATTTCAGTTCAGAATTAAATTTCAGGCTTTCCTTCCCCTCTTCGTGGCTTGTGTTCTTTTGGGTCCCTTTTGGCTGCCAAAGGGAAGCTCAGAAGAGGATGGAGGTCCACATGTGACTGACTGCATGTTGTAATGGAGTGGGAGCTCTCCGTCTAGGTGCTTCTAAGGGTGGCATAAGCAGCCACTGTTTTCCATTCTTTCAGCACAGGCAGGGCTCAGTGTGCCCTCTAGTTCCTGGACACTGCTAGCTCTGATAGGCAGTGATGGGCTGGCTGGGTGTATGTGCAGGGCCCATGTAGCTTCAGTTTTTAGAAGGGCAGCCACATCCCCCACAGCCCCAGTGGAGCAGTCCAGGAACATCTCTTTCTTTTGTCTAGCATGTCCCCTTCTTTAGCAACTCATTTCTCCTCCCCTCCCAGCACAGATGGGACAAATCAGTTCACATTTACACATAATCTCTGAGTTCAAGAGCAGAACCCCCTGTGTTCGGTTTTTGTAATGTAGATTATGCATCTCCACAGCAGACTAGCTCCACAATAATTAATGTACTCTCCACTCTACTGACAAGAGCCTGCTGGAGCGTGCGCATGTGCATGCGCATGTCTGAGTGTGCGCGTGTGTGTGCTGGTGGGGGTGGCTGCATGCAGGTTGGCCGCCCAGAGATGAGTGGAGTGGAGAGAGTACATTCTGTTAATACATACCATCCTGTCACATTATTTTCAGAATCATACATCTGATCAGGTCAGTCACCTGTATAAAACCCATGTATCCTCTTACTGCCTTTAGGATAAAGTCTGAACTTTTAAACTTGTCTTACAAGTTAAGATCTGTCCCCAGTTTACCTCTCCCACCTCATTTCTCACAACTCCCCTCTTCTTTCAGTTCCACAGGACTCACCATGCTCTCTCTTGCCTCTGGACTTTCTCACCTTCCTAGAAGATTTTCTCCAACTTTTCCTACACCTGGTTAATTCCTGCACATTCCTCTGGTTTTAGGTTAAATGCCAACTCCCTAGGAAAATTGTCCTCGATCTCTCTCCCATCCCTGACTTTGGCGTGTCCCTTCTGTGTACTCACATAACTTTATTACGTCACAGCACCTATCCTATTTATCTGCTCTGCCACTAGACATAAGTGCATTTAAGGGGAGATGCACCTGTATTGATCCCTGGGAACCCTCTGACACCTAGCATGTGCCTGATACATGATAGGTGCTCAATAAATACTTGTTAACTAACGAATGAATGCATGAATAATAAATTGAACATGCAAGCCAGATATTAGCTGGTTCCATGTGTACTGTCTTTTGCCTTAAAGCAGAACTCAGTATTTTATAGTGTTTCTCCAAAGCTAAATAAACACCAGAGGTGAGAAATGTAGATCTGACTGAAGATTTTATGAAGAGACAGGAGAGGGCTTAAATGGCAGGCATGTCTGTTTTCCCTGCAGTGTCCCTCTTTGGCTTCCAGACTTTGGGTCTTCCTCTCTTTTGACATCCCCTTCCTCCCTGCTTCCCCACCCCCAACTCAGGGAGTACCTTCCCTAAGAAACTATTCCTCTGGGAGGACTCCCAGGGGTAAATTGATGAGGCAAGTATCAGTGAATACCATCCGGGAGACAATTGAATGAGGACAGGCAGAGATGATGAAGGCCTGAATTTTCAAAATGACAAAATGAAGAGAGGGCGGGTTTGGATGGTGTTTAGGAGGGAAGATCAACAGGATGTGGTTACTGATTGGATTGGGGTAGAAAAAAAAAAGGAAAGAGAGAAATAAAGGGTGTATCCCATGTTTTGGTGAGTGCAAAAGGAAGGAAGGAGAGAAGAAGCAGGAGAAGTTGGTTCCCATTGTAGAATCTTAATTTCTTCCATTAAGCAAGATGGGAGAATGATAGGCAAGAGATGGAATTGGCGCTTAAGGAAAATAAGAAAGATTGAGAAAAGGATCATTGGGGAATGGAGTAGGAAGGAAGGCACCTACCTTGATTGAAAAATCAGAGAATTGCCTGTTAGCAGTGAGAGCTCAGCTAGGACCAGTCAGCGGACATTGGCTTCGATCAGATTTCTGAATTTCTCCAGCCATGTCTTCTACTTGGGAGCAGAAACAGAATTTCATTCAGGGGTGGAATTAGGAAGACAGGAATGGATGAAGGACCAGGGGATGAGGGCACCTGTAAGGATTGCTGCCGAAATCATCACCACAGGAAAGAGGCTGAGAGGAAAGCAAATGGGTGTGATGGGTCTTTGGCACTATGAGAACAGTGGTGGGTGAAGGAGCAAGGATTACAACGAGGAGGACAAACGGAGTTCAGTGGCCCTCATAAAAATAACACCAGAATATTACATTTTCTCCATAAAATGAAAGGTGAATGCCCCTTTCAATTATTAACTAAACTGGCATTCAAATCTGGGCACCTTCCCAGGTTGGGCTGTTCTGCTTTGCCAGGAATTGATAAGCTTCTGTGAACCCTCCAGGGTGAGTGAGGCATGGTCCGTCTTCCCTGTCTGCTCATGCTCCATCTGGCCTCCCTCCTCCTGCTGAAGCGGGCATGAGGTATGTGCCAGGATTCCAGGTCTTAGACTAGTGATCATGTTTCAGAATGTAGAGCTCCTGCTGATAACCGCCTTTCAGCTTTTAGAGGGCCCTGTTCTGACCACTCCCGCTGTGGCGCTCAACACAGAGTGAGGAGACTGTGGGGCCACAGAG